>JANUFT010000001.1:187500-242500 GCA_037127435.1 Epinephelus malabaricus
CATAACCTGTGACTTGACTTGCCCAAGAAAAAAATGACTTGGGACTTACTTGAGACTTGAAGGTTAAGACTTGAGACTTGAGACTTGCACATGTGTGACTTGGTCCCATCTCTGCAGCCCAGTGTTGCTGGAGAACACATGCAACACTTTCCCCTCCCTCGCTCGGTGCCTAGGTTACCAGCCTACTGGCAGGCTGTAGCCGGATAGTGATGGGAATTCCGGCTCTTTTTAGAGAGCTGTTTTTTTTTGGCTCGGCTCACAAAAAAAGAGCCGGCTCTTTCGGCTCCCAAATGGCTCCTGAGATTTTTTTTGTTGCTTTAAATCAATTTATTGCCAACAATAATGTAAAATTTAGGGATGTCCCGATCCAGCTTTTTCACTTCCAATCCGATACCGATATTACAGCCTTGAGTTTTGGCCAATACCGATACCGATCCAATCCAAGCGCGTATTATACATATTCACTTATTTTGTTGTCAGTCATGTTAGAAAAGGTTTGATCAAGCGATATTACTCTAACAAGAACAACTACTTAATCAGGTTAGTTAAAATGATCCACAACAGCTGGTATGAGAAACTGACTCGTTTATTGTTAACAGGGTTAAATAAACAAACTTTAAACTTGAACATTAACATTAATAAAAAATATAGCTGGTTTGCTCTGGCTGCTTTGATCCCTTAATAAATAGAAAATAAATCAACATAAGAAATCTTTAAAATGTCTAACAATGAAATTAAAATAGCAGCAAGACTCCACACACTTGTGCTTTGTCCCCTAATAAATAAAAAATAGATTAACACCACAAGACATTGTTGACATTTAACAAACAATGCAGCCTTTCCTTTTCAGTTATTTTAGTAGTGTCAGTGCCAGCCTGGTACACAGGCACACAATACTTTACAACTGTTTAAACAAGCAATAGTCCATCCAGGCTCCAATTTCACTAATTGTGCCCAAAACAATGCCATCAGTGCTCTTTACTTAAACAGTAAGAGTGTAAACCAAATAAAAATATCACTCTCAAAAAAACCAGAGCAGAAAACAAATACTCAGTTAACTAAATTGACAGCTACTCCTCCTACCCTTCGTGTGTGTCTGTCGTCTGCATGCTGGCCTGCTGGATTGATAGTAAGTACCGGAGTGGATCACTGGAATGAACTGCTTGAATCGTGGAGCGCTGGGCTGGCCGAAAAAACATGGATCGGACTCAGTGAAAAACTGGATCGGAGTTCTTGGATCGGCATTTTTCCATGCAGTCTGATCTGATGCCGATCCACATTTTTTGCTAATATCGGCGGCCGATACGGGACATCCCTAGTAAAATTATGTGTAAAATGAATTACTGACGTAAAAAACATACATTATATCAAATGTTTATTATTTATATGGCTTTGTTTATATACAGAGTGCTACAAAAAATAAATTCTAAAGTACAAAAACAAACTTTTAACTATTTTAAACTTTTAGCTTCTTACTATTAAACACTTGGAACTATTTACAGTGAAACAACATAGAGAAGCTTACAGAATCACCTCCCAATGAGGAGCCGGCTCCCGTCGTTCACTTCAAAGAGCCGCTTCGTTCGCGTCAGACACATCACTACAGCCGTAGTATTGGACAATGGCCAAATAATCAACACAGCTCCTGGGAGAGAACGGTAAGGCTTAAGTTTTGATCCTTCAGAGAATTGTATTTTCAACTGGTTACTTAGCTGTACTGTTGCCTTGAACTTTGAGGGTGAAAAATGCGAATACCGAATGAATGGTCTTTAAATATGCTTGCATCACTATCTAGCGCACTAGATTTTACACAGGCTAATTCTACAGCTAGGCTAGAGAGCTAGCCTCATTGAGTTTGTCAATATGCATGGGCAGTTACTTCGGACACCACTCGTGGGATTAAATTGTAAGCATAAAACACCAACATTATTAATTCAGTGGTGTTTTGAGAGTTTCAGTCTAGTCTAGTCGACCAAGCAGAGATATAGGCACAGTGGTCTGAGAGGCAGGAGAGCTGTTTGAAGTATGATGGGAGAAAATAGTCTATGCGTGGTTAGAGTTTATTTGAGTTAACGTTGATAATGCACTGAAAATAGATGCAACAAGTCGCTTGCTTTTTAGAGCAGAAAGTTGTCAAAATGCATTGCTTAAGGTGCATTGACATCGACGCAGTTATTTTCATACGGGGTACATCTCACAGCTTCTTTGACAACATTTCCTTTGCTAATCTGTTGTCTTTGCATAGATGGCTACATAATAGGCCTACAACAAGGTTATTTCATGTAAGAAAAGGGAAACGATGACACTCTTTTCTTTTGCAAATTAAAGACTGCATTTCAGTAACTATTTTTTTTGGTTGATCGTTTCCTTTTTTACAATGCCTACATGAACATGAACATTCAAAGCATTACACATGAGTTGACAATGAACCTAATTAACCTAACAGCCTATTTTATTTTACATTTTGTTGTGATAACCAGATTATGACTATCTGACTTATAACAGTATGTACCAGCAAACAATCTAACATCAGGGCTGTTTTAGAGATGTTGATGAAAGCCTTTTGTACACTACAGGTACCATGATGATATGCTGTGCACAGAATACGACGGTAATAGAATGAGTTTAACAAAAAGGCACTCGACGCTGCTGAGCATGGTAGCTGAAAAGGGTAGCCAGGTTTTAAAACAGTACGCCGCGTGCAGTATTCCTTCACAAACTTCCCTTTCAATAAAACATTTTAGCCCTAAACAATAAAAGAAAGTCAAGTCAGACAGAGGTATATGAACAATTCATTTTTACCAGGTTCTGTAGATTTTTAGTCCCAGTAATGTTATATCCAGTGACATGATATCAGTTGTTATCCCAAGGAAGATTTTGTTGTGGACAGACAATGTCTGCGGTGGGCGACAGACTCAACATCATAATGTAGCTCTTCAAATGTTCTCTTTAGCTCATTTTCCATATTTGTATCCAAGTATCCAAGGGCGGCAGTAGCACAGTCCATAGGGACTTGGGTTGGGAACCGGAGGGTCGCCTGTTCGAGTCCCCGTCCGGACCAAATATGGAGCCTGGACTGGTGGCTGGAGAGGTGCCAGTTCACCTCCTGGGCACTGCCGAGGTGCCCTTGAGCAAGGCACCAAACCCCCCAACCGCTTGGGGCACCTGACCAAAGGGCAGCCCCCTCACTCTGAGATCTCTCCATTTTGTGCATGTATAGGTCCTGTTTGTGCATGTGTGTGTCTTTCAGACCTGTGTGTAATTGACAAGCAAGAGTGAAAACATTGAATTTCTCCTCAGGGGATTAATAAAGTAAATAAACTTAAACTTAAAGTACCGTAGCTGTAAAACGTTTAGCTGCCTGACAGTCCCTTGGTTAAACTCCATCCGCTGTCCTTGTCACCACTTTGAAGCTTACAATGAGGCAATCAAAGAAAAGGAAGAGAAAGCAGCAGCTGTTGCTTCTACAAGCAGTTCAACACTACGGTTGTTTCAGATGTTGGCTTTCAGCGGTTGGTGAGACTGCTAGAGCCCAGATATACTCTTAAAACTGAAAAACACTATTGCACAGATGTCATGGAGGGTGTCTACATGAAAGTAGAGAAAAAAACAAGGAGCTGGTTACACCAGACAATGCAGGCCCCCATTTATCCTTCACAACTGACTGTTTGTCTGGGGAGACCAAATCCCTGATCAGTCTGACCTGTCATTTCATTGACAGTTACTGGGAAACGAAGCAAATTGTTCTAAATGTCAAGGCAATGTCGGGCTCCCACACTGGTGAGTACATCGGTGAGATGTTCCTCACTATGCTGAGATATTGGGAAATTGAGCTTAACAGAGTTGTGCTTGTGCTCCGTGATTTCCTGATCTTAGCTGCAGTGCCCACATGCTACAGCTGGTAGTCAATGATGGCATCAACAGCCAGAGAGTAGTCGGGGACATTATTGCCAAATTAAAGTCATGTGCTCCCCACTTCAACCATTCAGTGCTGGCAAAACAATGCTTGACAGCAAATCAGAAAGATCTTGACCTCCCCCTGCACAGCATCATCCAGGCTGTTCCTACACGCTGGAACTCCACTTTACATCTTTTGTACAGGATGCTGGAGCAGAAGCCCACATTGAACGTGTATGCAGGTAATCACGGAAAAATATCAACACTTACTGCAGATCAATGGGCAATTGTATCAAATTTGATGGATACTTTGGGCCCAATTGAACAAGTAACTTTGGAAATGAGCAGGTCAGATGGTTCTATCTCCTGCATCATCCCGAGCATAGCTGTGCTGAAGATGATCCTTAAAGCAGAGGGTCCCAAAACGATGGGGATGAAAACTCCCCGGGACACCATGCTGAATAGCTTGGGGACAAGGTTTGAAATGGCTTAAAAGACCAAATGTTTGGTGCTGGCTCCATTACTGGATCCTCGGTATAAGGGAACATGTCTTAGCACCGGACACACTAAGCAATGCGAAAGAATGGATAAAAGAGGAGCATGCCATTGAGTCCGGCGCTGAGCAACAGAAGAGGGAGAAGACCAAGCCTCAGATCCAAAACGGAAAAGAGTAGAGGAGGAAGAGGAGGAAGAACCTGGTCCATCTGGCCTCCTTGAACAAATGTATGCAAACATTTTGGGGGCTCATGCAACTAGAAATTGATGATGGGCATCACATCTCTCAGGAGCTGGATCAGTACCTACGTGAGCCATTGATTGACAGGTAGACTGGTCAGCCACTGGAATGGTGGAAGCAGAACACATCCCACCTACACCTTCTGGCAGCACTGGCAAGAAAATTCCTCTGCTTGGGGCGTCGGTGGCTTAGTGGTAGCGCAGGCACCCCATGTACTGGCATGTACAAGGCTGTTGCTGCAGCGGTCCGGGTTCAAGTCCAGCCTGTGGCCCTTTGCTGCATGTCATCCCCTCTTTCTCTCCCCCTTTCACACTTAACTGTCCTATCCATTAAAGGCAAAAAATGCCCAAAAAATATCTTAAAAAAAAAAGAAAGAAAATTTCTCTGCCCCCCTCCCTCTTCTGTTCCTAGCGAGAGAGTATTCAGCAAGATTGGCAACATATATGACAAAAGGAGCAGGCTCACGGGAGAAAATGCAGAACGTCTGTTTCCTCCACTACAATAGGCCCGTTTCCACCGCAGGAACTTTGGGGTAATTTTATGGGGCCGGGGCCGTTGGTGCGTGTCTCCACCGCAGGAACCACCCCCGAAGGACAGAGTTCCTGAACTTTTACAGGGGCTAAATAAGTCCCTGCCTCGGGATAGGTACTCAGACCGGCCCCGAAAGACTCCTGGGTGGGGCTTGGGGTTTACTTGGTGCTGATTGGATATAGGGATGTGATGTCAACAGAAAGCAACAAAATAGCCGGCAATTTTAAAACTCAGCAGACGAGGGTTAGCTCGTTCATAGCTTCCGCCGCCATCTAAAAAAAACTCACTAAATGGCCCGTGAAAAAATATTTTTTCCAGCGGATATCTTAGTTACAACATGATTGAGCTAGCAAAGCAGTTTTGTGTTGATATGTGTGGTATTTATTCAGTTATGGGAAGTCACGATGTCTAGAAAGCATCAGCTACATCAGGACGTCATCTGTTAAAAGCCTGCCTTTGTCCAATACAACATGAAACTACTCAAGTTAGCTCAATCATGTTGTAACTAAGACATCCGCTGGAAAAAATATTTTTTCACGGGCCATTTAGTGAGTTATTACAGACACCGCTAAGGGCTATCAGCTAACGGCGTCCCTATGTCGCCCCGGCCAAAATGGTCGCGCAACGATTACGTCACATCCAGAGCCCGTAACTTTACAGGAACCTTCCTCGTACTCCGCTCTCTCAGTGGAGATACGGCGGTTGAGAGGGCCGAACGAGAGGACGTTCCTGTAGTAGTTCCTGCCCCCCAAATAGTACCAGGAACTTCTTCAGTGGAAACGGGCCTAATCTGCAGCTCTTACACTGGGAGTACTAAGAACTTTTAGACTCAGAGAAAGACGAAAGAAGACTCAGGTACTGGAAGTGGGATAATATGCACAACCCTTTCTAAATTATTTTGTATAGCTGTTTACAAATGTTCCTTACCTTAATTAGCATTTAGCAGTGAGGTTGCAACATTGCAACCAACTGAAATTTCTCTTGTGTGCTAAGTGTGTAGTCATCTGCAAATTGTTTTTGTATTGCTGTTCCTTACCTCAGGAAAGTCGCACCACAAGAGGTTACTTAATGCCACTTTACCTCAAGTGTACTAAAGTTGGTTAATTGACCATTTAAAATGAAGAGTATAGTACAGTATAGTATATTGTGTTACATTGTTGTTTATTCAAGCTTTTCAGTGTGTACATTTTCTGCAAACCAAAAGCAAAGTGTGTGTTCAATAAAGTTTTTGTTATTTTTTTCCAAAATTGACACTTGTGTACCCCTCATTGTTATTATAGTGACATTTCCATCATGCAAATACAGGGAGACCCCAAATATCAGCTCAAAAAAATCAGCAGTAGATATTGGTCACTGGCTGAGGCTGATGACAAAACATCAGTATCGGCCATAAAAAATCCATATCGGTTGACCTTTAGTACACACACAGGTACACACAGGGGTACACACACAAGTACACAGAGGTGCACAGAGAGGTGCACACACAGGTACACAGAGGTACACACACAGGTACACACACAGGTACACACACAGGTACACACAGAGGTACACACACAGGTACACACACAGGTAAACACACAGGTACACACATGTACACACACAGGTACACGCAGAGGTGCACACACAGGTACACGCAGAGGTACACACAGGTATACACACAGGTACACATACAGGTACACATACAAGTACACACAGAGGTAAACACAGAGGTATACACAGAGGTACACACACAGGAACACACAGAGGTACACACAGAGGTAAACACACAGGTACACACACAGGAACACACAGAGATACACACAGGTATACACACATACACACAGGTACACACAGGTATACATACAGGTATATACACAGAGGTATACATACAGGTATTGTTATGTCCAAATCTGATTCTTTTTGTTTTTCATGTAATCAAACTCCTCCCCTATAGTTTCCCTCTTGATCTCTGACACCTGCTGGGAGGTCTTTAAAAGCCCAACCAAGCTCCACCCACTCTCTCTCTTCCACCATGCAGCCTGGGCCAGCTGCATTGTCACCAGCCTCCATTTTCAGCTTTTGGTTATCCTTGGTTTCCTTTTGTGCAATAAATGTTACTTTAATTGCTACACACGCTGTCTGACTCCTCTATGTTGCTTCCCAAGAACCAAGGTTGTAACAGGTATACACACAGGTACACACACAGGTACACCCAGGTATACATGCAGGTACACACAGGTACACACACAGGTACACACACTGGTACACCCAGGTATACATACCGGTACACCCAGGTATACATACCGGTACACACAGGTATACACACAGGTACACACAGGTATACATACAAATACACACAGGTATACACACAGGTACACACCTCAGCCAGGTCTTCGAAGCAGCTTCCTACCAGAGGATGAGGACTTCCTTCATCCGTCATCTCCACCGTGTCCTCGATCAGACCCAAGAGCTTCACCGTCACCTCGTGGATATCAACGATCCGACTGAAGATACTGTCCACATCCTGACACACACACCCACACACACACACACACACACACACACACACACACACACACACACACAGGTGATCAATCAGACCGATCAGACAGGTGATTGATCAGTGATCAGACAGGTGATTGATTAGTGATCAGACAGGTGACAGGTGTACATACGTGCTGAGAGAAGAGCATGGGGCTGGAGGTGAAGGGTTCTCTGAACACCTTGATGAGCAGGTTAAGTTGTCTCAGGTACTGTCGACCATCAGACATCAGGTTTCTCACCAGCTCATAGTAACTCTGCTCCTCATTGGCTGACGGCTCCTCGTCCATCAGAGGGAAGCCACTGATGTCCTCCTCATCCTGATGGAACATATCCATCAGCACCTGAGAGACAGATAGGTCCATCAGAGACACTCGTGTCCTCACACAGTGACTGTGCTACATGATGATGTTGAGTCTGTCACCCACCGCAGACACTGTCTGTCCACAACAAAATCTTCCTTGGGATAACAATTGATATCATGTCACTGGATATAACGTTACTGGGACTAAAAATCTACAGAACCTGTGTGTGTAGCTGTGTGTAGTTGTGTAGCTGCATGTAACTGTGTGTACCTGTGTAGCTGTGTGTACCTGTGTGTAGTAGTGTAGCTGTGTGTAGCTGTGTGTACTTGTGTGTAGCTGTGTGTACCTGTGTGTACTTGTGTGTAGCTGTGTGTAGCTGTGTGTAGCTGTGTGTACTTGTGTGTAGCTGTGTGTACTTGTGTGTAGCTGTGTGTAGCTGTGCGTACTTGTGTGTAGCTGTGTGTAGTTGTGTAGCTGTGTGTAGCTGTGTGTTTCTGTGTGTAGCTGTGTGTACCTGTGTGTAGTTGTGTGTAGCTATGTGTACCTGACTGTAGTTGTGTGTATCTGTGTATAATTGTGTGTAGTTGTGTAGCTGTGTGTACCTGTGTGTAGCTGTGTGTAGTTGTGTATAGCTGTGTGTAGTTGTGTGTACCTGTGTGTGTGTACCTGTTTGTAGTTGTGTGTAGTTGTGTATAGCTGTGTGTAGTTGTGTGTACCTGTGTGTGTGTGTGTGTGTATCTGTGTGTAGTTGTTTAGCTGTGTGTATCTGTGTGTAGCTGTGTGTAGTTGTGCGTAGTTGTGTGTAGTTGTGTATAGCTGTGTGTAGTTGTGTGTACCTGTGTGTAGTTTTTTAGCTGTGTGTAGTTATACCTGTATACAGTTGCGTGTAGCTGTGTGTGTGTACCTGTGTGTAGTTGTGTGTAGCTGTGTGTAGTTGTGTGTAGCTGTGTATAGCTGTGTGTACCTGTGTGTAGTTGTGTGTAGCTGTGTGTGTGTGTACCTGTGTGTAGCTGTGTGTACCTGTGTAGCTGTTTGTAGCTGTTTGTAGCTGTGTGTACCTGTGTGTAGCTGTGTAGCTGTTTGTAGTTGTGTGTAGTTGTTTACCTGTGTGTACCTGTGTGGTCGTGTGTAGCTGTGTGTAGTTGTGTACCTGTGTGTATACCTGTGCGTACCGGTATGTATACCTGGGTGTACCTGTGTGTGTACCTGTGTGTGTACCTGTGTGTAGCTGTGTGTACCTGTGTAGCTGTTTGTAGTTGTGTGTAGTTGTTTACCTGTGTGTACCTGTGTACCTGTGTGTAGCTGTGTGTTGCTGTGTATAGCTGTGTGTGGCTGTGTGTACCTGTGTACCTGTGTGTACCCGTGTGTGGCTGTGTGTAGTTGTGTGTAGTTGTGTGTACCTGTGTGTTGCTGTGTGTAGCTGTGTATACCTGTGTGTAGTTGTGTACCTGTGTATAGCTGTGTGTGGCTTTGTGTACCTGTGTGTGGCTGTGTGTAGCTGTGTGTAGTTGTGTACCTGTGTATAGCTGTGTGTGGCTTTGTGTACCTGTGTGTGGCTGTGTGTACCTGTGTGTTGCTGTGTGTGCAGTTGTGTAGCTGTGTGGCTGTGTGTGCCTGTGTGTAGCTGTGTGTAGCTGTGTGTGGCTGTGTGTACCTGTGTGTTGCTGTGTGTGTAGCTGTGTGTACCTGTGTATAGTTGTGTACCTGTGTGTAGCTGTGTGTTGTTGTGTGTGTCAATGGGTAGTTGTGTGTACCTGTGTATAATTGTGTACCTGTGTGTAGCTATGTGTAGTTGTGTGTACCTGTGTGTAGTCGTGTAGCTGTGTGTACCTGTGTGTACCTACGTGTAGTTGTGTGTACCTGTGTGTAGTCGTGTAGCTGTGTGTAGCTGTATGCTGTTGTGTGTAGCTGTGTGTAGTAGTTGTGCAGTTGTGTCTAGTAATTGTGCAGTTGTGTGTAGTAGTTGTGTACCTTGTCAGCACACATGGCCACAGTGATGTCCTGCTGAGAGATCTCGTAGTGTCGGATGTTCCTCACGTAGTTTCCCGCCAGTTTCAGGATGTCGGCGGAGATGTACTCCAACACGGCGACCATGTAGACTGACACCTGGTGGTCGATCTTATAACCCAGCACCTCCTGACAACACAAGGCATCATGGGAAACACAATCAGTGTGTGTGGAGGATGAGGATGATGATGATGATGATGATGATGGTGGTGGTGAAGACAGCGGTACCTTCAGCAGAGGGTGGATCTTGTCCACGGGCAGCGCCAAGGGGTTCCTCCTCTTCCTCTTCTCGATGGCGGCCTGAGCGTCAGCGATCGCCCACTTATCGATCGGGTGAGGAAAACTCTTCTGAACTCGCTCCTGAGAGGATAAAGGGGGGACAGGTGAGGACACAGTCAACTGGTCTGAACTGGTCTGAACTGGTCGGACACCAGTGGTCTGTGATGTTTCAACAGACAGCACGTCACTATCTGACTGCAGCGTCCATCAGCTGGAAACAAGAAGCAAATCAATCACACTTCAGCCTGTCTATGATGTCATCAGGTAGAGTACAGGTGAGCTCAGATAAAACAGCAGTAATCTGATAACTTTATTGATCTGTCCTATCAAGACGAGTTTTAATATTCACACAGTAAAATCACATGGAAATATAAACACATGATGTCACACATATCAGCAGAAACAAACCTGGAGGGTTAAAGTGATGTCAGTATAAACATGAACTGTTTCACGTGTTCAGACTGAAAGAACGTGACGTGTGCTGAATTATCTTTTCACACATTTACACCCTTGGGACAAATAAAAAACCAACCTGTCATGGTGATGATGTCACAGAGGGTTAAAACTGTTGACATGCATGTGTGTGGGGATGGATGGAGGGAGGGCAGAGCATTGTGCTACTCTGTACAGTGACTTCTGCAAGGATTTTATGCATTATGTGTATTCTGTGTTTTATGTTTATGGAAAGAGCCAAGTGTGACAGTAATCTGCGTGTTGATATGAGATGCTGGTACTTTTTTCGTATGCCCAAGATGAATTTCTCTTGAGAGACAATGAAGATCAATCTTATCTTATCTTGAGTCTCACAGTAACAGATCCAGGGTCAGTTTCAAACCACGTAACCCTCACATGTTGGCTGGCAGGTGTTCGCTCTGCTTAACCCTGTTCACAGGTCAGTTGGGGACTTATCTAAAGTTCTGTCTGAAGAATCAGGATGTATGACAACATCGGCAGCTCATCGGCACATCATCGGTTGGCTTGTCACGATAGCAGAATTTCAGTAGTCGATACCAATACCAGTGAATTTCCACGATTCTCGATACTCATTCGATACCATGATAAAAATCAAAAAACAGAACTAATGTATTTCTAAATTCTACTTTATTAAAACTGTTTCAAACTTTAACTCTTAGGCCTCATTTACACCGCAAGCGACCCACAAGCGATGTGGCAGCACACGTGTATTCACACACGGGACAGAGCCGCTGCTGTCCCGTAAAAATACCAACCACAACTGAACAGTTGGTGATGGTAGTGCACCTTGTTTGCACATCTACAATAAACCCCAAAGAAGAAGTAAGTTTGGACCCAAAGCCCAGGGTGGACAGGTTCGCACGCCAGTGATTATTCCAACACTTAAAGAATTAATATTCAGCACTAAAAATGGGTAAGTACATGAAACATGTGCCTGTCAGGTCTCGCTTTGCCATTTGCTTGCGACTCGCACCAAAAAATTGGCATCTCTTCTATTTTCGAGCTTACTTGTGAAAGCAGCGCGACTAGAGCAGCGCGTGGAACGGATGCAGTCTAAATGCTGTGACCTGTTAACAAGCTCGCCGAAATGAAGACAGGAGTATACAGCGACCGTTTGCAACCATTTGAGAACACATCGCTTGCGGTGTAAATGAGACCCTCTCCACACACGACTCCTTCTACCTGACTTTTCGACAAGCCGAGGTGTTGATGCTGATGGTGGTGATGATGATGGTGATGGTGATGGTGGTGATGATGATGATGATGATGATGATGGTGATGGTGATGGTGATGATGATGATGATGATGATGATGGTGATGGTGATGGTGATGATGATGTTGATGTTGATGTTGATGTTGATGGTGATGATGATGATGATGATGATGTTGATGTTGATGTTGATGATGATGTTGATGATGATGATGGTGATGATGATGGTGATGATGATGATGTTGATGATGATGATAGTGATGTTTGATGGTGATGATGATGATGATGATGATGATAGTGATGTTTGATGGTGGTGGTGATGATGATGATGGTAGTGATGTGATGATGATGATGATGATGATGATGGTGATGATGATGATGATGGTGATGTGATGATGATGGTGATGATGATGATGGTGGTGATGATGATGAAGATGGTGATGATGATGAAGATGGTGATGATGACGATGATGATGATGATGATGATTATGAAAATGGTGATGGTGATGATGATGATGAAGATGGTGGTGATGATGATGGTGATGATGATGAAGAATGAAGAATAAATACTGCTATCAGTTGTTGGCCTGATGATTCTTACATATCGCAAAAAAGTCCAATATCATGTGTCCCTGTGACGAATCAGAGCTCTGCACATCAGTCAGTCATCATGTGATTGGTCAGATGGTAGAAGACATCTTGATGAGTCTTCAACATCTCAGTGTTTTATTGACTCCATGTGTTAAAGACAAAAATCCAAATACAGATCGGACAGTCTGGATCTGTAAATTAGCTTCATTTAACTGATCAAGTCCAGAGATATTTAATATTCAAAATGATGATACCATAGCACAACACGGCAGCCGTTAGACAGCATGTAAAGTGGGCCAAACCTGGGCAAGTTTTTGATTTGTTATCCAACAACTGGAGGTGCATCATGGGTAACTTCTTGTCTGTGATGGATGGAGGTGCATCATGGGTAACTTCCTGTCTGTGATGGATGGAGAGGTGCATCATGGGTAACTTGTCTGTGATGGATGGAGGTGCATCATGGGTAACTTCCTGTCTGTGATGGATGGAGGTGCATTGTGGGTAACTTCCTGTCTGTGATGGATGGAGGTGCATCATAGGTAACTTCCTGTCTGTGATGGATGGAGGTGCATCATGGGTAACTTCCTGTCTGTGATGGATGGAGGTGCATTGTGGGTAACCTCCTGTCTGTGATGGATGGAGGTGCATTGTGGGTAACCTCCTGTCTGTGATGGATGGAGGTGCATCATGGGTAACTTTCTGTCTCTGATGGATGGAGGTGCATCATAGGTAACTTCCTGTCTGTGATGGATGGAGGTGCATCATGGGTAACTTCCTGTCTGTGATGGATGGAGGTGCATCATGGGTAACTTTCTGTCTCTGATGGATGGAGGTGCATCATAGGTAACTTCCTGTCTGTCCACCCTTTATTGACCCGTTGCCATGGTGAATCATCTTGTGTGTGTGTGTTTGTGTGTGCGTGTGTGTGTGTGTGTCTTACCTCCACATCCTGTACAGTACGTGGCTGAGCCTGACACAGCATGCTGAGCAGTAGCAGGATCAGCTCCTCGATGTACTGCAGCGCCTCCTGCTGGGACACCAGGTTAGGATGCACCTGGTTCAGTACCTTCAACACACACACACACACACACACACACACACGGAGTGAGCTGGTGGCAGATAACTGATCAAGATCAAAGCACATTTGAAACAAAGAGGAAGTGATGTTTGTTATTAAGGAAGCTCCTCTCTTGCTTCTTCCCAGGAAGAACAGCTTCTGCTATGCAAAAGCTAATGGGGATTTTAATAAAACAAACAAACAAACTGTCTCTGTCAAAGACTTCTCAGAATCACAACATGCACTGCTCTCTGCTGTCACAAGGAGGATGAGAGCAGGTGTTACAGCTCATCTGGCATGTCAAAACGAACCTGTACAGGTGTGTTCAGTCTGACAGCACACCTGTGAAATTTTAGTACTGCCCTATCAATAAACCACCTGCAGGGGGCAATAGGCCGCCGCCATGACCACCGATATGAGGGAGCACTGCGTTTTTAGACTGCTACAGATTCCAGCGAATACTGCATTCTGAACGCTGTACGTTTGACGTTTACTTCCTGTATCTGCTCAGATACTCTGTCCTCTGCCTGCTCGGGTACTCTGTACTCTACCTGCTCGGGTACTCTGTCCTTTACCTGCTCGGGTACACTGTACTCTACCTGCTCAGATACACTGTCCTCTACCTACTCAGGTACACTGCACTCTACCTGCTCGGGTACTCTGTCCTCTACCGACTCAGGGACACTGTCCTCTACCTGTTCAGATACATTATCCTCTACCTGCTCAGGTACTCTGTACTCTACCTGCTCAGGTACACTGTCCTCTACCTGCTCAGGTACTCTGTCCTCTACTACCTGTCCTCTACCTGCTCAGGTACACTGTACTCTACCTGCTCGGGTACTCTGTCCTCTACCTGCTCAGGTACACTGTCCTCTACCTACTCAGGTACACTGCACTCTACCTACTCAGGTACACTGCACTCTACCTGCTTGGGTACTCTGTCCTCTACCTACTCAGGTACACTGTCCTCTACCTGCTCGGGTACACTGTCCTCTACCCGCTCAGGTACACTGTCCTCTACTACCTGTCCTCTACCTGTTCGGGTAAACTGTACTCTACCTACTCGGGTACTCTGTCCTCTACCTGCTCGGGTACACTGTACTCTACCTGCTCAGGTACACTGTCCTCTACTACCTGTCCTCTACCTGCTCAGGTACTCTGTCCTCTACCTGCTCGGGTACTCTGTACTCTACCTGCTCCAGTGCTCCGTCCTCTACCTGCTCAGGTACTCTGTACTCTACCTGCTCAGGTACTCTGTACTCTACCTGCTCAGGTACTCTGTCCTCTACCTGCTCAGGTACACTGTCCTCTACTACCTGTCCTCTACCTGCTCAGATACACTGTCCTCTACTACCTGTCCTCTACCTGATCGGGTACACTGTCCTCTACCTGCTCAGGTACACTATACTCTACCTGCTCAGGTAGTCTGTCCTCTACCTGCTCAGGTACACTGTCCTCTACTACTTGTCCTCTACCTGCAAAGGTACTGTGTCCTCTACCTGCTCAGATACACTGTCCTCTACTACCTGTCCTCTACCTGCTCGGGTACACTGTACTCTACCAGCTCAGGTACTCTGTCCTCTACCTGCTCAGGTACTCTGTCCTCTACCTGCTTAGGTACACTGTCCTCTACCTGCTCGGGTACTCTGTCCTCTACTACCTGTCCTCTACCTGCTCAGGTACACTGTACTCTACCTGCTCGGGTACTCTGTCCTCTACCTGCTCAGGTACACTGTCCTCTACCTACTCAGGTACACTGCACTCTACCTACTCAGGTACACTGCACTCTACCTGCTTGGGTACTCTGTCCTCTACCCGCTCGGGTACACTGTCCTCTACCCGCTCGGGTACTCTGTACTCTACCCGCTCAGGTACACTGTCCTCTACTACCTGTCCTCTACCTGTTCGGTTAAACTGTACTCTACCTACTCGGGTACTCTGTCCTCTACCTGCTCGGGTACACTGTACTCTACTACCTGTCCTCTACCTGTTCGGTTAAACTGTACTCTACCTACTCAGGTACTCTGTCCTCTACCTGCTCGGGTACACTGTACTCTACCTGCCCAGGTACACTGTACTCTACCTGCTCAGGTACTCTGTCCTCTACCTGCTCAGGTACTCTGTCCTCTACCTGCTCCGGTACTCTGTACTCTACCTGCTCCAGTACTCTGTCCTCTACCTGCTCAGGTACTCTGTACTCTACCTGCTCAGGTACTCTGTTCTCTACCTGCTCAGATACACTGTCCTCTACTACCTGTCCTCTACCTGCTCAGATATACTGTCCTCTACTACCTGTCCTCTACCTGATCGGGTACACTGTCCTCTACCTGCTCAGGTACACTATACTCTACCTGCTCAGGTAGTCTGTCCTCTACCTGCTCAGGTACACTGTCCTCTACTACTTGTCCTCTACCTGCTCAGGTACTGTGTCCTCTACCTGCTCAGATACACTGTCCTCTACTACCTGTCCTCTACCTGCTCGGGTACACTGTACTCTACCAGCTCAGGTACTCTGTCCTCTACCTGCTTAGGTACACTGTCCTCTACCTGCTCGGGTACTCTGTCCTCTACTACCTGTCCTCTACCCGCTCGGGTACAGTGTACTCTACCTGCTCGGGTACTCTGTCCTCTACCTGCTGAGGTACACTGTCCTCTTCTACCTGTCCTCTACCTGCTCAGGTACACTGTACCCTACCTGCTCAGGTACTCTGTCCTTTACCTGTGTGTACCTGTCCCTGCTGGATGTGGAGGTAAAGGGTTAATGTTGTGTTTACTTCCTGTTTGTGCTGTAAACAACAGAGACTACAGTCGGACCGATGTTAATATCAACATACTCCAGCTATTAGACTGACCCACTGAAACAAACAGTCCTCAGCTGTCAGTCTGCTGACTCACACACAGTGATGCGTTTCCTGCTGCAGCTATACAATAAAAGCCTTCCTGTAGTTTGCTGGTGAAAAGCTCTTACTGTGAAGGAGCAACAGGAAGGAAGGAGCTAACCGGTGAACAGATGTGTTTCACAGCTCAGCAGATCGGAGGAGACGCAGCCTGTCTCAGCCTCATACCTGTATGCAGGTGAGTTGTGTCTGAACACACTGACCTGCATGTTTCTGTTTGATCAACAACAAACCAACTTCACTGACATGTCATTAACCCTTTCGGCTCTGCAATACAAACGCTCCTGCAAACGCTCCTGCAGAAATTTCAGTGAGGACAGAAGTCTCAGTGAGGACAGAGGACTTAGTATCAACAGAAGTCTCAGTGAGGACAGAGAACTCGGTGAGGACATAAGTCTCAGTGAGAACAGAGGACAGGGTGAGGACAGAAGTCTCAGTAAGGACAGAAGTCTCAGTGAGGAAAGAAGTCTCAGTGAGGACAGAGGTTTCAGTGAGAACAGAAGTCTCAGTGAGGACAGAGGACTTAGGATGGACATAAGTCTCAGTGAGGACAGAGGACAGGGTGAGGACAGAAGTCTCAGTAAGGACAGAAGTCTCAGTGAGGACAGAAGCCTCAGTGAGGACAGAGAACTCGGTGAGGACACAAGTCTCAGTGAGGACAGAGAACTCAGTGAGGACATAAGTCTCATTGCGGACATAGGACTGGGTGAGGACAGAAGTTTCAGTAAGGACAGAGAACTCGGTGAGGACAGAAGTCTCAGTGAGGACAGAGGACTGGGTGAGGACAGAAGTCTCAGTGGGGACAGAAGTTTCAGTGAGGACAGAGAACTTGGTGAGGACATAAATCTCAGTGAGGACAGAGGACTGGGTGAGCACAGAAGTCTCAGTGAGGACAGAAGTCTCAGTGAGGACAAAAGTTTCAGTGAGGACAGAAGTTTCAGTCTAGGACAGAGAACTCAGGACATAACTCTCAGTGAGGAGAGAGGACTGGGTGAGGAGAGAGGACTGGGTGAGGACAGGATTCGATGAGGACAGAAGTCTCAGTGAGGACAGAAGTCTCGGTGAGAACAGAAGTCTCGGTGAGGACAAAAGTCTCGGTGAGGACAAAAGTCTCGGTGAGGACAAAAGTCTCAGTGAGGACAGACGTTTCAGTGAGGACAGAGGACTGGTTGAGGACATAAGTCTCAGTGAGGACAGAGGACTGGGTGAGGACAGAAATCTCAGTGAGGACAGAGAACTCGGTGAGGATAGAAGTCTCAGTGAGGACAGAGGACTGGGTGAGGACAGAAATCTCAGTGAGGACAGAGAACTCGGTGAGGATAGAAGTCTCAGTGAGGACAGAAGTTTCAGTGAGGACAGAGAACTCAGGACATAACTCTCAGTGAGGAGAGAGGACTGGGTGAGGACAGAAGTCTCAGTGAGGACAGGATTCGATGAGGACAGAAGTCTCAGTGAGGACAAAGTTTCATTGAGGACAGAGGACTGGGTGAGAACAAAAGTTTCAGTGAAGACAGATAACTCGATGAGGACAGAAGTCTCAGTGAGGACAGAGAATTCAATGAGGACAGAAGTCTCAGTGAGGAAAGAAGTTTCCACAAGGACTGGGTGAGGACATACGTTTCAGTGAGGACATAAGTCTCAGTGAGGACAGAAGTCTCAGTGAGGACAGAGATCTCAGTGAGGAAAGAAGTTTCCGTGAGGACTGGGTGAGGACATAAGTTTCAGTGAGGACAGAAGTCTCAGTGAGGACAGAGGTCTCAATGAGGACAGAGGACTGGGTGAGGACAGAGGTCTCAATGAGGACAGAGGACTCGGTGAGGATCATAGATCATGTATCAGTGGATCTATCTATAATCTATCGATCGTCTATCAGACACAGAAACTTTAACAATCTCAGATCAGACATTCGTCATAGGTGATGTGTTCAAGGATCGTTGTAAATTTGAAAATCCAATCATAACCTAGGGTGTGCATGTTTCTGACCACACTGTCAGAAACAGACTCCATGAGGGTGGCATGAGGGCCCCACGTCTTCTAGTGGGACCTGTGCTCACAGTCCAGCACTGTGCAGCTCCATCATTCACCAGAGAACACCAGAAGTGGCAGGTCCATCATTGGTGCCCCGTTCTCTTCACTGATGAGAGCAGGTTCACACTGAGCACATGTGACAGGCGTGAAAGAGTCTGGAGATGCCGTGGTGAATGTTACGCTGCCTGTGATATCATCTAGCATGACTGGTTTGGTGGTGGGTCAGTGATGGTCTGGGGAGGCAGATCCTTGGAGGGTCACACAGACCTCCATGTCAGAGCCAACAGTACCCTGACTGCTGTTAGGTACCAGGATGAAATCTTCAGAACGACTGTCAGACCTTACGCTGCTGCAGAGGGCCCTGGGTTCCTCCTGGTGCAGAGGGCCCTGGGTTCCTCCTGGTGCAGAGGGCCCTGGCTTCCTCCTGGTGCAGAGGGCCCTGGGTTCCTCCTGGTGCAGAGGGCCCTGGGGTCCTCCTGGTGCGGAGGGCCCTGGGGTCCTCCTGGTGAGGTGGGCCCTGGGTTCCTCCTGGTGCAGAGGGCCCTGGGTTCCTCCTGGTGCAGAGGGCCTTGCGTTCCTCCTGGTGCAGAGGGCCCTGCGTTCCTCCTGGTGCAGAGGGCCCTGGCTTCCTCCTGGTGCAGAGGGCCCTGGGTTCCTCCTGGTGCAGAGGGCCCTGCGCTCCTCGTGGTGCAGAGGGCCCTGGCTTCCTCCTGGTGCAGAGGGCCCTGCGTTCCTCCTGGTGCAGAGGGCCCTGGCTTCCTCCTGTTGCAGAGGGCCCTGGCTTCCTCCTGGTGCAGAGGGCCCTGGGTTCCTCCTGGTGCAGAGGGCCCTGCGTTCCTCCTGGTGCAGAAGGCCCTGGCTTCCTCCTGGTGCAGAGGGCCCTGGGTTCCTCCTGGTGCGGAGGGTCCTGGGTTCCTCCTGGTGAGGTGGGCCCTGGGTTCCTCCTGGTGAGGTGGGCCCTGGGTTCCTCCTGGTGCAGAGGGCCTTGGGTTCCTCCTGGTGCAGACGGCCCTGCGTTCCTCCTGGTGAGGAAGGCCCTGGGTTCCTCCAGGTGCAGAGGGCCCTGGGTTCCTCCTGGTGAGGAGGGCCCTGGGTTCCTCCTGGTGCAGAGGGCCCTGGGTTCCCCCTGGTGCAGAGAGCCCTGGATTCCTCCTGGTGCAAGGGGCCCTGGATTCCTCCTGGTGCAAGGGGCAGTGGGTTCCTCCTGGTGCAAGGGGCCCTGGGTTCCTCCTGATGCAGAGGGCCTCGAGGTCCTCCTCAGGGGGGAAGTGATGCCCTGATCCAGGTCTTAGAGGAGATCCCCAGAACACCATCCTCAGACTCAGACAGCCGGGGCCGAACTGATGTCACTAAATACACAACAGGCCCTAACTGTGTGTGTGTGTGTGTGTGTGTGTGTGTGTGTGTGTGTGTGTGTGTGCATGTGCGTGTATCAGGCCTCTCCACAGTGTGTGTTGTCTTGTGTCACAGTGTGTGTGTGTGTGTGTGTGTTGTGTTGAGTCACAGTGTGTTGTGTTGTGTCATAGTGTGTTGAGTTGTGCCACAGAATGTTGTGTTGTGTCACAGTGTGTTGTGTTGTCACAGTGTGTTGTATTGTGTCACAGTGTGTGTGTGTGTGTGTGTGTATGTCCGTGTATCAGGCCTCTCCACAGTGTGTGTTGTGTTGTGTCACAGTGTGTGTGTGTGTGTGTGTTGTGTTGTGTCACAGTGTGTTGTGTTGTGTCACAGTGTTGTGTTGTGTCACAGTGTGTGTGTGTGTGTGTGTGTTGTGTTGTGTCACAGTGTGTTGTGTTGTGTCACAGTGTTGTGTTGTGTCACAGTGTGTTGTGTTGTGCTACAGTGTTTGTCAGTGTGTTGTGTCACAGTGTGTCTTGTGTCACAGTGTGTCTTGTGTTGTGCCACAGTATGTTATGTTGTGTCACAGTGTGTTGTGTTGTGCCACAGAATGTTGTGTTGTGCCAGTGTATTGTGTCACAGTGTGTTGTGCCACAGTGTGTTGTGTTATGCCACAGAATGTTGTGTTGTGCCAGTGTGTTGTGTCACAGTGTGTTGTGTTGTGCCACAGAATGTTGTGTTGTCACAGTGTGTTGTGTTGTGTCACAGTGTGTTGTCTCACAGTGTGTTGTGTTGTGTCACAGTGTGTTATGTCAGTGTATTGTGTTGTGTCACAGTGTATTGTGTTGTGTCACAGTGTGTTGTGTCACAGTGTATTGTGTTGTGTCACAGTGTATTGTGTTGTGTCACAGTGTGTTATGTCACAGTGTGTTGCATTGTGTCACAGTGTGTTGTGCCAGTGTGTTGTGTCACAGTGTGTTGCGCTGTGTCACAGTGTGTTGTGCCACAGTGTGTTGTGTTGTGTCACAGTGTATTGTGTTGTGCCAGTGTGTTGTATTGTGCCACAGTGTGTTGCGTTGTGTCACAGTGTGTTGTGTCAGTGTGTTGAGTTGTGTCACAGTGTGTTGTGTTGTGCCACAGTGTGTTGAGTTGTGCCACAGTGTCTTGTGCCAGTGTGTTGTATTGTGCCACAGTGTGTTGCGTTGTGTCACAGTGTGTTGTGCCAGTGTGTTGTGTTGTGTCACAGTGTATTGTGTTGTGCCAGTGTGTTGTGTTGTGTCACAGTGTGTTGTGTTGTGTCACAGTGTGTTATGTCACAGTGTATTGTGTTGTGTCACAGTGTGTTGTGTTGTGTCACAGTGTATTGTGTTGTGTCACAGTGTGTTGTGTCACAGTGTATTGTGTTGTGTCAGTGTGTTGTGCCAGTGTGTTGTGTTGTGTCACAGTGTGTTGTGTTGTGTCACAGTGTATTGTGTTGTGTCAGTGTGTTGTGTCACAGTGTATTGTGTTGTGTCACAGTATGTTGTGTTGTGTCACAGTGTGTTGTGTTGTGTCACAGTGTGTTATGTCACAGTGTGTTGTGTCGTCACAGTGTGTATAGTTGTGCCACAGTGTGTCTTGTGTTGTGTCACAGTGTGTTGTGTCAGTGTGTGTTGTGTTGTGTCACAGTGTTGTGTTGTGCCACAGTGTGTTGTGTTCTGTCACAGTGTATTGTGTTGTGTCACAGTGTGTTGTATTGTGTCACAGTGTATTGTGTTGTGTCAGTGTGTTGTGTCACAGTGTATTGTGTTGTGTCACAGTATGTTGTGTTGTGTCAGTGTGTGTTGTGTTGTGTCACAGTGTGTTATGTCACAGTGTGTTGTGTCGTCACAGTGTGTATAGTTGTGCCACAGTGTGTCTTGTGTTGTGTCACAGTGTTGTGTTGTGCCACAGTGTGTTGTGTTCTGTCACAGTGTATTGTGTTGTGTCACAGTGTGTTGTATTGTGTCACAGTGTGTTGTGTTGTGTCAGTGTGTGTTGTGTTGTGTCACAGTGTTGTGTTGTGCCACAGTGTGTTGTGTTCTGTCACAGTGTATTGTGTTGTGTCACAGTGTGTTGTATTGTGTCACAGTGTGTTGTGTTGTGTCAGTGTGTTGTGTTGTGTCATAGTGTGTTGTGTCAGTGTGTTGTGTTGTGCCACAGTGTGTCGTGTTGTGTTACAGTGTGTTGTGTTGTGTCACAGTGTGTTGTGTTGTGTCACAGTGTGTTGTGTTGTGTCACAGTGTGTTGTGCTGTGCCATAGTGTGTTGTGTTGTGTCACAGTGTGTTGTGTTAGTGTGTTGTGTTGTGTCACAGTGTGTATAGTTGTGCCACAGTGTATTGTGTTGTGTCACAGTGTGTTGTGTCAGTGTGTTGTGTTGTGCCATAGTGTGTTGTGTTGTGTCACAGTGTGTTGTGTTGTGTCAGTGTGTTGTGTTGTGTCACAGTGTGTTGTGTTGTGTCACAGTGTGTTGTGTTGTGTCAGTGTGTTGTGTTGTGTCACAGTGTGTATAGTTGTGCCACAGTGTACTGTGTTGTGTCACAGTGTGTTGTGTCAGTGTGTTGTGTTGTGCCACAGTGTGTTGTGTTGTGTCATAGTGTGTTGTGTCAGTGTGCTGTGTTGTGCCACAGTGTGTTGTGTCATAGTGTGTTGTGTTGTGTCAGTGTGTTGTGTTGTGCCACAGTGTGTTGTGTCAGTGTGTTGTGTTGTGCCACAGTGTGTTGTGTTGTGTCATAGTGTGTTGTGTCAGTGTGTTGTGTTGTGTCACAGTGTGTTGTGTTGTGTCAGTGTGTGTTATGTTGTGTCAGTGTGTTGTGTTGTGTCACAGTGTGTTGTCTTGTGTCAGTGTGTGTTATGTTGTGTCAGTGTGTTGTGTCACAGTGTGTTGTGTCGTCACAGTGTGTATAGTTGTGCCACAGTGTGTTGCGTTGTGTCACAGTGTGTTGTGCCACAGTGTGTTGTGTTCTGTCACAGTGTATTGTGTTGTGCCACAGTGTGTTGCATTGTGTCACAGTGTGTTGTGTCAGTGTGTTGTGCCACAGTGTGTGTTGTGTTGTGCCACAGTGTGTTGTGTTGTGCCAGTGTGTTGTATTGTGCCACAGTGTGTTGCGTTGTGTCACAGTGTGTTGTGTCACAGTGTATTGTGTTGTGCCAGTGTGTTGTGTTGTGTCACAGTGTGTTGTGTTGTGTCACAGTGTGTTATGTCACAGTGTATTGTGTTGTGTCACAGTGTGTTGTGTCAGTGTGTTGTGTTGTGCCACAGTGTGTTGTGTTGTGTCATAGTGTGTTGTGTCAGTGTGTTGTGTTGTGTCAGTGTGTTGTGCCACAGTGTGTTGTGTCAGTGTGTTGTGTCATAGTGTGTTGTGTTGTGTCAGTGTGTTGTGTTGTGCCACAGTGTGTTGTGTCAGTGTGTTGTGTTGTGCCACAGTGTGTTGTGTTGTGTCATAGTGTGTTGTGTCAGTGTGTTGTGTTGTGTCACAGTGTGTTGTGTTGTGTCAGTGTATTGTGTTGTACCACAGTGTGTTGTGTTGTGTTACAGTGTGTTGTGTTGTGTCAGTGTGTTGTGTCATAGTGTGTTGTGCCACAGTGTGTTATGTTGTGCCACAGTGTGTTGTGTTGTGTTACAGTGTGTTGTGTTGTGCCACAGTGGGTCAGTGAGTGTGTACCTTCTCTAGGGAGGACACCAGCAGGCCTCTCCACTTGGGTCCGTTCTCCTCGCTAAAGAAGTCGTACTGCAGCTGGGCCGCCTGCATGTCTGCTGCTGCTGCTGCCTCCGCAGCGGCACCGACACGCCCGGTTCTCCGGTTCTGCGGTTTACATGAACGCTGGGAGGCAGAGATAGAGTCCGGAGGGGAGGCTGAAGCTGTGGTAACATCCAGCGGGGACCATCCTCGGCTGCGGCCAGATGTTCCACCGCTGTCGGTTAGCTCCGCGGCTCGCAGCTAACTGTCGGCTGTCGTTCCGTTTACCGGGAGGATCGCATGGTGACCGTTAACCGTTCCATCCGAACAGCACTGTTAGCATGTAGCCGCTGTTGCTAACGTTAGCAGCGGTCAACAGCCTGCGGATGATCCATCGGCGGCCCACAGGTGAGCCGCTGCTGGGCCAGGTGAGTGTCGGTGTGTACGCGGACTCACGGTGAGGGCTAGCCGGGTTGTCGAAGTGAATCAGCGTGCTGCTCGGTGCTCTCCGCTCCGCTCCGCTGCCAACATTCTATCCGAGCACAGAGACTCCGGCGGGGCGGCTCCTCCCCCGCTGCGTGTCCGCTCCTGAGGCTCTGTCCCCCGGACCCTCACAGACAGCAGCACCTTCCCCGGCCTCCTGACAGGCGGACAGTCACCAAGCTAGCGGTCGCTCACACTCCGTGGTGCTTGGTTGTTGTGACTCCGTGTGTGGTACAGTGAACTGTGGAGCGGCTGGGCATGCGCAGTGGGCAGACACTGACGTACATGGGCGGGGCTTCAGTGGGCGTGCGTGCTTCACAGAGTCTGCGCGTAGCAGAGTAACGTCTGCTGCCCCCGGCGGCCACCAGCGGTACTGCACCTCTGACACAAACATAATTACTATATATTTATGTTTGTGTGTTTATATGTTTACACATTTTCTATAACAGCACTAGTGATAATGATAATGGCTCAAACATCATACACGTGTACATATTTACATATATATAAACATATCATATGAGTGATTTAAGTCATCCAGCTGTTGTTAAAGAATGTTTGTATGTATAAAACAAACAGGAAGTGATCTCAGTCGCTACAGTTGAATGTTTACATTAAGAAATGAGTCGTCATTCAGCAGCACAACGCCTGAAATCACAGGATGCCACCTGGTTTACATGTTCCTGCTGTTAATCAGTGTGTGTTATTGTGTTTCACATGTCGTGACTAACAGAGGTGTTACAGCACACTCAGGTGCACGACCAGGTGCACAACCAGTGACGTTCTGTTACTCTGTAACAGACAACTCTGGTTGCTCGGCTGAATTCATCAAGAGTGAACCACAGTATAAACGTTCACTCATCTGCACAGGGATTCATTTGTGTAAATATGTCATTTAAACATATTTCTCTTATTATTTAGAAATTGTTTGGTTGACAGTCTTCAAACTTTACTTAGTCCTGATTGGTGCATTGAAGTATTTCACACCATGTTTTTCCACCTTTGCCCCACCCACTGGAGACCAGGGGGGTGTTCCAGAAAGCAGGTTTAGTGAAACTATGTTAACCCTGAAAATGAGGGTTTTCAGCTCCAGACAGAGAGGTAAGTCAAACTCTGAGTCAATCACCATGGCAACTGACTCTGTAAACCTAACCTGCACGCTGGCAGGTTTTCTATAAGACACCCTGAGTTCTGGGAGAGGATCTTCAGACCCCCCTGAGATGTGCTGTCGTTCCCCAATGAATATCTGTTTGAACCCTACTGTTTTTCATTAGACTCAATCATTTACCGGCCACACATATCAAATCTGACACACCACTGATGTGCGCTCTCATCAGAGCAAATGTTTTTTGTGTTTATGTTGTGTTCACGTTGTGTTCATGTTGTGTTCATGCTGTGTTCACGTTGTGTTCATGCTGTGTTCAAGTTGTGTTCATGCTGTGTTCAAGCTGTGTTCATGTTGTGTTCACGTTGTGTTCATCTTGTGTTCACATGTTCACGTTGTGTTCATGTTGTGTATATGTTGTGTCCATATTGTTACGACTATTGTCGTAATTTATTTTGTTTGTGTGTGTTTTGCTGCATGTGTTCTCTGTGCGTGTTCTCTGTGTTTAATGTATGCAAATAGGTGTGTGCCATAGCCCGGCGAGGATTGGTGAATTTGATCTGTGCTCTTTCCTGATTGGCTGCCGCCAAGGGTGTTCAGGTTTTTAAAGGACAAAGATGGCAATTGCTTCGAGCTAGCAGGCAGACCTCACCTTCCTCCTCTCCCAACCGGCCACACATATTGTTGTTGTAGTAAATCATTATTGTGTTAAAGACTGTTAAATCGTAGGGGTGGACTGCCAATTTTGTTACTAACCCTTTTTCTCCTGTTTATTTAGTTAGGGAGGTAAGCTTTTTGTCATTTGTTTTTTTATTGTTTGGTTAGGTTATTTACTTACTCTGGGGGCAGGATTGTTTTTTTTTGTTATTTTGGCCTTAGTCCACCCTGAAGTTACTATTTCAGTTAATTCTGCTATTTAAATATTGTAAATAAATTCGCACTATTGATCGTTCCATACGTCTTTTTCATTGTGGCTACTTGGGACTTGGGGAAGATGGGGGCCTTTCATGTTGTGTCCCAGACACCCCTAGACTGGGCATAACAATATTGTGTTCACGTTGTGTTCATATGTTAACGTTGTGTTCAAGCTGTGTTCATGTTGTGTTCACGTTGTGTTCATATGTTCACGTTGTGTTCAAGTTGTGTTCATGTTGTGTTCAAGTTGTGTTCATGTTGTGTATATGTTGTGTCCATATTGTGTTCACGTTGTGTTCACATGTTCACGTTGTGTTCATGTTGTGTATATGTTGTTTCCATGTTGTGTTCATGTTGTGTTCATGTTGTGTATATGTTGTGTCCATATTGTGTTCATGTTGTGTTCACATGTTCATGTTCAATCAATCAATCAATTTTATTTATAAAGCCCAATATCACAAACCACAATTTGCCTCACAGGGCTTTACAGCATACGACATCCCTCTGTGCTTATGACCCTCACAGCTGATCAGGAAAAACTCCCCAAAAAACCCTTTAACGGGGAAAAAAAACGGTAGAAACCTCAGGAAGAGCAACTGAGGAGGGATCCCTGTTCCAGGACGGACAGACGTGCAATAGATGTCGTACAGAACAGATCAGCATAATAAATTAACAGTAATCCATATGACACAATGAGACAGAGAGAGAGAGATAGATATGCAGGTAATGACAGTAGTTTACAACAACATTAATGAAAGTAATAATATTATAGTTATAGTTCTGGCTACTGTGGAACAATATGTTGAAAGTATGTATTAATATCTGACAGTATACATGTGTGACAATAGTCATATGTGTATAATAACAGTAGAAGTATGACTAATGACTAATGATGGCAGCAGCAGCAGGAGGCATCTGGCAGGACCACGGCAGCAGCACAACCACACACGTCACGCTGTCCGGGCACCGCTGTGATATGAGTTAATCTGAGAGACAGTGGAGCACAAAGGCTCCGGAGAAGAAGCCGAGTTAGTGACATCCAGAATAGCCGAGTTAGCAAGATGCAGTAATAGAATACGAGAGAGAGAGAGAGAGAGAGAGAGAGAGAGAGAGAGAGAGAGAGAAGGTGCCCGGTGTATTATAGGGGGATCCTTCGGCAGACTAGGCCTAAATCAGCCTAACTAGGGGCTGGTACAGGGCAAGCCTGGGCCAGCCCTAACTATAAGCTTTATCAAAGAGGAAAGTCTTAAGTCTAGTCTTAAATGTGGAGACGGTGTCTGCCTCCTGGACCGTAACAGGAAGACGATTCCACAGGAGAGGAGCCTGAGAGCTGAAGGCTCTGGCTCCTGATCTGCTTTTGGAGACTTTAGGGACCACAAGTAACCCTGCGTTCTCAGAGCGCAGTGTTCTGGTGGGATAATATGGCACTATGAGCTCTCTAAGATATGACGGAGCTTGACCATTTAGAGCTTTATAAGTTAACAGTAGGATCTTAAATTCAATTCTGGATTTTACAGGGAGCCAGTGCAGAGAAGCTAAAACAGGAGAAATATGATCTCGTTTCTTAGTTCCTGTTAGTACACGTGCTGCTGCATTCTGAATTAGCTGGAGCGTTTTTAAGGACTTACTAGAGCTACCTGATAATAGAAAGTTACAGTAATCCAGCCTAGAGGTAACAAAAGCGTGGACCAATTTTTCTGCATCTTTTCGGGTCAGGATAGGCCTAATTTTTGCAATATTACGCAGATGAAAAAATGCAGTCCGTGAGGTTTGTTTTAAATGAGAATTAAAAGACAAATCTTGATCAAATATTACTCCGAGGTTTCTTACGGTAGTGCTAGAGGCCAGAGCAATGCCATCTAGAGAAACTATGTCATCAGATAAAGAGTCTCGGAGTTGTTTGGGGCCAAGAACAATAACTTCAGTTTTGTCTGAATTTAACATCAGGAAATTGGTGCTCATCCAATTTTTTATGTCTTTAAGGCAGTTATGGAGTTTAGTTAATTGATTACTTTCTCCTGGCTTCATCGATAAATACAAATGTGTATCATCCGCATAACAATGGAAATTTATAGAGTGATTTCTAATGATGTTACCTAAAGGAAGCATATATAGAGTAAATAGGATTGGTCCGAGCACAGAACCTTGCGGAACTCTTGCGGAACTTTGGTACGTAAGGATGATTCATTACGAACGTCAACAAACTGAAAACGATCAGATAAATAAGATTTAAACCAGCTTAGTGCAGAACCTTTTAGGCCAATTAGGTGATCCAGTCCCTGCAGTAGAATTTGATGGTCAATTGTGTCAAACGCCGCACTAAGATCTAATAAAACAAGTACAGAGACGAGTCCTTTGTCTGAAGCAATCAGAAGGTCATTTGTAATTTTAACTAGAGCTGTCTCAGTGCTATGATGCGCTCTAAATCCTGACTGAAATTCCTCAAATAAATTATTATCCTGGAGAAAATCACACAGCTGGTCTGCGACTACCTTCTCAAGGATCTTTGACATAAAGGGAAGATTAGATATTGGTCTATAGTTGGCTAACACCTCTGGATCCAGGGTAGGCTTTTTTAGTAGAGGTTTAATTACAGCTACCTTAAAAGACTGTGGTACATAGCCTGTTAATAAGGATATATTGATCATATCTAATATATGAGTGTTAACTACAGGAAAGACCTCCTTAAGTAGCCTAGTTGGGATGGGGTCTAAGAGACACGTTGATGATTTAGATGAAGAAATCACTGCGGTCAATTCTTGAAGAGAAATTGGGGAGAAGCAATCTAAATATATATTAGGTTCTACAGCTGTGTTTGAGGTTAGATAGGTACCATCTGAGGGCAGGAGGTCATGAATTTTGCCTCTAATAGTTAGAATTTTGTCATTAAAAAAGCTCATAAAATCATTACTGCTAAGGGCTAAAGGAATACAAGGCTCAATAGAGCTTTGACTCTCAGTCACCCTGGCTACAGTGCTGAAAAGAAACCTGGGGTTGTTCTTATTGTCTTATTGAGTTAATTGTTGTGCTCATGTTGTGGTCACGTTGTGTTCACGTTGTGTTCATGTTGTGTATATGTTGTGTATATTGTTATGTCCAAATCTGATTCTTTTTGTTTTTCAGGTAATCAAACTCCTCCCCTATAGTTTCCCTCTTGATCTCTGACACCTGCTGGGAGGTCTTTAAAAGCCCAACCAAGCTCCACCCAATCTCTCTCTTCCACCATGCAGCCTGGGCCAGCTGCATTGTCACCAGCCTCCATTTTCAGCTTTTGGTTATCCTTTGTTTCCTTTTGTGCAATAAATGTTACTTTAATTGCTACACACGTTGTCTGACTCCTCTATGTTGCTTCCCAAGAGCCGGGGTTGTAACATATTGGGGGCTCGTCCGGGATCGATGTGGTCCAGATGAGTGTTTTGTCTGTTTTCCCCTAGACTATGTAATAGTTTGGTGTGCTGTATGGCATTGCGGTCATGGGCTGCTGTTTGTCCTCCTGGTGAGTATGTGGTGAGTATAGTGTCTGAGTGCTGTTGACCTGAAGGTTCAGTGATCTCCCTGGTTAGGTAGGGAGTGTGCCAGCAGGACTGAGTAATCAGTTCCTCCATCGGTTCATTCATTTGTTTTTTTGCCTTTTTTATTTTTGAGGTAATCCTGGGTGGAGACATGTTTCTGTGGCGGGGGTAAGCGTTCAGGTTCCTGGCTGTCTGGCTGTGGTTCTCTGAGTTCCTGCTTTTAAAGATGCCTCGAGCCCAACACGCCTCAGAAGATATTTAGATATCAGCTGCTAAAACTCGCTAGTTATTATGACATTGAGATCGCTAGCAGTGAGAAGCGCTTAAAGGAGAGTGTTAAAGAGGCTCTTAAGGCTATGTTAACTGAAAATGGTGTGTTAAAGCCTGTACCTCCCTTAGTTTCTCAAAGTATTTCTGAATCTTCTCAAATAACAGACGTTGCTCTTGAGTTGAGGCTTAAAGAAGTAGCCTTACAAGAGTTGCAATTACAAGATAAGCAACGGGAGCGACTGCTAAAAGAGAAGCAAATGCACCTAGAGCATGAGCGTTTCCTCAGAGAACTGGAACTAAAGCAGGCTGCTTTGTTGCACCCCCCTAATGTTGAGTCGTCTGCATTCGATGCAGCTAGAAACATTAGATTGGTTCCTCCTTTTGTAGAGAAAGACGCTGAAAAGTATTTCCCTCATTTCGAAGGTGTGGCCACCCTTTCAAAATGTCCTAAACATGCATGGACTTTGCTTTTGCAGAGTGTGTTGGTGGGAAAAGCACAGGAAGTTTACTCTGCTTTAAGCATCAAGGAAAGCCTGGACTATGAGACCATTAAAGGGGCTATTCTGAGAGCTTACGAACTTGTCCCTGAAGCTTACCGCCAACAGTTTAGAAGTCTCAGGAAACTTGATAAACAGACTTAGAAGAAGAAGAAGCTTTATTGTCATTGTACACACGATACAATGAAACTTTGTTTGGCAGCAATTTCTGTAGCAGCTACCGTATATCGAGTGTCTTAAAAAAAAAAAAATATTGAAATCAGAAGTCAGAATCAGTTATAAATATATAATCAATAAATATATATAAAGTGTGTAGTGCAGGGGAGCAAGTGGTCCAGTTACTGTCCTTGCAGCAATCTCTTTACAGCCATGGGGAAAAAAAAGTTTGTAAGAGAAAAAGACTCCCTCTTTAGCAGATGGTGTAAGTCTCAGAAAGCAGAAACAAAAGAAGATCTCAAACAACTGATCTTGCTTGAAGAATTTAAAAACTGTCTGCCTGACATCATTTGTACATATTTAAATGAGCAAAAAGTGTCCACTTTGGATAAAGCTGCTGTTTTGGCAGATGAGTTCCTCTTGACCCATAAGATTGATTTTGACAAAAGACAGGGCGAGCAAAAGGGAAGAGCTTTGCTTCACAGACCTCGTTCTCCAAAGCCTGTGTCCATGTCTTCTGCTTCCTTCACTGGTAAATCAGCCTTTGGAAGCGCTTCTTCAGAAAAGGCCTGTTTCTACTGTAAGAAACCCGGCCATCTTATTGCTGATTGCCCTGTCTTGTGTAAGAAACAAAAGTCCTGTAAGCCAGTAGCTTTGATAAAAACTGTAAAAGAGTCTGCTGTAGCCCCAGCTATGGAGCATTCAACTCAAAAGAGTGAGTTAGCTGGCTCTTCAGCTTTTCTTATGGATGGTTTTGTTTCCTTTGGTTCTGATCCTACAAGTGAGCGGCCTATTAAGATCTGGAGAGATTCTGGAGCTTTTCAGTCTTTGATCCTCGAGGACTTCCTCCAGTTTACTGATGAATCTGCTCTGGGTTCTAGCGTTCTTGTCGAGGGGTTCCGTGGGGGTTATTTGTTCTGTCCTTTACATAATCTTAACCTTCAAACAGCTCTGGTCTCTGGAGAGGTAGCTGTGGCTATTTGTCCATATCTCCCAACTGAAGGTGTGTCCTTCATTTTAGGGAATGACCTGGCCGGAGGTAGAGTACTTGTTGCCCCTGAAGTAGTTCCGTCCCCTGTAGCTATTAAAAGCCCAGATGAATTGGAGAAGCAATTTCCAGACACTTTCCCTGTATGTGTTGCTACCCGTGCCATGTCAAGGAAAGACCAAGGCAAAACCTCTGATCCTGAGATTGTCCTTTCGGACACCTTCCTACTAAAGGATGAGACACCAGGGTTTGGTAAAGTGTTCCCCTCTCGGGAAGAACTCAAGCTTGAACAGGGAAAAGATGCAACTTTGTCTTCCCTGTTTGGTGAAGCTATTTCCGAAGATGAAATTACAGCTGTTTCATGTGGGTATTTTGTGAATGATGGAGTGCTGATGTGAAAGTGGACGTCTCCTAAGATGTCTTGTCAGGATGACTGGAGCAGTGTGTTTCAAGTTGTTGTTCCGAGTGCTTATCGTCCTGATATCTTGCATTTGGCTCATGATCATTGTCTTGCGGGACATATGGGAGTTCGAAAGACTTTGGACCGTGTGTTGAGGCATTTTTTTTGGCCTGGTGTGAAAAAGGATGTTGCTCAACACTGTAGAACATGTCATGTGTGCCAAACTGTTGGTAAACCTAACCAGAAAATCCCACCTGCGCCCTTACATCCTATTCCAGCTATTGGAGAGCCTTTTGAGCGAATCCTGATTGATTGTGTTGGTCCACTCCCTCAAACCAAGTCAGGTAACCAGTACTTATTGACTATCATGTGTACGGCTACTCGGTTCCCTGAAGCCATTCCCCTGCGCAGAATTACAGCTTCAGCGGTTTCTAAGGCTCTAATCAAGTTCTTCACTGTGTTCGGCCTCCCCAGGGTTATTCAGACTGACCAAGGGTCAAACTTCATGTCCTGTGTTTTCTCTCAAGTGCTCAAGCAGTTGTCTATCCAGCATTGTACTTCGTCTGCTTATCTCCCAGGGAGCCCTGGAGAGGTTTCACCAGACTCTCAAGTCAATGTTGCGGGCCTACTGCAGAGAGTTTGAGAAAGATTGGGATGATGGAACCCCTTTACTTCTCTTTGCAGCAAGGGAAGTGACCCAAGAATCACTTGGTTTCAGACTAGCCGAGCTAGTGTTCAGCCATACTGTGCGGGGTCCTTTGAAAATGTTGAAAGAGAAGTGGCTGGTAAATCAGTCTCCTCCTACCAACCTCCTGGACTTTGTGTGTAACTTCCGGTCTAAGTTTAATAGGGCATGTGAACTAGCTAGGCAAAACTTGGGGGAAGCTCAAGAAAAGATGAAGGGATGGTACGATAAGAATGCGAGGCATTGAGAGTTCTCACCAGGGGACACAGTTTTGGTGCTTTTGCCACTCACCGTCTGCTTTGCAAGCTCAATATAGCGGACCATATGTGATTGACCATCAGGCTGGTGAGTGTGATTACTTGGTTAAGACTCCAGATCGAAAGCGAAAAACACGCTTATATTATGTGAACCTGTTGAAACCTTACTGTGAGAGGAACCAGCCCGTGGTCTCAGATGTGAAGACTGTTGCTGTGTTGAACACTTCAATCCATGTACATGAGGATACTGATGTTGTGGATGTTCCAAAAGACAGTGATGTTGTTGTTGTTTCAGAGAACAGTGATGTTCCAGAGGATGCTTTCGTTCATCCAGAAACCTCTCAGGGTAGGTTGCCAAATTCTAAAATCCTGGCTAACTTGGATGTCCATCTTTCTTACTTGGATTCTCCCAAACGTTCTGACATCATTGAGTTGGTTAATAAACATCCTGCCCTGTTCTCTGATGTGCCGACACGCACAACTGTCCTTCAGCATGACATTGATGTAGGTGATGCTGCTCCCATTAAGCAGCATCCTTACGGAGCGAATCCTGTTAAGCGACACTTCTGCGTAATGAAGTAGATTATATGCTGCAGCGTGGTATTGCTGAACCTAGTGCTAGCTCATGGAGTTCCCCATGCCTGCTTGTTGAGAAGTCAGATCATACTCCCCGTTTTTGTACTGACCTTCGCAAGGTCAATTCTGTCACCAAGCCTGATTGCTACCCTCTTCTCCGATTGGACGATTATATTGATAGGGTGGGATCAGCAGTTTTTGTCACCAAGTTAGACCTCTTAAAAGGTTACTGGCAAGTGACATGTGTGGTTGTGCTGCTGCCGTGGTCCTGCCAGATGCCTCCTGCTGCTGCTGCCATCATTAGTCATTAGTCATACTTCTACTGCTATCATACACATATGACTATTGTCACACAAGTATACTGTCAGATATTAATACATACTTTCAACATATTGTACCACAGTAGCCAGAACTATAATATTATTACTTTCATTAATGTTGCTGTAAGCTACTGTCATTACCTGCATCTCTCTCAGGGTCATAAGGACAGAGGGATGTCGTTTGCTGTAAAGCCCTGTGAGGCAAATTGTGATTTGTGATATTGGGCTTTATAAATAAAATTGAATTGAATTGAAATTGAAGTCCCTCTTACTCAGCGAGCCCGTGAAATCTCTGCTTTTGTGACACCAGACGATTTCTGTCAGTACTCTGTTATGGCTTTTGGAATGCGGAATGCACCGGCTACTTTTCAGCGTCTGGTAAATAAGGTATTGAAGGGAGTTGTAGATTGTGAAGCCTATCTTGACGATGTGGTGATTTACAGTTCCTCCTGGTCTCAGCATGTAGCTCAGCTGGAAGAAGTGTTTCACAGGCTTGCTGTTGCCAATTTGACTTTGAATCTTGCCAAGTGTGAATTTCGACAGGCCACGGTAACGTACTTGGGAAAAACGGTTGGACGTGGAAAGGTCTGTCCCATTGAGGCCAAAGTGGAGGCCATTGTGAACTTTGGTGTGCCCAGTTCTCGGCGTGATTTGAAACGTTTCCTTGGTATGGTGGGTTATTATAGGAGTTTTAGCAAGAATTTTGCGACTGTTGCTGCCCCCTTGACTAATCTGCTTAGCCCAAAAGTCCCTTTTGTTTGGACATACGTGTCAGTTTGCTTTCGAGAGCCTGAAAGCACTGTTGGCTAGTGCTCCTGTTCTCGCTGCCCCTGCCTTTAACAGGCCCTTTAAACTAGCTAGTGATGCAAGTGATGCTGGTGTTGGGGCTGTTCTCCTCCAAGAGGATCCATCAGGGGTAGAGCATCCTGTGTGCTACTTTTCGAAAAAGTTTAACTTGCATCAAAAACACTACTCCACTATAGAGAAGGAGGCGTTAGCCCTTATTCTAGCTCTGGTTCATTTTGGTGTTTATGTTTCTTCCAGCCAGACCCTAGTGGTCTACACTGATCATAACCCCTTGGTTTTCCTTAACAGGATGAAAAACTCCAACAACCGTTTAATGCGATGGAGCTTGATTTTGCAGGGGTTTAAGCTGGACATCCAGCATGTGCGTGGGAAGGATAATTTTCTCGCAGATGCCCTTTCAAGGTCGTAAGTGTATTCATATTAGTTTGCACATTTTGCGGCCTATGTGGTAGTCTAACTGTAAGGTTGCATTTGAGCAACCTGCTTATGGGAGGGGGTGTTATGTCCAAATCGGATTCTTTTTGTTTTTCAGGTAATCAAACTCCTCCCCTATAGTTTCCCTCTTAATCTCTGACACCTGCTGGGAGGTCTTTAAAAGCCCAACCAAGCTCCACCCACTCTCTCTCTTCCACCATGCAGCCTGGGCCAGCTGCATTGTCACCAGCCTCCATTTTCAGCTTTTGGTTATCCTTTGTTTCCTTTTGTGCAATAAATGTTACTTTGATTGCTACACACGTTGTCTGACTCCTCTATGTTGCTTCCCAAGAGCCGGGGTTGTAACAATATGTTGTGTCCATATTGTGTTCATGTTGATCCCTGATCAGAAAGAATACGCTGTTAAACAGAATATACTGTTATTGATGGGAGGTGTTTCTGAGCAGATCACACACAGACCCAGGTTGACAGCAGGTGAACATACAGACCCCAAGAACACGTCACACCGCTGGACGCCAATGAACAGAGATGATCTGACAGGAGAACAGGGAAATCAATAATAATCAAAGGTGAGGGCAGGAACTGAAACAACAGATATTAGTCTTTGAAAATGAAACAGGAAATACATTATGCATAACTTCAAGGTCTGTTCTACACTGATGCTGCATTCAGGGACCTCCGACACGAGATACATGTATCTATATGCATGTCTGTAAATAGCTTAGATAGAGCGGCAGACTACACTGTTGTAAACACTCTGCTGAGGCGTCAGACGTGTCTGTTACTGTCGGCAGGCTGACTGAGGACAGCTTCATGACACAGCTGATGTCATGTGACAAACTGAGACCTGCCAACGGTCTGTGTGTGTCAGCAGCAGATCTACAGTCTGAGTTTAAAACACCTGATGTTAAAATGACTTTAAACAATCAGTCCTTGAAGAGTTCAGTTTGTGTTCTTGTTGCAGAACATCAAGAGTTCCACAGAAACACAGATCCTAACGGAACACAGAGCAATGAGAACACGTTTCAACAGTATTTAATACTTCATTAAAATGACATCAAACAAATATGAATATATATGAGACACTACAGAGAATCAGTCTGATGATGTTTATATTGTTTATTTACAGCTGAACATCTGGATGCCAACACGAGTGAGTAGACACTTTGAGCGTCCAGCAGGGGGCAACACAGGGTTTCAGTGGTGGTGTATCAGAGTATACAGGAGGTTTATGGTGGGGTACCAGAGGGTAGGGCTGGGCGGTGTGACAAAATTTTCATATCACGTTGTTTTTTTTGTTTTTAATCATATCAGTTTCACGGTATTTGACAGTATTTTGTTCGGATTCGGCCCACTTGACATGCTGCTGTGTTGTGCTATGGCCTATTCAAGTGCTGGAATTTGTTATTTACGTGACAACGCCTGATCACAACACAAGCTCCGCTGCATTAGTACCGTGCTCGGTTATAATTGTCTCGGACTCGGGTTGTCTTCGGTCAGGAAAATGTGGCCCGAGCCGTGCTCCAGTATGCTCACCTGTGTGTGTGTGTGTGTGTGTGTGTGTGCGCACGCTCGTGCACATCAGGGCGAAACTTCACCATGCGTGGTACAGAGAGCATAGGAGAATTGTAAACGCACAATCATGTAGAGACAGAAATGACATGCATTCATGTAAATAAGAGAGATAACGTAAGGCTATTTAGTTTGTTTAATGAAAGGACAAGGTATAGACCTGTTCTATAGGCCTGGATATGAAGCGTCCGTAGCTCCAAACAATGTAACGGTAGTTTCTAAAGGGCTAAGACGAGCGTTGTGCCGCATATAGGGAAAACACTGTCATTTGTGGTATGAGTTCTTCTGGGTCATCGTCTTCTTTTTCAGCAACAGGTACAGTTGCTCCACTTTCAGGACTCTCTCCAGCAGCCATTCTCGCCTCTTAACTTTTCTCTATGCTCTCACTCTCACCGGCACTAGCACACCTGTGGTGTGTGGCAGTGAAATGGGTCCCAGGTGAAACACTTTCCCGCCACGCACGTTCAGGACGTTGTTTGGGCTATTCACCGGTATTGCGGTATATGAAAAATTCATATCATAACGAAAATAAATACAGATTTTCGATACGAATCGGAATACCGCACAGCCCTACCAGAGGGTACAGGAGGGTTATGGTGGGGTATCAGAGGGTACAAGAGGGTTATGATGGGGTATCAGAGGGTACAGGAGGGATATGGTGGGGTATCAGAGGGTACAGGAGGGATATGGTGGGGTATCAGAGGGTACAGGAGGGATATGGTGGGGTATCAGAGGGTACAAGAGGGTTATGATGGGGTATCAGAGGGTACAGGAGGGATATGGTGGGGTATCAGAGGGTACAGGAGGGATATGGTGGGGTATCAGAGGGTACAAGAGGGTTATGGTGGGGTATCAGAGGGTACAACAGGGTTATGATGGGGTATCAGAGGGTACAGGAGGGTTATCAGATAGTTGCTGACATCTGATCCGAAATCCCTGATGAAAAAACATTAACTTCCCATCAGCCTGTTTGGTTAGAGGGTATAAGAAGGGGTATCAGACATACATTAGAGGGTATAAAAAGGGAAAAAGGGTTAGACAGACGTGGCATCCAGCCTGTGGGTTATCTGAGACTGAGCTGAAGACGACTCAACGTTGACTCCTTAATTGAATAAATAATAAAGCACCAAGCAGCAGCATTCAGTCTGTTACACCATAACACATCAGTTTATACACCTGGACTTCCTGTGTGAGAGAAGAAGAAGGAAAGGCAGAGCGGACATTGATCCTCCGGACAGAGAAACGATCCACAGACCAGTCGACAGGTGAATCAGGCTCAGCGTTTGTCGTTTGATGACTAAAGGGACTCCATTGTAAATGTTCCACATGCTCACCAGACATACATGATGTTCCTCATTCAGCTGCACGGTCAGAGTCAGTCTGTGGCTCAGCTCGCAGGCCGACGGCTGAATGCATCGAAACAAACAACACCTCCTACAGAACACTGCTTCAACTTCTTCATCAGGTAAAAAACACTACACTTTCATATATATATATATATATATATATATATATATATATACACACACATCTGAGTGTGTGTGGACGAACTCTGTGATCCAAACCTCAAATATCTCCTCGTTACATCTGCACTGAGAGCAGACTTCAGTCTGAAATTCATCCGAGCTGAAACTCGCCTGTCGCATCACTCAACAGTGTTATTATGATACCATCACTGCGTCACTTCTACAGTCATGTGTTCATGAGGTTTGACTGTTTAAGAGCTTTAACCAGTGATAGTGAGGATGATCATCACCTCATGATCTGACTGGATTCACTGGAATCTGAACTCAAAGACACCACTGAAGGTAAATTTGTGAAACTGATTTTGTTCCGTCAGCGAGCTGCTCTGAAACAGACGAAAAACGCTCTGAGATTTGTTTGAACGTTTGTCACAGATGTGGAGCTGCAAGTTTGGATCTTCAGGTTCTACAGTGTGTTTGTTGCTGCAGTTGAGTCTAAACGTTTCCTCACAAACCTCCCTGATATGTTTCTATAAAGACCGAAGATTCACAACCAGACCAGCTCAAACAGGAAGCCACTGCCAAACCTGCTGGTTCACAGGAAGTGACCACGATGAGACAGCATATCATCTCTAGTCAACAACTCTCTGTACTTCTGATCTGTAACGTTGACAGGAAGTGACCACCATGAGACGGCGTATCATCTCTAGTCAACGACTCTCTGCGCTTCTGATCTGTAACGCTGACAGGAAATGACCACCATGAGACTACGTATCATCTCTAGTCAACAACTCTGTGCTTCGTTCTGATTTGCAGCTTTTCAGACTTATTTTGTGGCTGAATATAATTTGTAGCTTCCTAAAATCTGAGTGAGGATAGTGACAGTGAGACACTGGCTACAGTCATGAAACAAGATGGACTGTATTCATAATCAATACACCACAATAATATAAATAACCAGTGCCAATTCATCAGTCAATGAGAATGTGTGTGTGGGCGGGGCATAAGCACATACAGCCAGCAGCAGCAGCGACCCACCGTCTGACACCGGCACACCGTGAGGACAGAAACAGAGTGCTCTGTGGGGACGAAGCACCTGCTGCAGCAAGCCAACATGCCGTCTGTGGTCATTTTGACTTGACCAGCTGACTTCACTACAAGCTGATTGGCTGTTGAAACAGGTGACGTGCTTTAAAACCAGCCGCCGGCCATTTGACCAGCTGAGTGTCAGGTGACACCATCAGCCGGCTTGAGTCCAGCTCAGACTGGCCAGTTCATACTGCAGACACTTTTCTCTGCAACGTTTCGTCTTGTAGTGAATCGTTGGTCTGAACTGTCGAGTCATAACTGAAGATTTAAGTGTTTGTTTACACGTGAGATCATACAAAAGAAGGATGCTGACTGGCTGCAGAGACTGATGTCACTGATTCTGTGGACTGCTAGGTTAGCCTGTTAGCTTGTTAGCTCCTGTAGTTTCCTGTCAGTGTCACCTGGTGGATTTTGGTCTAACTGAAGTGTCAACACACCTGTACACTCGGCTGCTCTCAGTCTGACTCGGACTTGACTGCAGCTGTCACATTATAGTGTGTGTGTGTGTGTGTGTGTGTGTGTGTGTGCGTGTGTGTGTGTGTGTGTGTGTGTTACATGAATGTCCACATGATAAACTCCACAGCAGGGGGCACTGTGGTGCAGGGACACAAGTCTGTCTTACAAACACTTTGCTTCAGATTAAAAGTGCGATTCTTTGAACACATTTTAGAAAGAGGTGCTGAACTCCTGCAGCTCCACCTGGAGGCCGACACCCCGCCTCCAGTCTGTTACATCAGCCAGGTGCAGCCCGAGGTTTCGGTCATCCCCTCCCGCTCCTCCTCCTCTGTTTGATCTGATGGCAGCCGGCGGCTCAGACGGAGGACTCGCGGGCGGTTTTGGAGCGCAGAGCTCCGGCGCGGCTCAGGAAGGGGAAGGTGGTGCCGAGGCAGCCGGAGGCCACTGTGAGACCCAGACTGGCCCAGGCACAGCAGATGGACCAGCCGTAACCGTGATCCACGTCTGCCGGCAGGCCGTAGATGAAGGGGGGGTTTCTGGAGAGGTCGTAGGTCACGCTGGCGGCGTATGTACACAGAGAGATGGTGCAGAAGATCCCTGAAAAAGACAGGAACAAGAAGCTCTTTGAAACATTCAGAAGGACTCGACGTGACATCACCTGACTACGTTTCCATGGTAATGGACGCTGTAGACCTCACCTCTTCAGAGTGAATATTAATCATCATATTCTCTCTGCTCCACATACACTCTCAGCTGATGTTAGAAATGTAAACATGTTACATCAGTGATGACATCACACCACGCCGTGCACAAACTGTATGTAGCATGTTGCCATGGGAACCAACAAGCGTTCCGCTGGCGAAGCAGATAATGAGACTCCAGTTAGATTTTATCAGCAAGAAATATTCAACCAATCACAGTAAAGTGATTATTATGGGAGAGAGCTGCGGCAAGACCTTCTGTCAGTTCGTAAACAGACTGATACAATAAAAATATTCACAAACATGTCACACCTTCTTTACAACAACAGCTAAGGGATGCTGTCGTGGTACCTGTGACCTCCCTCCAGGTTTATTTAATCATGTTCATGTGGCAGCACAGTGGAGGAGTGGTTCACACCACTGCCTCACGCCTTGTTCTCCCTGTGTCAGCGTGGGTTTCCTCCAGGTGCTCTGACATGTTCTCCCCGTGTCAGCATGTGACACAGTGCGTCTCAGGTGTGTATCTCAGGACATCAGGTATCAGAAACTTTAAATCTAATATGACGTAAACTCGTCATGACGCGGCAGCTGATTGGTTCCCAGACTGCATGTTGGCCAAAAGGCCCCGCCTCTCCACACAGACTTTTTACCTGCAGCTCAAAGGTGATTGGTCCATAAAACTCAGACAACAGAAACCTCCCATTTTACCTTCAGATGTCGACATGGCGAAGTATTGTGTGTGTGAATGTGTGTGTGAAGGGGTGAATGAGATCAGATTTCATGTGTTAATAAAGTTTATCAGCTGTTACCTGCCATGAGGAACAGCAGACCAGAGACATGCTGCGTCAGACTCTCCTCCCAGAAGAACCCCACTGACGCCACGATGCTCCCACACAGCAAGACCGCTGCCGCCATGCCCAGGAAGCCTGCTGTGATGCGCCGCAGGTCTATACACAGTATACACATTATACACACAGTACACAGTAGCTGTTGTTGTTATTGTTGTTGTTGTTGTCATAACGGTGCATCTCTCTGTGCCTCACTTCAACAGGTTCAAAAGTGTGACATATTTTTTGTGTCTGTGTGTCTCCGCATCTGCCTCTCTGCATCTGCACCTTTGCATCTGTGTCTGTGCATCTCTGAGTGTGCACCTCTGCATCTGCATCTCAGTGTCTCTGCATCCACATCTCTGTGTCTGCGTCTCTGCATCGGCATCTCTGGATCTGCATCTCTCTGTCTGCATCTCTGCATCTGCATCTCTGCATCCACATCTCTGCATCTGCATCTCTGCATCCGCATCTCTGCATCTGTGTCTCTGCATCTGCATTGCTGCATTTCTGCGCCTCTGCATCTCTGAGTCTGCGTCTCTGCATCTGCATCTCTGCATCTCTGTGCCTGCATCTCTGCATCTGCATCTCTGTCTCTGCATCTGCGTCTCTGCATCTGCATCTTTGTGTCTGCATCTGCATCTCTGCGTCTGCGTCTCTGCATCTGCATCTCTGCGACTGCTGGAGGTTAAAGGAAGTGTTTTCTCATCACTTCTCGCAGCAGAGGAAACAATGACTTCCTGTTGTCGTGTGTATGAATAAAAAGTGCCCTGATTTTCTACATTAATGTAACAGACTGGACTAAACTTGACAACACACACACACACACACACACACAGGTCTGTCAGTAATGAGTGGTACATGAGCAAACAGAAAGAGTGTTGCCGTGGTAACCACTTCCTGATCTCCCCCCTACTGTCCCTCTGTACTGTTACATAACACTGTCATGGCATGTTTCCCTGGCAACGGGTGACACGCAGCGAGGAGAGCTGCAGATTTATGAGTGCAAAAAGACTCCGACATTAATTCTTCAATTTATCATCCATCAGCAGTAATCTATGATCAATGAACAATCATTTGTCAACAACAACCTGAAATCAGTCATCTGTGATCTCCAATCCGAAATCAATAATCTATGATCAATAATCTATAATCAATAATCAATCATCTGTGATCTCCAATCTTTAATCAATAATCCATTTCATACAATGTATACTAAATAATAACAGTTTAAACCATAGTAAATAATCTATAATCAATAATTTATGATCTATGTTCATCAATCTAATAATAACAATAATAATAATAAATAATAATGATAATACGAGCTGCAGTAAAATTTAACCATTTTACAATAATATTTGATTCATGTTGAACACCTTCAGTTTACACACTCACACACTCACACACACACACACACATACACACACTTACACACATATAAATATAGAGACACGTGTGTGTGTGTGTGTGTGTGTGTGTGAGTGTGTACTGACGCAGCAGGTGCCACTCGTCCTGTTGGATGGTCCTGGTCAGGTTCAGAGGGATGTTCCTCAGTCTGATTGGCTGAGAGAAGTGGTACTTGACAGCTTTGCAGCGATCTGCGATACCTGCAGAGAAAAGCCACACAGGTGAGAATGTACCTGAGCCCACCGCCACAGCTCCGCCTGTGACAGAGGCAGAGTAATATCAGAAACAAACACAGACTGTACAGACACACACACACACACACACACACACACACATACATTTTAATATAAAGCCAATGATGTCAGATAAACATCTGAGCAGCAGCACAGCTGTAGACCTGTCATTATCATTATTGTTGTTGCTGTTGTTGTTGTTGTTATTATTGTTGTTGTCGTGGTACCTGAGGCCTTCAGATGTGACTGACTGTATGACACCAGCTGTCACATGTTGTCATGGTGCCACAGGGATGGATGGATCTGATCTGATCTGAGTTCAGCCTGCAGTCTAATGCAGTGGAATGATATGTGACATCATGTCATGTGATTGGGAGTGCTGTAATCTGATGTGTGGTCCGGCTGTTCTCTGCTTACCGACACTTTGACCTCCAGGTCTCAGCTCGGCACGCTGCCACACACTGCAGAGCTGAAAACTGCAGACGTCATGGTGACCAGAGAGCTTTAAATCCTGCAGAGACGAAGCCCAGTCAGACGTTCTGCTTCTGCTCTACCAGTCTGAAACCAGTCTGAAACCCGTCTGAAAAAACAGTCTGAAAAAACAGTCTGGAACCAGTCTGACACTAGTCTGAAACCAGTCTGAAACCAGTCTGAAAAACCAGTCTGGAACCAGTCTGACAGCAGTCTGGAACCAGTCTGACACCAGTCTGAAACCAGTCTGAAAAAACAGTCTGGAACCAGTCTGACACCAGTCTGAAACCCGTCTGAAAAACCAGTCAGAAAAAACAGTCTGGAACCAGTCTGACACTAGTCTGAAACCAGTCTGAAACCCGTCTGAAAAAACAGTCAGAAAATACAGTCTGGAACCAGTCTGACACCAGTCTGAAACCCGTCTGAAAAAACAGTCAGAAAAAACAGTCTGGAACCAGTCTGAAACCCGTCTGGAACCAGTCTGAAACCAGTCTGACACCAGTCTGAAACCTGTCTAACACCAGTCAGTCACACAGACCATAAGACTCGTACAGCTGACACTTTTCAGACACTGTCATCACCAACCGTAAGACTTGTACAGCTGACACTTTTCACACTCTGTCATCACCGACCGTAAGACTCCTACAGCTGACACTTTTCACACACTGCCACACCGACCGTAAGACTCATACCGCTGACACTTTTCACACACTGTCATCACCGACCATAAGACTTGTACAGCTGACACTTTTCACACTCTGTCACACTGACCGTAAGACTCATACAGCTGACACTTTTCACATTCTGTCACACCGACTGTAAGACTTGTACAGCTGACATTTTTCACACACTGTCATCACCGACCGTAAGATTTGTACAGCTGACACTTTTCACACTCTGTCACACCGACCGTAAGACTCATACAGCTGACACTTTTCACACACTGTCATCACCGACCGTAAGACTCGTACAGCTGACACTTTTCACACTCTGTCACACTGACCGTAAGACTCATACAGCTGACACTTTTAACACGCTGTCGTTCCGACCGTAAAACTCGTACAGCTGACACTTTTCACACACTGTCACACCAGCCGCAAGACTCATGGATGGACTGTAAACATGCAAAAAACACTAAGCCACTACACATGACTGACATATGTGTCAGGCGGCGGTGGGTGATGTCATCAGAGATAATGACATATGTCAGTCAGCTCTCAGTGGATAACAAACTATCATCCACCATTGTTTTTAATCATGTTAGATTTCTTCATTTATGGGTTGTTTGAGGTCGTGACGAGTTGTTGTTTCATACTCATGCCAAAGACTTTTAGTTCACTGTCACGGGAGAGTGTGTAAAGCTGACAATATCTGAACGTAAGAAGCTGCAGTAAGAGTATTTTGGGGTACTTTTATAGTACTTTTCTATGAAAAATGACTCAAACTGACTAGTTGACTACTAAAATAGACACCGATTATTTTAATAGTCGATTAGTCATTGATTAGTCGACTAATCATGGCAGCCCTAGTGTATATGATGTAATAACATGATGTGAATAATATGATGTAGTAACATGATGTGAATAACATGATGTAGTAACATGATGTGAATAATATGATGTAAATAACATGATGTGAATAACATGATGTAATAACATGATGTGAATAATATGATGTAGTAACATGATGTGAATAACATGATGTAATAACATGATGTGAATAATATGATGTAGAAACATGATGTGAATAATATGATGTGAATAATATGTTGTAATAACATGATGTGAATAATATGATGTAACTAACATGATGTGAATAATATGATACAGTAACATGATGTAATAACATGATGTGAATAATGTGATGTAATAACATGATGTGAATAACATGATGTAATAACATGATGTGAATAATATGATGTAGTAACATGATGTGAATAACATGATGTGAATAATATGTTGTAATAACATGATGTGAATAACATGATGTAATAACATGATGTGAATAATATGATGTAGTAACATGATGTGAATAACATGATGTGAATAATATGTTGTAATAACATGATGTGAATAACATGATGTAATAACATGATGTGAATAATATGATGTAGTAACATGATGTGAATAACATGATGTAAATAATATGATGTAGTAACATGATGTAATAATATGATGTGAATACTATGATGTGAATAATATAATGTAATAACATGATGTGAATAATACGATGTAATAATATGATGTGAATAATGTCGTGTAATAACATGATGTGAATAACGTGATGTAAATAATATGATGTAATAACATGATGTAATAACATGATGTGAATAACATGATGTGAATAGTATGATATAATAATATGATGTGAATAATATGATGTAGTAACATGATGTGAATAACATGATGTAATAACATGATGTGAATAATATGATGTAGTAACATGATGTGAATAATATGATGTAAATAACATGATGTGGATAACATGATGTGAATAATATGATGTAATAATATGATGTGAATAACATGATGTAATAACATGATGTGAATAACATGATGTGAATAATATGATGTAATAATATGATGTGAATAACATGATGTAATAATATGATGTGAATAACATGATGTTAATAACATGATGTAATAACATGATGTGAATAATATGATGTAATAATATGATGTGAAAAACATGATGTGAATAACATGATGTAATAACATGATGTAATAATATGATATGAATAACATGATGTTAATAACATGATGTGAATAACATGATGAGAATAATATGATGTGAATAACATGATGTGAATACTATGATGTAATAATATGATGTGAATAACATGATGTTAATAACATGATATAATAACATGATGTAAATAATATGATGTAATAATATGATGTGAATAACATGATGTGAATAATATGATGTAATAATATGATGTGAATAACATGTGAATAATATGATGTAATAATATGATGTGAATAACATGATGTAATAATATGATATGATTAACATGATGTGAATAACATGATGTGAATAATATGATGTAATAATATGATGTAATAACATGATGTGAATAATATGATGTAATAATATGATGTGAATAACATGATGTAATTATATGATGTAATAACATGATGTTAATAACATGATGTGAATAACATGATGAGAATAATATGATGTGAATAACATGATGTGAATACTATGATGTAATAATATGTGAATAACATGATGTAATAATATGATGTGAATAACATGATGTTAATAATATGATGTAATAATATGATGTGAATAACATGACGTAATAATGTGATGTAATAATATGATGTGAATAATATGATGTAATAATATGATGTGAATAACCTGATGTGAATAATATGATGTAATAATATGATGTGAATAACATAATGTAATAACATGATGTGAATAACATGATGTGAATATGATGTAATAATATGATGTGAATAACATGATGTAATAATATGATGTGAATAACATGACGTGAATAACATGATGTAATAATATGATGTGAATAACATGATGTAATAACATGATGTGAATGACATGATGTGAATAATATGATGTAATAATATGATGTGAATAACATGATGTGAATAATATGATGTAATAATATGATGTGAATAACATGATGTGAATAATATGATGTGAATAACATGATGTTAATGACATGATGTGAATAAAATGATGTAATAATATGATGTGAATAACATGATGTAATAATATGATGTGAATAACATGATGTGAATAACATGATGTGAATAATATGATGTAGTAACATGATGTGAATAACATGATGTAATAACATGATGTGAATAACATGATGTAACAATATGATGTGAATAACATGATGTGAATAATATGATGTAATAATATGATGTAATAACATGATGTGAATAATATGATGTAATAATATGATGTGAATAATATGATGTGAATAACATAATGTAATAATATGATGTAGTAACATGATGTGAATAACATGATGTAATAACATGATGTGAATAACATGATGTAACAATATGATGTGAATAACATGATGTGAATAATATGATGTAATAATGTGATGTAATAATATGATGTAATAACATGATGTGAATAATATGATGTAATAATATGATGTGAATAACATGATGTGAATAATATGATGTGAATAACATAATGTAATAATATGATGTAATAACATGACGTGAATAATATGATGTGAATAACATGATGTGAATAATATGATGCGAATAACATGATGTAATAATATGATGTAATAATATGATGTGAATAACATGATGTAATAACATGATGTGAATAATATGATGTAATAATATGATGTTAATAACATGATGTGAATAACATGATGTAATAACATGATGTGAATAATATGATGTGATAATATGATGTGAATAACATGATGTAATAATATGATGTGAATAACATGATGTGAATAATATGATGTAATAATATGATGTGAACAACATGATGTGAATACTATGATGTAATAATATGATGTGAATAACATGATGTAATAATATGATGTGAATAACATGATGTTAATAACATGATGTGAATAACATGATGTAATAACAGGATGTAAATAATATGATGTAATAATATGATGTGAATAACATGATGTGAATAATATGATGTAATAATATGATGTGAATAACATGATGTAATAATATGATGTGAATAACATGATGTGAATAACATGATGTAATAACATGATGTGAATAACATGATGTAATAATATGATGTGAATAACATGATGTGAATAATATGATGTAATAATATGATGTAATAACATGATGTAATAACATGATGTGAATAATATGATGTAATAATATGATGTGAAAAACATGATGTGAATAACATGATGTAATAATATGATGTGAATAACATGATGTAATAATATGATGTGAATAACATGACGTAATAATATGATGTGAATAACATGATGTTAATAATATGATGTAATAATATGATGTGAATAACATGACGTAATAATGTGATGTAATAATATGATGTGAATAATATGATGTAATAATATGATGTGAATAACCTGATGTGAATAATATGATGTAATAATATGATGTGAATAACATAATGTAATAACATGATGTGAATAACATGATGTGAATATGATGTAATAATATGATGTGAATAACATGATGTAATAATATGATGTGAATAACATGACGTGAATAACATGATGTAATAATATGATGTGAATAACATGATGTAATAACATGATGTGAATAACATGATGTGAATAATATGATGTGAATAACATGACGTGAATAACATGATGTAATAATATGATGTGAATAACATGATGTAATAACATGATGTGAATAACATGATGTGAATAATATGATGTAATAATATGATGTAATAATATGATGTGAATAACATGATGTGAATAATATGATGTAATAATATGATGTGAATAACATGATGTGAATAATATGATGTGAATAACATGATGTTAATGACATGATGTGAATAAAATGATGTAATAATATGATGTGAATAACATGATGTAATAATATGATGTGAATAACATGATGTGAATAACATGATGTGAATAATATGATGTAGTAACATGATGTGAATAACATGATGTAATAACATGATGTGAATAACATGATGTAACAATATGATGTGAATAACATGATGTGAATAATATGATGTAATAATATGATGTAATAACATGATGTGAATAATATGATGTAATAATATGATGTGAATAATATGATGTGAATAACATAATGTAATAATATGATGTAGTAACATGATGTGAATAACATGATGTAATAACATGATGTGAATAACATGATGTAACAATATGATGTGAATAACATGATGTGAATAATATGATGTAATAATGTGATGTAATAATATGATGTAATAACATGATGTGAATAATATGATGTAATAATATGATGTGAATAACATGATGTGAATAATATGATGTGAATAACATAATGTAATAATATGATGTAATAACATGACGTGAATAATATGATGTGAATAACATGATGTGAATAATATGATGCGAATAACATGATGTAATAATATGATGTAATAATATGATGTGAATAACATGATGTAATAACATGATGTGAATAATATGATGTAATAATATGATGTTAATAACATGACGTGAATAACATGATGTAATAACATGATGTGAATAATATGATGTGATAATATGATGTGAATAACATGATGTAATAATATGATGTGAATAACATGATGTGAATAATATGATGTAATAATATGATGTGAACAACATGATGTGAATACTATGATGTAATAATATGATGTGAATAACATGATGTAATAATATGATGTGAATAACATGATGTAATAATATGATGTGAATAACATGATGTGAATAACATGATGTAATAACATGATGTGAATAACATGATGTAATAATATGATGTGAATAACATGATGTGAATAATATGATGTAATAATATGATGTAATAACATGATGTAATAACATGATGTGAATAATATGATGTAATAATATGATGTGAAAAACATGATGTGAATAACATGATGTAATAATATGATGTGAATAACATGATGTAATAATATGATGTGAATAACATGACGTAATAATATGATGTGAATAACATGATGTTAATAACATGATGTGAATAACATGATGTGAATAATATGATGTAATAATATGATGTAATAACATGATGTGAATAACATGATGTGAATAATATGATGTGAATAATATGATGTAATAGCATGATGTGAATAATATGATGTAATAATATGATGTAATAACATGATGTGAATAATATGATGTAATAATATGATTTGAATAACATGATGTAATAATATGATGTGAATAATATGATGTAATAACATGATGTGAATAATATGATGTAATAACATGATGTGAATAACATGATGTAATAACATGATGTGAATAATATGATGTAATAATATGATGTGAATAACATGATGTAATATCAGGGAGCTCATTATCAAAATTATATAAAAACATAATGAAGCTGTATTGATGTAATATTAATAATGTTGTTGTATACAGTGTAGACATTAATCTATATGTTATGTATACGTGTGTGCGTGCAGACTGACCCCGGTCGATGAGCTTATCGATATCCGGGTCCAGGCCTTTGAAGTAGCACTTCCTCCACAGGCCGGAGTGCACGGAGAACAGCGGCCTGCCGCACTCGGTCTCCAGGATGCCCAGCCCCAGGATGGCCCGCCAGTTCTCCAACAGCTCCTCCTCTTTGCTGCCCACATGCACGGGCTTCATCAGCGCCACGTCCCGATGTCGAGCCCCCCCGCTGCCGGTGTCCACCAGCGGCAGGTGGTAGATGGGCATCTCCCGGTTCTTCTGGTCGTTGGAGTCGGATCCGTGACGGTCGCAGTTGTCCTTGTGTCTGCGGGTGTCGGTCTCGTACCAGTGGTCGGTGGAGATGGCGGTGACCAGCAGCAGCAGGGACAGCACGCTGAGCGCGAGGCTCACCGCGGACACCGTCACCGTCACCGGCCGGGCTCTCTCCATGGCCGGGACATGGACCGAGACGTTCCCGGAGCTGGTGTTGGTGCCGGTGCCGGTGCAGCCGTTTGTTCTCTTCCCGCCGCTGTTTCCGTTACTGGGCATCTTCTGCTTCCATCCTCGCGCCCGTCAGCCGTTCCCCGTTTGCCCTCGAGAGCGCGTTGTCATGCCGACTGAGAGACCGTCAGAGGTGCGTCAAGGTGACGGCAGGAAACGCACGGCAGCACCGGAAGTTCACTGACACCGCCTTCAAAATAAAGCACACACACACACACACACACACACACACACACACACACACACACACATATACACGCACACACACAAACACACACACACACACACACACACTGAGCAGCTGCTCACTAATAATATTTATTAAAACCCTAACAACAACAACAATAATAATAAACAATAATAATAATAACAATAATAGTGTTAATAAACATCCACAGATGAGACTGGAGCGTGTTAAATATTAACCCTTTCATGACTGGACTGATCTGTGTAAACCTGTGTGATGTTCATAAAGTTTTCTGTCATCAGCTGGTCAGTGTGACCGTCGCTCTGCGATCGGAGCATTGTCTTGTCGTCCACGACAGCACATGCAGACATGAAGACATGAGGACAAAGTGTCTCTGTCTTCAGTCTCGTCTGTCTGATGAGATACATTAATCACATTGATCATCAACAGAGTTCAGTTATTATATAGTTCTTTTTTTTTTTTGGTGAAACAGAGTGACAGGGACAAATCAAAACAACATGACAGAAGCAGTAACATAGGACATAAACAGTAGACATAAGGTCAGTAGACATACAAACAATAGACAAAAACAGCATATGGATGGGGCATATTTCAATATTTGAATGAGAGGCAAATGTCCGTGTTATGTGGCTTAGACAGGGTGGGGTATGGCGTGAATAATGAGGAGACAAAATTAAGTAAACAGAATAAAAAGCAAACATATACATTAATTTCAGGCATTAGGGTTGTAGTGATGAGAAGAGAAAAAAATAAAAAGAAAAAATAAACACATTAAATAAACAACAACGCATAATGTAACATAATGTTACATGATATCATCATCAGCATCATCATCATGATGCTGATGATGATGCTGATGATGATATGATGATGATCATCATCATATCATCATCGGTGTCATCATCATCATCACCACCACCATCATCATCATCATCATCATCATCATCATCATCAGTTTCATCATCATCATCATCATCAATATCATCACCATCATCATCATCACCACCATCATCACCATCATCATCACCATCACCATCATCATCATCATCATCAATATTATCATCATCATCACCACCATCACATCATCAATATGATGATCATCATCAGCACCACCATCACCATCATCAATATGATGATGATCATCATCATCGACGTCATCATCGTCATCACCACCACCATCATCATCATCAATATCATCATCATCACCATCACCATCATCATCATCACCACCACCATCATCATCATCATCATTATCATCATGATCATCAGTATCATCATCAATATCATCACCATCATCATCAAAATAGTCATCATTATCATCATCATAATCATCACCATCATCATCATCATCAATATCATCACCACCATCATCATCCATCAATCAATCAATTTTATTTATAAAGTCCAATATCACAAATCACAATTTGCCTCACAGGGCTTTACAGCATACAACATCCCTCTGTCCTTATGACCCTCACAGTTGATCAAGAAAAACTCCCCAAAAAACCCTTTAACGGGGAAAAAAACGGTAGAAACCTCAGGAAGAGCAACTGAGGAGGGATCCCTCTTCCAGGACGGACAGATGTGCAATAGATGTCGTACACAACAGATCAACATGATAAATTAACAGACGGTAATGACAGTAGCTTACAACAACATTAATGAAAGAAATAATATTATAATTAATAATAATATATTAATATCTGATAGTATACATGTGTGACAATAATCATATGTGTATAATAACAGTAGAAGTATGACTAATGACTAATGATGGCAGCAACAGCAGCAGGAGGCATCTGGCAGGACCACGGCAGCAGCACAACCACACACGTCACGCTGTCCAGGCACTGCTGTGATATGAGTTAATCTGAGAGACAGTGGAGCACAAAGGCTCCGGAGAAGAAGCCGAGTTAGTGACATGCAGAATGGCCGAGTTAGTGACATGCAGTAATAGGACAAGAGAGAGAGAGAGAGAGAGAAGGAGAGAAGGTGCCCGGTGTATTATAGGGGGGTCCTTCAGCAGTCTAGGCCTAAGTCAGTCTAACTAGGGGCTGGTACAGGGCAAGCCTGAGCCAGCCCTAACTATAAGCTTTATCAAAGAGGAAAGTCTTAAGTCTAGTCTTAAATGTGGAGACGGTGTCTGCCTCCTGGACTGCAACAGGAAGATGAATCCACAGGAGAGGAACCTGATAGCTGAAGGCTCTAGCTCCTGATCTACTTTTGGAGACTTTAGGGACCACGAGTAACCCTGCGTTCTCAGAGCGCAGTGTTCTGGTGGGATAATATGGCACTATGAGCTCTCTAAGATATGATGGAGCTTGACCATTTAGAGCTTTATAAGTTAACAGTAGGATTTTAAATTCAATTCTGGATTTTACAGGGAGCCAGTGCAGAGAAGCTAAAACGGGAGAAATATGATCTTGTTTCTTAGTTCCTGTTAGTACATGTGCTGCTGCATTCTGAATTAGCTGGAGAGTTTTTAAGGACTTACTAGAGCTACCTGATAATAGAGAGTTACAGTAATCCAGCCTAGAGGTAACAAAAGCGTGGACCAATTTTTCTGCATCTTTTCGGGTCAGGATAGGCCTAATTTTCGCAATACTATGCAGATGAAAAAATGCAGTTTGTGAGGTTTGTTTTAAATGAGAATTGAAAGAAATCTTGATCAAATGTTACTCCGAGGTTTCTTACGGTAGTGATAGAGGCCAGAGCAATGCCATCTAGAGAAACTATGTCATCAGATAAAGAGTCTCTGAGTTCTTTGGGGCCAAGAACAATAACTTCAGTTTTGTCTGAATTTAACATCAGGAATTGGTGCTCATCCAGGTTTTTATGTCTTTAAGACAGTTATGGAGTTTAGTTAATTGATTACTTTCTTCAGGCTTCATAGATAAATACAACTGTGTATCATCCGCATAACAATGGAAATTTACAGAGCGATTTCTAATGATGTTACCTAAAGGAAGCATATATAGAGTAAATAGGATTGGTCCAAGCACAGAACCTTGCGGAACTCCAAAACAAACTTTAGTACGTAAGGATGATTCATTACGAACGTCAACAAACTGAAAACGATCAGATAAATAAGATTTAAACCAGCTTAGTGCAAAACCTTTTAGGCCAATTAAGTGATCCAGTCTCTACAGCAGAATTTGATTTTCAATTGTGTCAAACGCCACACTAAGATCTAATAAAACAAGAACAGAGAAGAGTCCTTTGTCTGAAGCAATCAGAAGGTCATTTGTAATTTTAACTATTGCTATCTCAGTGCTATGATGCACTCTAAATCCTGACTAAAATTCCTCAAATAAATTATTATCATGGAGAAAATCACACAGCTGGTCTGCGACTACTTTCTCAAGGATCTTTGACATAAAGGGAAGATTAGATATTGGTCTATAGTTGGCTAACACCTCTGGATCCAGGGTGGGCTTTTTTAGTAGAGGTTTAATTACAGCTACCTTAAAAGACTGTGGTACATAGCTTGTTAATAAGGATATATTGATCGTAGCTAATATATGAGTGTTAACTAAAGGTAAGACCTCCTTAAGTAGCCTAGTTGGGATGGGGTCTAAGAGACACGTTGATGATTTAGATGAAGAAATCACTGCGGTCAATTCTTGAAGAGAAGTTGGGTAGAAGCAATCTAAATATATATTAGGTCTTACAGCTGTGTTTGAGATTAGATAGGTACTATCTGAGGACAGGAGGTCATGAATTTTGCCTCTAATAGTTATAATTTTGTCATTAAAAAAGCTCATAAAATCATTACTGCTAAGGGCTAAAGGAATACAAGGCTCAATAGAGCTTTGACTCTCAGTCAGCCTGGCTACAGTGCTGAAAAGAAACCTGGGGTTGTTCTTATTGTCTTCTATTAATGCTGAGTAATAGTTTGCTCTGGCATTGCGGAGACCCCTCTTGTACGTTTTGAGACTGTCTGCCCAGATTAAACGAGATTCTTCCAGTTTGGTTAA
>JANUFT010000001.1:250000-307685 GCA_037127435.1 Epinephelus malabaricus
GCATACATGGGTACGTGAGTACGTGAGAATGTGGGTACAGGAGTTTGTTGGTATGGGAGTATGTGGGTACTTGGGTAGGTGGGTACGTGAGTGTGTGGGTAAGTGTATATTTGCATGGGTATGTGAGTACATGGGTACGTGGGTGCGTGAGAATGTGGGAATGTGAGTACGTGGGTACTTAAGTATGTGGTACATAGCGATGTGGGTACGTGGATACTTGAGTACATGGGTACCTGAGTACGTGGGTACCTGAGTACATGTGTACATGGGTACCTGAGTACATGTGTACGTGGGTACCTGAGTACATGTATACGTGGATAATGGATACATGAGTACATGGGAACATGAGTACGTGGGTACCTGAGTACATGTGTACGTGGGTACCTGAGTACATGTATAAGTGGATAATGGATACATGAGTACATGGGAACGTAAGTACATGGGTACCTGAGTACGTGGGTACCTGGGTACCTGAGTACATGTGTACATGGGTACCTGAGTACATGTATACGTTGATAATGGATACATGAGTACATGGGAACGTGAGTACATGGGTACCTGAGTACGTGGGTACTTGAGTACATGTGTACGTGGGTACCTGAGTACATGTATACGTGGATAATGGATACATGAGTACATGGGAACGTGAGTACGTGGGTACCTGAGTACATGTGTACGTGGGTGCCTGAGTACATGTGTACGTGGATAAGTGGATACATGAGTACATGGGAACGTGAGTACGTGGGTACCTGAGTACATGTGTACGTGGGTAAGTGGATAAGTGAGTACGTGGGTATGTGAGTACTTGACCTGAGTATGTGTGTACATGGATAAGTGGATACATGAGTACATGGGAACGTGAGTACGTGAGTACATCGATGCATCAATCAATCAATCAATTTTATTCATAAAGCCCAATATCACAAATCACAATTTGCCTCACAGGGCTTTACAGCATACGACATTTCTCTGTCCTTATGACCCTCACAGCTGATCAGGAAAAACTCCCCAAAAAACCCTTTAACGGGAAAAAATGGTAGAAACCTCAGGAAGAGCAACTGAGGAGGGATCCCTCTTCCAGGACGGACAGACGTACAATAGATGTCGTACAGAATAGATCAACATGATAAATTAACAGTAATCCATATGACACAATGAGACAGAAAGACAGAGAGAGAGAGAGAGAGAGAGAGAGAGATGCAGGACAGATGGTAATGACAGTAGCTTACAAGAACATTAATGAACGTGAGTACTTGGGTATGTGAGTATGTGTGAACATAGGTACGTGAGTACGTGAGTACATGGGAACGTGAGTACTTGGGTACGTAAGTATGTGGGTACATGGGTATGTGAGTGAATGGGTACGTGGGTATTTGAGTACGTGTGCACGTGGATAAGTGGATATATGAGTACATGGGAACGTGAGTACGTGGGTAAATGGGTGCATGAGTACATGAGTACATGAGCAACTGTACACATTTCCAACCGCTTTTCCCCACTCAGCGACACACCCGCTGAGGATAAAACTCTGGTTATTGGCAGCTCTATTCTGAGGAACATGAAGTTAGCAACACCAGCGGCCATAGTCAAATGTATCCCTAGAGCCAGAGCGGGCGACGTTGAATCAAATTTGAAACTGCTGGCGAAAGCTAAATGTAGATTTAGTAAGATTGTTATTCACGTTGATGGTAATGACACCTGGTTACGCCAATCGGAGGTCACTAAAATTAATATTGCCTCGGTGTGTGAATATGCAAAAATGATGTCGGACGCCGTAGTTTTCTCTGGACCCCTCCCAAATCTGACCACCCATAGTTTTCATAGGTTTATACAAACGGTGTCTGTCCCCCGACCACCTAAATTATCTAAATCTAAAATTAAACAAAGAGGAGTTGTGCATAACAACCTCATAAAAATTAAAACCTCTTCTGTGACAGAAAGACAAAACAGGAGAATCAAATGCGGACTGTTAAATATCAGGTCTCTATCGTCTAAAGCAGTGTTAGTAAACAAATTAATATCAGATAATCATATTGATTTACTCAGTCTCACCAAAAACTGGCTGTGTCAAGATGAATATGTCAGTCTAAATGAGTCCACTCCTCCCAGTCATAATAATACCCACATTCCTCAAGGCAGCAGCCGAGGAGGGGGAGTTGCAGCCATTTTTAACTCTAGTCTGTTAATCAGCCCTAAACCTAAACTAGATTATAATTCATTTGAAAACCTCGTTCTTAGTCTTTTACATCCGACCTGGAAAACCTCGCAGCCACTTTTATTTGTTATAGTGTACCGTGCTCCTGGCCCGTATTCTGAATTTGTATCTGAATTCTCAGAGTTTTTATCCAGTTTAGTTCTTAAATCAGATAAAGTTATTATTGCAGGCAATTTTAAAATTCATGTCGACGTTGATAATGACTCCCTGGCTACCGCATTTATCTCATTGTCCCATCCATTGGCTTCAGTCAGGGTGTACATGAACCCACTCACTGTTTTAACCATACCCTCGATCTAGTTCTGACGTATGGAATTGAAATTGATAACCTAACAGTCTTTCCACAGAATCCCTCGCTATCGGATCATTATCTGATTACTTTTGATTTCTATTTTCTCGATTACACGCCACTCAGCAACAGTTACTATACTAGATGTTTATCAAATAGTGCTGTCACAAAATTTAAGGAAATGATTACTCCGTCGTTAAATGCAATACCAAGTCCGTCAGTAACAGAGGTTTCCTATACCGACTTTAAACTCTCCGGAATTGATCATCTTGTCGATAGCGCCGTAGGCTCGCTGCGAACAACAATCGACTCTGTAGCTCCTCTTAAAAAGAAGTTAACAAAACAAAGAAAGTTCGCTCCTTGGTATAACTCTCAAACCCGTAAGTTAAAACAAATATCGCAAAAATTTGAAAGGAATTGGCGATTAATCAAACGGGAATAATCTCGTTTATTCTGGGCAGACAGTCTCAAAACGTACAAGAGGGGTCTCCACAATGCCAGAGCAAGCTATGACTCAGCATTCATAGAAGAACACAAGAATAACCCCAGGTTTCTTTTCAGCACTGTAGCCAGAATGACTGAGAGTCAAAGCTCTATTGAGCCTTGTATTCCTTTAGCCCTTAGCAGTAATGATTTTATGAGCTTTTTTAATGACAAAATTCTAACTATTAGAGGCAAAATTCATGACCTCCTGTCCTCAGATAGTACCTATCTAACCTCAAACACAGCTGTAAGACCTAATATATATTTAGATTGCTTCTACCCAACTTCTCTTCAAGAATTGACCGCAGTGATTTCTTCATCTAAATCATCAACGTGTCTCTTAGACCCCATCCCAACTAGGCTACTTAAGGAGGTCTTACCTTTAGTTAACACTCATATATTAGATACGATCAATATATCCTTATTAACAGGCTATGTACCACAGTCTTTTAAGGTAGCTGTAATTAAACCTCTACTAAAAAAGCCCACCCTGGATCCAGAGGTGTTAGCCAACTATAGACCAATATCTAATCTTCCCTTTATGTCAAAGATCCTTGAGAAAGTATTCGCAGACCAGTTGTGTGATTTTCTCCATGATAATAATTTATTTGAGGAATTTCAGTCAGGATTTAGAGTGCATCATAGCACTGAGACAGCACTAGTTAAAATTACAAATGACCTTCTGATTGCTTCAGACAAAGGACTTGTCTCTGTACTTGTTTTATTAGATCTTAGTGCGGCGTTTGACACAATTGACCATCAAATTCTACTGCAGAGACTGGAACACTTAATTGGCCTAAAAGGTTCTGCACTGAGCTGGTTTAAATCTTATTTATCTGATCGTTTTCAGTTTGTTGACGTTCATAATTAGTCATCCTTACATACTAAAGTTTGTTTTGGAGTTCCGCAAGGTTCTGTGCTCGGACCAATCCTATTTACTCTATATATGCTTCCTTTATTCAGATTCAGATTCAGAATACTTTATTAATCCCCGGGGGAGAATTGTTTTTGTTCCAATGCTCCCTGCAAAGTAGAAATAGAAATACACCATAAATGGAAACAAGAGATAAAGATGAAGATATAAATGAGATACTAAAAAAGACAATGAAATAAATAAAATAAATATTAAAGTAGACATGAGAATAAAATAGAATAAAATAAAATATTAAAGTAGACATTAACATAAAAGAAAATATTAAAATGGACAATAAAGTAAATAAATAATAAAAATAGTAAAGTAGACAATCTGAAATATATACAATATACAATGAAATGGTTGTAGCATTATAATGAAATAAGAATGAGTAATTATATTGTGTGTTTTGTTTTATAAATAGCCAAATGAGTCCGATCATCAGAGGGAGGAGTTGTACAGTTTAATGGCCACAGGTAAGAATGACTTCCTGTGGCGCTCAGTAGTGCATTTAGGAGCAATCAGTCTCTGGCTGAAGGTGCTCCTCAGTTCGACCAGAGCGTTGTGGAGAGGTGGGTAACAGGTAACATCATTAGAAATCACTCTATAAATTTCCATTGTTATGCGGATGATACACAGTTGTATTTATCGATGAAGCCAGAAGAAAGTAATCCATTAACTAAACTTCATAACTGCCTTAAAGTCATAAAAACCTGGATGAGCACCAATTTCCTGATGTTAAATTCAGACATGTTACGAACAATGGTGGAGATCCAAGTGCAGGACACGGAGAGGGGTGCTGTTGATATAAGGTCTTTTATTGTAGAGGGGGGGCATTGGATGGAGGGCTGATGGCAAGGGCAAGGAGATCCACAGTAGATGAAGGCAGCAGTGATGTGGAGAGGCGGACGTGCAGGTAAGTGGCTGGCAGCTGGATGAGCAGGTGATGGATCTGCAGCAGAGGAGTAAATTAAGTTAAGCACTGAAAAGTCACAGAGAAGCAAAGCTTTAGAACACTATAGATTTGGCCTGAAGCATACTACCACAGCAGTGAAACAACAATCTGGCGATGAGCGGCTGGAAAACTGGGGTAGATATACTGCAGGGCTGATGAGCTGATGGTTTGCAGGTGACTGGCTTGGAACAGGTGTGTCAGATCAGCAGTGACCAGGGAGCCGGAAGCAGAGGAGTGCCACGCCCACCACACAGACACAGAGAAACAGACACAGGAGCACAGGGGACACAAGGGTAGGGGAAACACAAGGAAAAAAATGGAGGCCAGGCTGTGGCTGCAACAAGACAAAACTGAAGTTATTGTTCTTGGCCCCAAACAACTCAGAGACTCTTTATCTGATGACATAGTTTCTCTAGATGGCATTGCTCTGGCCTCTACCACTACCGTAAGAAACCTTGGAGTAACATTTGATCAAGATTTGTCTTTCAATTCTCATTTAAAACAAACCTCAGGGACTCCATTTTTTCATCTGCAAAATATTGCGAAAATTAGGCCTATCCTGACCCGAAAAGATGCAGAAAAATTGGTCCACGCTTTTGTTACCTCTAGGCTGGATTACTGTAACTCTCTATTATCAGGTAGCTCTAGTAAGTCCTTAAAAACTCTCCAGCTAATTCAGAATGCAGCAGCACGTGTACTAACAGGAACTAAGAAACAAGATCATATTTCTCCTGTTTTAGCTTCTCTGCACTGGCTCCCTGTAAAATCCAGAATTGAATTTAAAATCCTACTGTTAACTTATAAAGCTCTAAATGGTCAAGCTCCATCATATCTTAGAGAGCTCATAGTGCCATATTATCCCACCAGAACACTGCGCTCTGAGAACGCAGGGTTACTCGTGGTCCCTAAAGTCTCCAAAAGTAGATCAGGAGCTAGAGCCTTCAGCTATCAGGCTCCTCTCCTGTGGAATCATCTTCCTGTTACGGTCCAGGAGGCAGACACCGTCTCTACATTTAAGACTAGACTTAAGACTTTCCTTTTTGATAAACTTATAGTTAGGGCTGGCTCAGGCTTGCCCTGTACCAGCCCCTAGTTAGGCTGACTTAGGCCCAGTCTGCCGGAGGACCCCCCATAATACACCGGGCACCTTCTCTCTCTGTCTCTCTCTCTCTCTCTCTCTCTCTCTCGTGTCCTATTACTGCATCTTGCTAACTCGGCCATACTGCATGTCACTAGCTTGGCTTCTTCTCCGGAGCCTTTGTGCTCCACTGTCTCTTAGGTTAACTCGTATTGCAGCGGTGCCTGGATAGTGTGACGTGTGTGGTTGTGCTGCTGCCGTGGTCCTGCCAGATGCCTCCTGCTGCTGCTGTTACCATTAGTCATACTTCTACTGTTATTATTACACAGATGATTATTGTCACACATGTATACTATCAGATATTAATACATTATTATTAATTATAATATTATTTCTTTCATTAATGTTGTTGTAAGCTACTGTCATTACTGTCTGTCCTGCATCTCTCTCTCTCCCTGTCTCTCTCTCTTTCTGTCTCATTGTGTCATACGGATTACTGTTAATTTATCATGCTGATCTGTTCTGTACGACATCTATTGCACGTCTGTCCGTCCTGGAAGAGGGATCCCTACTCAGTTGCTCTTCCTGAGCTTTCTACCATTTTTTCCCCGTTAAAGGGTTTTTTGGGGGAGGTTTTCATTATCCGCAGTGAGCGTCCAAAGGACAGAGGGATGTTGTATGCTGTAAAGCCCTGTGAGGCAAATTGTGATTTGTGATATTGGGCTTTATAAATAAAATTGATTGATTGATGAGTACGTGAATACATGAGTACGTGAGTTCATGGGATTGTGAGTACATGGGTACTTGAGGACATGGGTACGTGAGTATGTGGGTATGTTAGTACATGAGTAGGTGGGTAAGTGGATAAGTGAGTATATGGGTAACTGAGTATGTGTGAACATGGGTACGTGAGTACGTGAGTACATGGGAATGTGAGTACTTGGGTACATGGGAACATGAGAACATAGGTATATGAGGACATGGGTACGTAAGTATGTGGGTACATGGGTACCTGGGTACGTGGGAAAGTGAGTGGGTGGGTACATGGGTATGTGGGTACTTGGGTACATGAGTACATGGGTATGTCAGTATTTGGGCACATGGGAACGTGAGTACGTGAATCATGTGAGCGTGGCTACATGAATACGTTGGTACGTGAGTACTTCAGTACGTGAGTATGTGGGCACATGTGTATGTGAGTACGTAGGTATGGGAATATGTGGGTATCTGGGTAGGTGGTTACATGGATATGTGTGTCTGTGGGTACATGGATACATGAGTTAGAGCTTAGATTGGGCCCAAAAAATCCAGCCCAACCCCACCCGAGCCCATGCATGTTCTGTCCGAGCCCGGCCCGGCCCTTTAACTGTAATTATGAGCCAGAGCCGGTTTAATCCCAACATGTTTTTTAAGGATAAAAACGTGGACATTGAAGGCTGACTAGTGTCTTTCTTTCCATGGCAAGCCTTCGTCATGTGCCTCTTAAGTGTCGAGGTCCCCCTCTTTTTGTTGTCATATACCAGCATCGTGCTGCACTTGGTACACTCGACGAAGTTGTCAACATCTCACATGTGCACAGCCAGTGGCGCTGTCCACACAGATACTGGCAGACCTCACACAGGAAACTCTTTCTGTACTTTAACTTTTTAATTTCTGCTGTTTCCACTGCATTTGTTTTTTGTGTGTGTGAGTAAATTTAAGGTGTGAATCAAAGAGGAGAAAACAGAGTTTTTGTTGTTGTGGCATCAGCAGGTCACAACACACACACACACACACACAGAGTGAGAGTGTCTTATCTCTCAGCAATCAGCCCGGTCGACCTGTCACTGTGTTTCAAGGTTACTTCACTTGTTAGCATGTTAGTATGTTAGCATGTTGGTATATTTGCATGTTAGCTCAGAGGAGACTGTGACCTGTCCGAATGAAGTATTGATGGATGTTGTTGGTTTCGGTATTCACACCTCACTGCCCTGCTCAGAGGCTCCCAGGCAGCTGCTGCCGCTCATCACTGATTCAACACACACACACACTCTGCCCCCTCATCCTCACAGATCAATACCTGGGTGGGCCATTTCCCACGATCCTCTGATCACTGTGTGTGTGTGTGTGTGTGTCATTAGCATTGTTAGCATCAGACTCCCCCTCCCCCACCGTCAGAAGTTATTGATTGGCATTCTGAGGCTCCATCAGCTCATATCGACTGATCAACAGGACACTGCTGCTTCACCTTCCAAAGGGTCGGGGGGGTCGGCGGGTTGGTGGTGGTGGTGGGCGGGGGAGGGTGATTATCATGAGCTGTGTTTTAATTAACACTCGGTCAGAGTGCAGCACTGTTTCACTCTCTGAGGTGTGAATGTAATCAGTGTGATGAAGTGCTGAAACAGCAGGATGATGGAGGTCAGGACGGAGGAAGAGAAGGATGATGATGATCGATTGGTGGCGGCCTGTGCTCCATCAGATCCTCAGATTCCTGCAGTCAGAGTGAAACAGCAGCTGAATCTAAATGTCCACCCTCTGCAGCCGCATGCACTGTGACGTGTTCACTGTCATCACGTAAAGTCTGCGAAAGCAGAGACTGAAAGCCGCTGACAGACGGCCTTGAGCCTGTTTCACTTGTTGCTGTGGAAACGTTGGAGCAACAACTACAACCACAAACACGCTGAACGCTGCTACGCTCATGAAAATCAGTTTTGAGCATCTAATCATCTGACCCTGCAGATAAACGAGAAATAAATCTCATTAACCAGCTGTTTGTATGACTGAAATTAATATTCATATATCTCTATAAAACATAGGCCGCACATCCTGAAACATTTGTACATTTCTATAAAACATATAGGCCGCACATCTTGAAACATTTGTAGGCCCTACATTTCTATAAAACATATAGGCCGCACATCCTGAAACATTTGTACATTTCTATAAAACATATAGGCCGCACATCTTGAAACATTTGTACATTTCTATAAAACATATAGGCCGCACATCTTGAAACATTTGTAGGCCCTACATTTCTATAAAACATATAGGCTGCACATCCTGAAACATTTATACATTTCTATAAAACATATAGGCCGCACATCCTGAAACAGTTGTACATTTCTATAAAACATATAGGCCGCACATCCTGAAACATTTATACATTTCTATAAAACATATAGGCCGCACATCCTGAAACATTTGTACATTTCTATAAAACATATAGGCCGCACATCTTGAAACATTTGTACATTTCTATAAAACATATAGGCCGCACATCTTGAAACATTTGTAGGCCCTACATTTCTATAAAACATATAGGCCGCACATCTTGAAACATTTGTAGGCCCTACATTTCTATAAAACATATAGGCCGCACATCTTGAAACATTTGTACATTTCTATAAAACATATAGGCCGCACATCTTGAAACATTTGTACATTTCTATAAAACATATAGGCCGCACATCTTGAAACATTTGTAGGCCCTACATTTCTATAAAACATATAGGCCGCACATCTTGAAACATTTGTAGGCCCTACATTTCTATAAAACATATAGGCTGCACATCCTGAAACATTTATACATTTCTATAAAACATATAGGCCGCACATCTTGAAACATTTGTACATTTCTATAAAACATATAGGCCGCACATCCTGAAACGTTTATACATTTCTATAAAACATATAGGCCGCACATCTTGAAACATTTATACATTTCTATAAAACATATAGGCCTCACATCTTGAAACATTTATACATTTCTATAAAATATATAGGCCTCACATCTTGAAACATTTATACATTTCTATAAAACATACAGGCCACACATCCTGAAACATTTATACATAACACATATAGGCCGCACATCTTGAAACATTCATACATTTCTATAAAACATATAGGCCTCACATCCTGAAACATTTATACATTTCTATAAAACATATAGGCCGCACATCTTGAAACATTCATACATTTCTATAAAACATATAGGCCTCACATCTTGAAACATTTATACATTTCTATAAAACATATAGGCCGCACATCCTGAAACATTTATACATTTCTATAAAATATATAAGCCGTGCATCTTGAAACATTTATACATTTAGAAATGTATAAATGTGTTGGGAGGTGTGGTCTATATGTTTTATGGAATTATAAATATATGTTTGTGTGTGTGTGTGTGTGTGTGTGTGTGTGTGTGTGTGCGCGCGTGCGTGTGCGTGTATGTGTACTTGCTACATAGTGAGGACATTTTTGGCTGGTCCTCACTTGTTTGTTGGCTGGTTTGAGGGTCCAGACTTGGTTCAGGATCAGAATCAGGGTCTGGCTCAGGGGGTCAGGATCAGGGTTAGGATCAGCTTCTTCTTCTGTGGTTAGATGAGTGAACGCAGCCTCCACCCAACCTACTGTCACTTAACACCCTGCTGCAGCAACATCCTCCTCCTCGTCTTACTCCTCCTCACCATGGCTGCAATGAAATCAGCTCTGATTGTGTTTGATTATCAGTGATCGATATGTGCAGCTGATGATTAAGATCAGGGAGCTTCATCCTCCTCCTCACTAATCGGACAGACTGCAGGAGTTCCATCTGTGTGTGTTTGATTTCTCCACCTTTGAATACTGATCAGGTGTTCATCAGTCTGCACAGGTCACACAGCGCCCCTCGAAGGCTACAGAGCTCCATCACATGCACTCTACATAAACACGGATCGCCCCCTGCTGGCTGGCCCCGCCCCCTCCATGTGAGCAGATGGGTGAAATTGAAAATATCATTTCAGGTGTTTTTTTTTTTAATCAGACTACTGTAGACGGAGAGACACATCATCCACCTTTAAATACAGATTGTGGTTCATCCACTGTAGACAACTCACCTTCTCCTATGCACTGTCTTAAGGTGGACTGGAGGTGAGACTTGGAGGGTCTTCAGGATCCTGAGGTTTACAGGTCCTGGAGGGTCCTCAGGGTCCTGGAGGGTCCTCAAAGTCAGTCCTGAAGCAGAGCTGAATTGATGGTTTTGAAGGCAGGACTGTAAACCTGTAGCCTTTCCTGCTGTGTGAGGAAGTCACTATTTTTTTAAACTGCTCACGCTAATGTCTTAAAGTCGTTTAAATTTAAAATTTCGTCATCACTCTGTGAGCCGACCTGTTTGTATCTACACTGTGTTTATCCGACAAAGGTCAAAGGTCACAGAAAAACTACGGACAAAACTCAACTCCAACTCCCAGAGTGCACTGTTCTAATTTATCCACTACATCAGACCACACGTGCTGACGTATTGCGGTAAGCATTAACATCTACTTCAGGTCTTAACCCACACTAGTTCTGTTTAAGCACGTATAGCTCTCCTCCTTTCTACGACTTCCCTGCTAATCTCTTAGCTGTTGTTTGCACGTTACTAGCCTTGGTAGCTACATTAGCTTAACAGCTAGCGATGGCTTCTCCCTTTGCTCTTTCTTGCTCGGTGTGCCAAATGTTTAGTGACAGTGGTAATTGTAAAAAGTGTAGCTTATTTGCTGAGTTGGAGGCGAGGCTTAGTGAATTAGAAGCGCGGCTCCGCACCATGGAAAACCATTCAGTAGCTGCGGTAGTTAGCCAGTCCCCTGTAGCCGGTACGGAGTCACATAGCATAGCCTCCGCTAGCTGTCCTCCGGTAACCCCCGTGCAGCCGGGAGGTTGGGTAACTGTCCATGAGAGGCGCAGCTCCAACCCGAAGCCCACGGCTCACCACCAGCCTGTTCACATTTCCAACCGCTTTTCCCCACTCAGCGACACACCCGCTGAGGATAAAACTCTGGTTATTGGCAGCTCTATTCTGAGGAACGTGAAGTTAGCAACACCAGTGGCCATAGTCAAAAGTATCCCTGGAGCCAGAGCGGGTGACATTGAATCAAATTTAAAACTGCTGGCTAAAACTAATCGTAGATTCAGTGAGATTGTCATTCACATCGGCGGCAATGACACCCGGTTACGCCAATTGGAGGTCATTAAAATTAATATTGCCTCAGTGTGTAATATGCAAAAACGATGTTGGACTCCATAGTTTTCTCTGGACCCCTCCCAAATCTGACCTCTGATGACATGTTTGGCCGCATGTCATCATTTAATCGCTGGCTGTCCAGGTGGTGTGCAGCAAACGATGTGGGTTTCGTTAATAATTGGCAAACTTTCTGGGGAAAACCTGGTCTCATTAGGAGACACGGCATTCATCGCACTTTGGATGGAGCTGCTCTCATTTCTAGGAACCTGGCGAATTTTATTAGTGATTCAAATCCCTGACAACCCAGAGTTGAGATCAGGACTCAGAGTCGCAGTCCTATACGCCTCTCTGAGCTTCTAGTGCAATTACCCACCCATAGTTTTCATAATTTTTAACAAACGGTGTCTGTCCCCCGACCACCTAAATTATCTAAATCTAAAATTAAAAAAAGAAGAGTTGTGCATAAAAACCTCATAAAAATCTTCTGTGACAGAAAGAAAAAACAGGAGAATCAAATGCGGACTGTTAAATATCAGGGCCCGTATTCACAAAGAATCCTAAGACTAAAAGTATGTCTTAGTGACGTCATTCTAAGAAATATCTTAGAATTCCTTGAGTTCTAAGATTTTTCTTAGAATTTTCCCTTGGTAAGATAAAAGTTATTCACAGAGCATCTTAGGCCTTAAGAAAGCTCCTCACGTGAAAAACTGTTAAGAGGAGGGAGGAGGACTTTTAAAAAGCCTAAGAGTGTCTTAAACAGAGAAGATGGCGGAAAGACAGAGAGGAAGGAGAGATACTCTCCATATATTGAACAACAGTGATTTAATAAGACGCTACCGGCTAGATCGTGCAGAGATAATGTTTGGGGTTGACCTCATCAGGGATGAGCTTACTTTTCCCAGCCAGCGTAGTAACGCAATAACGTTCGCTTTGGATTGCAGCACGTACCAGCGCTTCTCACACTCATTGCTTGTGCGTAAAAGGAGAGGGAACGATGCATTGATTTGTCGGGCAATGTGCTCCCAAGTCTGCCTCTTCCCTTGTGCCGTGATCCCGGGACTGAATTTCCCTCTTAAAGCTCCTTTGTTCTCCTCCACAAGCTGTGCCAACAGCAGGCACTGCTCTTCTGTCCAGTTTGGCTTTCTCATTCTTTTTTTCTCCATTTCATTCGTTGTTTTGGTCATTCTGCCAAATCAAACCGCTTTTTACAAGGAGACCAGCAATCACAGTAACTGCTGACAGCTGAGTCTGCATCCACCATTAATATCAAATAGATTAAGTAGTAAAATTACCAGCATGGCGAGTAAACATAACAATAAGCAAATCAATATAATAATCGGCATGTGAATGAGGTACGTTCAAACATTTTGAAGCTGTGTAACAATTTATTTAATTTTGCTGAGTTTCATCATCATGACATAAAACTATTTTCACGATTACAGTCTAAGTTCTATGATCGGTTCATTTCACCGTCCATTCATTACTAGGAGGGCATTTGTTTTTTTCTTTGTAACAACCAATCACAGCTTTTAGAAGACTGCGTCATACCTAGCAATGGGGTCAACCACACCTCCTCACTAAGATAAAAGTTTCTGTCCCCTCCTTGCTCAGAGTTGCTCTCAGAAACTTCCTGAATCACTCTTAAGCTAAGATTCATTGCTAGGAATTTTTAGGCTAAGTTAGGAGCTCTCTGAGAGGACTCTGAGAATCTTTGTGAATACAGACCCAGGTCTCTATCGTCTAAAGTAGTGTTAGTAAACGAATTAATTTCAGATAATCATGTTGATTCACTCAGTCTCACCGAAACCTGGCTGTGTCCAGATGAATATGTCAGTCTAAATGAGTCCACTCCTCCCAGTCATAATAATACCCACATTCCTCAAGGCAGCGGCCGAGGAGGGGGAGTTGCAGCCATTTTTAACTCTAGTCTGTTAATCAGCCCTAAACCTAAACTAGACTATAATTCATTTGAAAGCCTCATTCTTAGTCTTTTACATCCGACCTGGAAAACCTCGCAGCCATTTTTATTTGTTATAGTGTACCGTGCTCCTGGCCCATATTCTGAATTTGTTTCTGAATTCTCAGAGTTTATATCCAGTTTAGTTCTTAAATCAGATAAAGTTATTATTGTAGACGATTTTAACATTCATGTCGACGTTGATAATGACTCCCTGGCTACCGCGTTTATCTCATTATTAGACTCCATTGGCTTCAGTCAGGGTGTACATGAACCCACTCACTGTTTTAACCATACCCTCGATCTAGTTCTGACGTATGGAATTGAAATTGATAACCTAAAAGTCTTTCCACAGAATCCCTCGCTATCGGATCATTATTTGATTACTTTTGATTTTTTTCTTTCTTTAACAAAGCAAAGAAAGTTCGCTCCTTGGTATAACTCTCAAACCCTTAAGTTACAGTTTTTCACGATTGTCAACACACGTTTCTCAATACAATAACGGCTTTCTCAATACTGCACACACAAAACTGAAAACTGCATACACAAAATGCTAAACCTGACACTCCCTTTGCAAGAAGACTCTTCCCATCAAATCTCTACATTGTGTTCACAAAATGGAACTCATGTTTTCATTTGCTACACACAGTTGTATTTTCCAATGACACATACCATTCATTGAGCACACACAGCTAAGCTTTTGCTGCACACTACCAAGCATTTACAGCACATTGTAGTGCAAAATTGAAAACACTATTGTAAAATGGAACACACCATATGAATGACAATGACTGTGGAAAATAAGATATTTCTCCTTTTGTAAAAAATGACTCAGTGTAGCCTACTTTTTTCATAAAACAAACTTACTGTAAAACAACACACAAATATGCAGCCAAAAATGTCTTTTTATCGTACATGATTGAGGAATCATCATGATCAAGCATCATCATGCCTTCGGTTTCTGTCAGGCCAGAGGGCCTCGTCCACATCACAGGCGATGTTCTCCCTATCTAGACATCTCTGGAAGAACCGCCTTGAGTGGCGCATGAATCCCTGAATGGACTCGAGGCTGACGTCGCCACAGGCTTCTTCCATGGCCTGGACGAGTAGGACCTGGGTCTGGGGGTTTCGCTCATACACCTTCCACCTCCAAGCAGAGAAGAACTCCTCTATGGGGTTGAGGAATGGAGAGTACGGCGGGAGGAATAACACCATAAAATGTGGGTGGGCCTGGAACCACTGACGTACAAGCAGAGCCTGGTGGAAACTCACATTGTCCCAGATGACAACATAATTAATTCTTTGTGGATCATCAGTGTGATGTGGTGGAACAAGTTATTCGTGGAGGTCATCAAGGAAGGCCAGCAGCAAGTCTGTGTTATAGGCACCAAGATGTACATGGCGGTGCAGGACACCATGGTGATTTATTGCTGCACACATGGTTATGTTCCCACCACGCTGGCCGGGGACCCCAACAATGGCCCGCTGGCCTATGATATTTCTTCCCCTGCGCCTTCTCTTGGCCAGATTAAACCCAGCCTCATCTATGAAAATATATTCATATAGTTCATTCACCGTATCAAGCTCCTGGATTCGCTAAAAAACAAAAACAGAGAGAATGCAAGTTACTGTATGGACAGAGTGGTCAAAGGACACTGTAGAAAAGGAAAACAAAATATATTGCTGTACATCACAGGTAGGCTACATTACCTGTATGTCAGTGCTTACTGTAATGTATGGGACTTACAAGCACAAAGTCGCGCCGTAGCTCCTTCACATGGTCTGTGTTTCTTTCGAACGGGACCCTGTAGACCTGTTTCATAGCTAATGAATTCCTCTTGAGGACACGGTCCAGTGTAGACAGGCTGACATTCTGGATCGTATTAAAAGCTGCATTATCTGCTAGGATCTTCTGTTTAATTTGTCTTAGGGTAATTGCATTGTTTTCACGAACCATGTTCACAATTAGGGTCTCCTGCTCTGGTGTGAAAACACGTCTTTTTCCCCCACTGTGAGGTTGTCTTTCGGTCCTGCAAAATACAACTACTTTGAGCACACTGTATTATATTGAAATGCAGTATTGTATTACAGTACACAGTATATACAGTACACAATGTATACAGTACACAAATACATAGTACACAAATGCTGTATTGTTTTACAGTACACAAGACAAATAGATTTATAGTAAAGTATAAACTAGTACCTGTTCTCCATCCTGAATGTTCTTATGATGGCACCAACTGTGAATCAGCTGAGATTGGGCTGGACCCTCAAGCCAGCCTCCCTCATGCTCAAACCACGGTTCAGCACATGGTCAATCACAGTGGCCCGAATCTCATTAGATATAATGGTTCTCCTTCTTCTTACTCCTCCTCCTCTCTGTCCTCCTCCTGCTCCTCTCTGTTCTCCTGCTCCTTCTGCTCCTCTCTGTCTTCCTCCTCCTCTTCTCTGTCCTCCTCCATGTCATCCTTCTCTCTCTCCTCCTCCATGCCCTCCTTCTCCTCTCTCCTCCCCTCCTTGTCCTCTTTCTCCTTCTCCTTGTTCTCCTCCTCCTCCTCTCACTCTTAGACTTCTCCTTCTCTGGTTGCTCTCTTCAAGGTTCTCCATTGTTCACCAAACACAGAGGAGGAGGCTCAAGGCACTTATATGCTGCAGTCCTGATTGCTAATTGCTCACCAGACCTGAATTTGTTGAGTTTTGAACACTTGTGTGTTGTAGGTTGATACCACTGAGTTGTCACATGAGAAGTGTGTGTAACAACAGAACATTGTGTGTAGTGTTTAGACAACAAGTTAATGTGCAATTGACTGCAGAGTGTATTGTAGGTTGAAGCTTTGAGCTTTTACATGAGAGGTGTGTGCAACAACTGCACATTGTGTGTAGTGTTTAGACAACAAGGTGATGTGCAATTGGCGTCAGAGTGTAAAGAAGGAAAGTCAGAGTCTAGGGGAGTCATAAGGGAGTGTGAAGTAGTGACAATTCGGGTCGAGCGAATGGTACGTGAAGTTAAGGTTGTGCAAATTGTGCCAAGGTTTAGATTTTTGTGTGTTAACAATCGTGAAAAACTGTAAAACAAATATTGTGAAAATTTGAAAGGAATTGGCGATTAACCAAACGGGAATAATCTCGTTTAATCTGGGCAGACACTCTCAAAACGTATAAGAGGGGCCTCCACAATGCCAGAGCAAACTATTACTCAGCATTACAGTTTTTCTCAAACACTAAAACACATTTCACAAACGTTTCCTCTATGTTCCCCAATGTCTAAACACAACACCCTTTTCTAAAGCTACATAAACACAACCACACCTTCTCACTTCAAAACTCAAACTTTCACACCAAAAGAGCAGCTCGAAGCTTTCAAAAATGTAAACACTATACACATCATTACACACTACAGCAAAACAATTGAAAACACAATGCTCAATTTGTGAGAAGGTTCTTTGTTTCATAACTGCCAATGCATATTTTTTAGAAACTTTACAGTAACGGATCTTCTTAGATCTCTGTAGAGGATTAGGCATTTAGATTTGTGAGTTTCATATGAAGAGTATAAATCTATAGGAAATACTGCATGTACACTACTGTAACACAACTCAATACAAAAACAGAATCTATTGCACACAACAACTCTTGAAAACATGTTCACGGTGTGAAGTTTTTTTATTTACTTTATTCACACCACAATCACTGTGCGGCATCATGTCGCTGAGCTGCATCGGGCCACATCACTTCATCCACATCGCAGGCTATATTTTCTCTTGCCAGGCACTGCGGGAAAAACCCCCTGGAATGGCGAATCCATCCTTGGAAGGCCTCCACTGGGATGTCAGCACAGGCCAGCTCCATTGCCCTTAGGAGGTTCTCTCTAGTGTATGGTTGTCTGTCATAAACCTTCCATCTCCACGATGAGAAGAACTCCTCTATAGGGTTCAGGAAAGGGGAGTAGGGTGGCAGACAGACGTTTAAAAACTGGTTACTGTTGGTGGTGAACCACTCTCTGATTTGGTTTGTTCTGTGGAAGCGGACATTGTCCCAAATGATCACATAAATGGGATGTGCGGGCCCAGGATGGTGTTGTTGGCGGTCCAGGAGGATGTCTTTTAGCTCCTCTAGGAAGGTGAGGAGACGTTGGGTGTTTTAAGACCCAAGGACAGCATGCCGGTGGACAAGCCCCTCCGAACCCATGGCCGCACAAAGAGTAATATTACCCCCCCGTTGGCCAGGAACCTCAGTGATGGCTCTTTGGCCAATGATGTTACGGCCTCTTTGCCTTCGTTTCTGCAAGTTGAAGCCAGCCTCATCCAGGAAGAGGTACTCATGAGGTCTGGCCATCGCGTCCAACTGTAATATCCTCTGTGAAAATGTGAAAGTGCACAGGTGTTCAGAACAACAGTCAATCAGGTAGCACAGTATTGTCCAGAAGTAATGTAGGCCACTGAGCAACACAGTATGTCCACTAACTGTACTGTGAACATGGATGTATACTTACTTGCACATACTCGTAACGTAGGTCTTTGTGTCGCGCAGAGTTGCGCTCAAAGGGAACCCTATAGACCTGTTTCATCCGCATCTTTTGGCGCCGGAGAACTCGGTCTATTGTGGCCAAGCTGACATCATCAATGCTCTCAAAGTTGACATTATCGGCAATGACTTTGTCTCTGATCTCCCGGAGTCTGATGAGGTTGTTCTCACGAACCATATCCACAATGAGGGTTTCTTGTGCCGCTGTAAATATGGCAGCCCTCCCACCTCTATGTGGCATTCTTTCAACTCTAAAGACAGAAACATGTGTCGTCAATTGACATGTTTTACAATAACAACTGATTTGAAACCAACAGACTACTTTCACAGGCTTGTAAAACTGTATTGTGACAAAGAAAGCAATAGAGTACAATACCTGTTGTGTTGTCTGAATGCCCTGATAATGTTGGCCACGGTGAACCTACTCAGGTTTGGACGGACTCTTAGTCCTGCTTCAGCCATTGTCATGCCATGGACAATGACATGGTCAATGACTGTTGCTCGCATCTCGTCTGTAATGATGGTGCGAGGTTGTCTTGCTCTTCCTCCTGGAACTTCTCCTCTCCCTCCTGGACCTTCTCCTCTTCCTCGTTGGCCTGCTCGTCTTCCTCCTCTGACTCGGATTCGTCTTCCCCTGACTCTGCCTTCATCCATTGTGTTTGTTTGGAAACTGTGCACTCTGAACTTGCTTTTATACATGTGGTCACAGCATTAGCAACAGGTGTCTTCAATTTTGAGTCGTTGTGTGTAATGAATGACGCCAGGTGTGTTCATTGTGTTCAAATATTGCTGACTGTGGCAAGCATTTTGCATCACATGAGCTTTCATTTGAGAATATGAGCAGAGTTCTTTTGCAACTTGTGTTTTAGCAAGGAAAAATGTGTTTAGATTTATGAGAACGGAGGATTGTGTTTTGTGAATTGTGTCTTCATGTGAAATGTGTTTATGATATTGGCAAATGATGGCTAGATTTAGTAAATGTGTTTAGACAACTGGTCATTTGGTTTAGAGGATTGGCTTTTGTGTTTTAGCATTTGAGAAAAACTGTAATAGAAGAAAACAAGAACAACCCCAGGTTTCTTTTCAGCACTGTAGCCAGGCTGACTGAGAGTCAAAGCTCTATTGAGCCTTGTATTCCTTTAGCCCTTAGCAGTAATGATTTTATGAGCTTTTTTAATGACAAAATTATAACTATTAGAGGCAAAATTCATGACCTCCTGCCCTCAGATAGTACCTATCTAACCTCAAACACAGCTGTAGAACCCAATATATATTTAGATTGCTTCTCCCCAATTTCTCTTCAAGAATTGACCGCAGTGATTTCTTCATCTAAATCATGAACGTGTCTCTTAGACCCCATCCCAACTAGGCTACTCAAGGAGGTTTTACCTTTTGGTTAACACTCATTTATTAGACATGATCAATATATCCTTATTAACAGGCTATGTACCACAGTCTTTTAAGGTAGCTGTAATTAAACCTCTCCTAAAAAAGCCCACCCTGTGTAGTTTCTCTTCTTCTTCTTCTTCTTCTTCTTCTTCTTCTTCTTCTTCTTCACTGGACCATTGTTTGGGTCAGGTGAGTCACACTAGTGAACGACAGTCGTTAGGAGTGAGTGGGGCCTATCCTAGTTGGACGTTTAACAGAACAAAATGATCCAACAAGAACAATAACTCAGAGAGGGCTGAGGAAGGAAACAAGCGCAGGAACATTGTCATACCCTATGTGTCCAGGGTGTCTGAGAAACTCAGGAGAATTTTCAACCAACACCAAATTCCTGTGTGTTTCAAACCAAGTAACACACTCAGGCAAAAACTGGTACACCCCAAAGACAGGGTACCACAGACTCAAAAAAGCAACTTGGTATATGCTGTCCAATGCAGTGAGGAATGCAAGGACTCATACATTGGTGAAACCAAACCACCATTAAACAAGCGCATGGCTCAACACAGAAGGGCAAACTCCTCAGGTCCAGTTTCTGCTGTTTATTTACATCTAAAGGAGAAGGCTCACTCCTTTGAGGACAGCAATGTGAAAATCTTGGACAGAGAGGACAGATGGTTCGAAAGAGGGGTGAAATAATCCATCTATGTTAAAATAGAGAAACCGTCTTTAAACAGGGGAGGTGGCCTGAGACACCACCTATTTACAATGCGGCCCTTGCTGCTGTACCTAAGAGATTGAACAACAAAGACTGCCTGAAACTAACCTCAAGTGGCTCAAAGAAACTCAACGACAGTCGTTCACTGGTAACCACACATCATGCCTAACGACTGTTGCTCACCAGTGGCCCCACTCACTCCTAACGACTGTCGTTCACTAGTGTGACTCACCTGACCCAAACAATGGTCCAGTGAAACTCCACTAACGAAGTATTGTCTTATGAGAGTGGTGGGTGTACACCTCCACAGAGGTTAAAAACCTGAGTCTTACTCCACTGTTTGTCAGATTAGTGAGGACTAGTCAGACTGATGAAGCCGCTTGGATAAGAGGCGAAACGTCTTCTAGACAAAATCAAAGTCCAGTTGCCTATGATTTAATTGTTGCCAGGACAAAGAGCTGATGGTGGATTTCCCCAGGCACAGACTCCTCCCCCCAACACTGGTGAACATCCAGGGAAAGGACATTGAGATGGTGACATCTTATAAGTACCTGGGTGTTCATCTTAACAATAAACTGGACTGGACTGATCACATAACAGCACTGTACAGAAAAGGCCAAAGCAGACTCTACCTGCTGAGGCGGCTCAGGTCTTTTGGAGTGCAGGGGGCGCTCCTGAAGACCTTCTTTGACACTGTGGTGGCATCAGCCATCTTTTACCGAGTAGTCTGCTGGGGCAGCAGTGTCTCGGCTGCAGATAGGAAGAGACTGGACAGGCTGATCAAGAAGGCCAGCTCTGTCCTGGGATGCTCTCTGGACTCTGTGCAGGTGGTGGGAGAAAGGAGGATGACAGCCAAGCTGTCATCTCTGAGGACTAATGACTCCCATCCTCTGCAGGAGGAGATAAAAGCTCTGGAGAGCTCCTTCAGCGATAGACTGATTCACCCAAAGTGTGTGAAGGAACGCTATCGCAGGTCCTTCCTGCCTGCTGCTGTCAGGCTACATAACCAGCACTGCTTACAGTAAACTGCACCATGGACATTTTAGGGACACCATGGACACTTTAGGGACACCACAGCTGTCAGCTGTCTTCTGTTTTGCATATAGAATCATTTGCACTAGATGTGCTCCTTTATCCACTGCTCATTTTCATTCACTGCTGCTCATTATTATCCACTTCCTATTATTTTCATTATTATTATTGTTATTGTTATTGTTATTTATCACCGACTCTTGTATTTTTGTACTTATTTGCATGCCTAGTTATTAAGTTTTTTAAGTCTAATTTTGAAATCTTTAATCTGACTCTTTCTCCTTGACTCCTGTAACACTGGAATTTCTCAATTATGGGATCAATAAAGGTGTATCTTGTCTTATCTTATCTTATCTTATCTTTCTGTCTCATTGTGTCATACGGATTACTGTTTATTTATCATGTTGATCTGTTCTGTACGATATCTATTGCACATCTGACCGTCCTGGAAGAGGGATCCGTCCTCAGTTGCTCTTCCTGAGGTTTCTACTGTTTTATTTTTTTGTTTTTTTTTCCTGATCAGCTGTGAGGGTCATAAGGACAGAGGGATGTCGTATGCTGTAAAGCCCTGTGAGGCAAATTGTGATTTGTGATATTAGGCTTTATAAATAAAATTGAAAATTGATTGATCATACATATGATGGCCATGCCCCCTTTGGGGAGCCAGAAAACAGAAGATCCAGCAGAAAGACATCATTAATTTCATGTTAAATAAAGTTCATTCAAAGAAACTTTACAGAAATATAAGCTTCAGGTCCAGGGAACAGGAAGTGCTAACTATGCTGTGCTATGCTAACATGCTAACTCTCAGAATGACTAACTGTGATGATAATGCACACAATGTAACCATGACTCATCATTACATCATACTGTGCACCATCATAAGCCCCGCCCATCACCTGCAGGAGGGCTCATCAGTGGGTAGTAGTCTATTCAGTTTGACATTTCTGTTGTCGGTCAGCAGGATGTTCGGTCCCTGTCTGTCTGCTCTCAATAAAACAAACACATACAGGAACAGCTCACACACACACACACACACAAACACACACACACACACACGTGTGTTACGCGTTCAGAGTCAAACTGTAGTTTAACTCGCTATCTGTCTGCAGGGAGTCTGGCTGCACTCACCCTCGTCTTCCTCTCTCTCAGCGGGAGGCGGTGGTGTGGTGGCGAGAACTGTGGTGGTGGGCGGTGCCCCCGGTCACCTTAAGCATCGTCACTGAGGTTTAATGAGGCACAGCGGCCGGCATTTCGCTGCCGGGCCTCATTAAACCTCGCTGACGACTCCCCCAGCTCTAACCACCACCGTCTTAATGAGCAGAGAGATGAAGGCAGCGTGGGCGTCATCATTGTGACAGGACGGGTTAAAGATTTCAAGATGGACGCCTCACAGCAAGCACTCTCATTACTGAGCAGAGTTCAGAGGTTTGTGGTGTTCAAAGGAAGGCAGGAAGTCCAACAGTTTGTTAGAGTGACAAAGTGAAACTGAAGCGAACAGTTCATTTTTAGTTTGGTGTTGTCTGATCATGTTGTGTGACATCATCTCTCTCAGCTCCGCCGATGCTCCACATAAACACCACTGACAATGTTCTTAGGAAGGACACCACAGCAGCTCCTCCGCCTCGCCAGGACGGCCATTTTTGAGATAACACGACACATAAACAATCATGAGAGAATGGTTAAATCAAGACCCACCCACTATGACTGACTGGTGTCACGGGATGGTGTCACCTGATGGCCTGACCTGTTTTCAGACCCAACTGTCCAACAAGACTCAGCAGTAAAAACTACATGTTCTGCACATGTGCAGCGCGGCCTCTCTTTTCCTCCCATCTATGTGGGAAGAGTCTGTTTGCTGCAGAATGGCAGAATAAAAGGATAACGGAAAAATGTTCTTGTCGTCAGGTGACACTGATTCAGTTCGATAAAGCTGATGACAAATCTGATGTTTACCTGCTGCTCCTCATCATCACTCCTGTCAGTGTCAGCACCAACAAAGAAGAAGGAGTGATTTGGAGACGAGTGGAACCTGCTGAGTTGTCACCGTGTGAAGCTCTGACAGGAAGTTCTGCAGCTGCCTGCAGCTCTGATGCTGCGTTCACACCAAGAGCGACATCAACCAGAGACTTGAAGCTACAAACTGACGCCCGACACTCTGCTGACGCCCGACTAATGTCCAGTGCTCTGCTGACACTCGACACTCTGCTGATGTCCAATGCTCTGCTGACACCCGACACTCTGGTGATGTCCAGTGCTCTGCTGACTCCTGACTCTCTACTGACGCCTGACTCTCTACTGACGGCCGACTCTCTGCTGATGTCCAATGCTCTGCTGACGCCTGACTCTCTACTGACGCCCGACTCTCTGCTGATGTCCAATGCTCTGCTGACGCCTGACTCTCTACTGACGCCCGACTCTCTGCTGATGCCCGATGCTCTGCTGACGCCTGACTCTCTGCTGATGTCCAATGCTCTGCTGACACCTGACTCTCTGCTGACGCCCAACTCTCTGCTGATGTCCTACGTTCTGCTGACGTCCAACTCTCTGCTGATGTCCGATGCTCTGCTGACGCCTGACTCTCTCCTGATGTCCAGTGCTCTGCTGATCAGAATCAGAAATCAGAATCAGAAATACTTTATTGATCCCCGAAGGGAAATTATTTATGTTACAGGTGCTCCTTGCAAGAGGGGAAAGATACGTGAAAATATAAGAAAATTAAACAACAGTATTAACAAATATATAGTTAAATAAACAGGAATTATTAACAAACATAAACGTAAATAAATATATATATATATATATATATATATAGACATATATATATATTGTAAACATGAACAAGATTATTTACACAAACAGAGAGTCAGGGTGAATGGGGTTATTGCACAAGTTAAATTATTGCAGTCCCGTTATGCGTTGCCACGCATGTTTCCTCCTCCTGCAGCTGCCACGGTGTTGGCCTTTTCTCTAATGTTGCTTTTCTCCTCCTCATATTTTAGTAGAATTAATCTCTGATCCTCACATGAGAAATACTTTTTTTCCTCACATATGGCGCTCGGTGAGGACGCTCGGTGAGGACGCTCAGTGACGCTGCGCTTCTCTCATGATTGTGATTGGTCCGCTGCATGTGCGTTCACGGCTCTTGATAAAGCAACCCTGGGTTGAGTTACTGAGCTGATATCCAGTGTCGTGATACCGATTATCCTGATTGCCACTGTTAGGGTTAGTCAACCCAGGATAGGTCTGGGTAACCCAGGAAAGGTTGATCTCGCTTCGTGATACAGGCCCCAGGAGTCTGTCTGACCTCACTGTTTACACAGTCAACAAACAAACAAATAAGTGTACACAGTGGGCGTGGCCTCCTTCAGCTGTGAGGAGCTGCTGCAGTCAAACGTGAAGGACAGAAACTGAGACTGTCTGTCCTCCTGTCCTTCTCTCTGTCCCCGTCTGTCTTCTTCCCTCAATCAATCAATCAATCAATCAATCAATCAATTTTATTTATAAAGCCCAATATCACAAATCACAATTTGCCTCACAGGGCTTTACAGCATACGACATCCCTCTGTCCTGCTGATCAGAAAAAACTCCCCAAAAAACCCTTTAACGGGAAAAAATGGTAGAAACCTCAGGAAGAGCAACTGAGGAGGGATCCCTCTTCCAGGACGGACAGACGTGCAATAGATGTCATACAGAACAGATCAGCATAATAAATTAACAGTAATTCGTATGACACAATAAGACAGAGAGAGAGAGAGAGAGAGAGAGAGAGAGAGAGAGATGCAGGTAATGACAGTAGCTTACAACAACATTATTGAAAGCAATAATATTATAGTTATAGTTCTGGCTACTGTTATTATATTATTTATATATATTTTGAAATTTTATTATGTATTAATATCTGGCAGTATACATGTGTGACAATAGTCATCAGAATCAGAATCAGAATCAGAAATACTTTATTGGTCCCAGGTGCTCCTTGCAAGAGGGGAAAGATACGTGAAAATATAAGAAATTTAAACAATAGTATTAACAAATATATAGTTAAATAAACAGGAATTATTAACAAACATAAATGTAAATAAATAAATATATATATATACATATATATAAATATACATATATATATTGTAAACATGAACAAGATTATTTACACAGAGTACAGTCAGGGTGAATGGGGTTATTGCACAAGTTAAATTATTGCAGTGTGTGAAAAGGTCTCAGGGCCACTCAGAGGGAGGAGTTGTACAGTTTGATGGCCACAGGCAGGAATGATTTCCTGTGGCGCTCAGTGGTACATCTTGGTGGTATGAGTCTCCCACTGAAAGTACTCTTGTGCCTGACCAGCACATGGTGGAGTGGGTGTGAGACATTGTCCAAGATAGTTCGTAGCTTAGACAGCATCCTCCTCTCTGACACCACCATCAGAGAGTCACACTCCGTTCCCACAACGTCACTGGCCTTGTGGATCAGTTTGTTGAGTCTGTTGGCGTCCGCCACCCTCAGCCTGCTGCCCCAGCACACAACAGCATAGAGGATAGCACTGGCCACCACAGACTCATAGAAAATCCTGAGCATAGTCCGGCAGATGTTGAAAGACCTCAGTCGCCTCAGAAAATAGAGACGGCTCTGGCCCTTCCTGTAGAGAGCGTTAGTGTTCTTAACCCAGTCCAGTTTATTGTCAATGTGTACCCCCAGGTACTTATAGTCCTCCACAATGTCCACACTGACCCCCTGGATGGAAACAGGGGTCACCGGTGTCTTGGTCCTCCTCAGATCCACAGCCAGTTCCTTTGTCTTTGCCACGTTGAGCTGCAGATGGTTCTGCTCACACCATGTGACAAAGTTATCCACAACAGCCCTGTACTCATCCTCATCACCCTTGCTGATACATCCAACTATAGCAGAGTCATCAGAAAACTTCTGAAGATGGCAGGTCTCAGTGCAATAGCTGAAGTCCGTGGTGTAGAGGGTGAAGAGGAAGGGAGAGAGGACAGTCCCCTGCGGGGCCCCAGTATTGCTGACCACTCTGTCTGACACACAGCGTTGCAAGCGCACATACTGTGGTCTGCCAGTCAAGTAGTCTACAATCCAGGACACCAGGGGGGCATCCACCTGCATTGCTGTCAGCTTGTCACCCAGTAGAGCTGGACGTATGGTGTTGAACGCACTAGAGAAGTCAAAAAACATGACCCTCACAGTGCTCGCCGGCTTGTCCAGGTGGGCGTAGACGCGGTTGAGCAGGTAGATGATGGCGTCCTCAACTCCAAGTCGGGGCTGATAGGTGAACTGGAGGGGGTCCAAAAGTGGCTTGACCATGGGCCGGAGCTGCTCCAAGACGAGTCTCTCCAGGGTCTTCATGATGTGGGAGGTAAATGCCACAGGTCTGTAGTCCTTGGAGCCACTGGGACGCGACGTCTTTGGCACAGGAACGAGGCAGGATGTCTTCCACAGCAAGGGGACCCTCTGGAGACTAAGGCTCATGTTGAAGACATGCTGAAGTACTCCACATAGCTGGGGGGCACAGGCTTTGAGCACCCTGGGGCTGACACCATCAGGGCCTGCAGCCTTATTTGAGTGGAGTCTCATCAGCTGTCTTCTCACATGGTCAGCAGTGAAGCACATTGTGGAGGTGACGACACGTGGGGGAGGGGTGTAGTCCTCATGATGGAGAGAGCAGTCAGTCTGACCACGGGGAGAGGAGGTGTGAGGAGGAGGAGGAGGGGGGGGGGGGGTCAAGCAGGAGGGTGTTGAGGTGTGAGAGGGAGGAGTGGGGGAGGAGGGCAGAGTGGGAGATGGTTGACCAAGACAGACAGCAGAAGAGTCAGGGGGGGATGGGCAGGTCCAGCAGTGTCAAATCTGTTAAAAAACAGATTCAGCTCATTGGCCCTGTCCACACTGCCTTCAACTCCTCTGTGGTTGTTGGTCCTGAAGCCAGTGATGGTCCTCATTCCACTCCAGACCTCTCTCATGTTGTTCTGCTGGAGTTTCCTCTCCAGCTTCCTCCTGTACCTCTCCTTAGCCTCCCTGATCTTCATCTTCAGCTCCCCCTGTATTGTTCTCACCTCCTCCCTGTTACCAGCTCTGAAGGCCCTCTTCTTTGCATTGAGGATGACTTTGGTGTCCCTTGTTACCCACGGTTTGTTATTTGGGTAACAATGGACAGTCCTGGCTGGGACAGTGGAGTCCACACAGAAGCTGATGTAGTCCGTGATGCATTCTGTGAGCCCGTCGATGTCCTCCCCATGTGGCTCACAGAGTGCCTGCCAGTCTGTCACACCAAAACAGCCCTGCAGTGTCTCATAAGTCTCCTCCGACCATCTCCTCACTGTCCTCATGGTCGCAGGCTGGCTCTTGACTAGTGGTACATAGCAGGGGTTGAGGTGCACCAGGTTGTGGTCTGACCTACCCAGAGGGGGGAGGGGGGAGCAGCTGTATGCATCTTTGGCGTTTGCATACAGCAAGTCCAGTGTCCTCTCCTCTCTGGTATGACAGCTCACATACTGTGTGAATGTGGGCAATGTTGTTGCCATGGTGACATGGTTAAAGTCACCCAAGATAGCTATGAAGGCACTCGGGTGTTTAGTCTGCAGGCGGGCTATGGCGGAGTGAATGACGTCACATGCCGACGTCGGGTTGGCAGAGGGGGGGATGTAAACAGTTACAATAATGGCATGTGAAAACTCCCTGGGCAAATAATACGGCCTGAGTCCAGCAGCAGACAGTTCAATGTCCGGGCAACAGATTTGTTCCTTAATAGAAATATGGTCAGGACTGCACCAGCGGTTATTTACTAGAACGGCAAGCCCCCCTCCTTTGCGCTTACCGCTCTCGGTGCAGTCCCGGTCGGCCCGAACTGTCTGGAAGCCGCTGATGGAGACGTTGTTGTCGGGAATGTCCTGGTGAAGCCATGTCTCAGTGAAGCACATAAGACTACATTCCCGGTACTCCTTCTGACTTTTGGCGACCGCTGTCAGCTCGTCCATCTTATTTGCCAGTGACCTCACGTTGCCCATGACGAGAGAGGGGAGACACGGCTTATATCTTCTCTTCTCCATAAGCCTCCGTTGTCTCAACCCTACTTTTTTCCGCCGCTGTTTACTTCCTCCCCTGCATCCTCTGTGTGTTTTCCTCCACAGTTCAGCTGGTATCTCTGATGTTTCGGCCGCCAAGCCGGCCGGCCTCAGCACAATCAGCTGATCTCTGGAGTAAACAATGCGGCCATGAAGTTGTTGCGCAATGGTGCCGGGTCCGAATGAAACAAGTAATTCCAGGGTGAGGAAAACAAGTACAACTCTCTCAGTCAGCATGTTTTGAGAGGGCGCAGTTTCGAAATGTCAATACCAAAAAGCCAGCACAAATACCAAACTTAATAAAGCAAAAAAAGTAAGAAAACTGAGAAAACAAGCAGGAGCGACTGCAACGGGCTGCACGTGCGGGCGCATGCGCACTCAGTGGCCAGTGCTCTGCTGATGTCTGATGCTCTGCTGATGCCTGACTCTCTGCTGATGTCCAGTGCTCTGCTGATGTCCGATGCTCTGCTGACACCTGACTCTCTGCTGATGTCCGATGCTCTGCTGACGCCTGACTCTCTGCTGATGTTCGGTGCTCTGCTGGTGCCCAACTCTCTGCTGATGTCCGATGCTCTGCTTATGCCTGACTCTCTGCTGATGTCCGATGGTACTGTGTCTGTCAATGATTGGCTGGGATGACTGAAGGCGTGTCGAGCTCTGGCTCTGACTCTGAGCTGAGGTGTTTGTCCAGAGGCAGCAGCGGTGGAGATGAAGGGTGAATACAACCAGCTGTGTGACATCTGGGCCTGCGCCATCACTGCTGTCAAACTGTCAGAGCTGCAACCACCCGCCATCGACCTCCAGCCTGCCAGGTGTGTGTTTGTCTCACCTCCGTCAGGGGCGGAGTCTCTATGATGGAGAAAAAAACCTTTAGTCAAAACATAAAGGACAAAGAATTGTGAAATGTGAAGAACGACAGGTTAACAGTTTATAACCTGCAGCCAACAGCACAGAGGGCTGATGGGTAACTGCTCCACCAACAAGTCACATCATCAGGTCAGTGAACGAGTTAATGAGCTCACACTCCTCATTAACATGATGATTGTCATTCTGTCTGTCTGTCTGTCTGTCTGTCTGTCTGTAATTCTGTCTAGATAAGATAAGATAAGATAAGATTAACTTTATTGTCCCACAAGTGGGAAATTTGTCCTGGGCTTGTTCACCCATGCTGCAGCCACAAAAAGCATTCAGTTCCATAACAACATACAAACAGACATCAACAGACAATCAGAAGCTAGAAAAAGTGCCTCACACATGCATGATCACAAAAGATCACAAAGGAATAAGATAAAAAAAAATGTATAAATATATACAGACAATTTAGAAACAGTAGCCTTTAAAGTGCAGAAGTGCGCAAAAGTTGAGAGCATCCCAGCCTTGAATGCCACTAATAAAGAACAAAAACAAAAACAATGGTCTTTACATGCTACTATTTAAGAGCTTGATAGACACTGGGACAAAAGAATTTTTAAATCCATTAAGTTTACAGCGAGGAACTCTGAACCTTCTTCCAGAAGGTAGTAACTCATACTCTCTGTGTAGGACATGAGACGTAATGTTATTTGCCTGTCACAGGAGGCCTGTTCATAAATACTCTGCATGGATGAGTGTTCTCTGACACCCATGATGGTCTGTCTGTCACAGCAGGGAAACAGTGGTGTAATATTTATACATCCAATCAAGCAGCTGCTGAATTATTAACGGTGGCCAACCAGGTGCTGTTAATGTTAATAAAGACATTGAGTATTCTCTTTGAACGTCAGCTGGAGCCGAATGCAGCAGAGACGTGATCAGAACACTGATGGTGATTTTACACTGACTGCAACTTTAAATCCCGTCAGAAACACAGTCAGTACATCAGGACTGAGACAGGAAACACAGCTACTGGAGCTATAAACCACACTACATCACTACTAGAACTATAAACCACACTACATCACTACCTACCGCATCATAGTGTGGTATGCTGGCTGCTCAGCTACTGATAAGAAGGCGTTGCAGAGGGTAAGTAACACAGCCCAGAAAATCATTTGCTGCCCTCTGCCCTCCTTGGTGGAGATCTCCAGCTCCCGATGCCTCAGCAGGACCAGTTCCATCCTCAAGGACTCTCATCACATAGCACATCATCTGTTTGACCTGTTGCCCTCAGTCAGGCACTACAGGTCAATCAAAGCCCTGACCACCAGACTGACAAACAGCTACTTTCCCTGGGCAATAAGAACTCTAAACAGGCCATAATATGTGCAATACAAGTAATGTGCAATATCAACATCAATGCAGTAATGTGCAATCAACCAATTGCTGGTTTTACTTATTTCTTTCTCAGTCTCTTTTAGCAATGTTTTATTCATTGCTATGTATGTGACATGTTAACGTCATGATTGTTACCTGTTTTAAGTTGTCAGTTATTTATTGTATTTATGCCTAGTCTGCAGAGGGACCTCCTATAATACACCGGGCACCTTCTCTCCTTCTCTCTCTCTCTCTCTCTCTCTCTCTCGTATTCTGCATCTTGCTAACTCGGCCATTCTGCATGTCACTAACTCGGCTTCTTCTCCGGAGCCTTTGTGCTCCACTGTCTCTCAGATTAACTCATATCACAGCGGTGCCTGGACAGTGTGATGTGTGTGGTTGTGCTGCTGCTGATGTTTAGCTAACACACACACACACACACGTGGTTACGTTTAGTCAACACACACACATGGTTATGTTTAGCCAACACACACACGTGGTTATGTTTAGCCAAGACACACAAGTGATTATGGTTAGCTGACACACGCGGTTATGTTTAGCCAACACACACGTGGTTACGTTTAGCCAACACACATGGTTACGTTTAGCTGACACACACACACATGGTTACATTCTACCCCCTAAAATACACCAGGTACCTTCTCTCTCTCTCTCTCTCTCTCTCTCTCTCTCTCTCTCACTCGTGTCCTATTACTGCATCTTGCTTATTGTGGCCAGCCTAAGGGGCACACCTGTGCAATAATCATGCTGTCTAATCAGCATCTTGATATGCCACACCTGTGAGGTGGGATGGATTATGTCGGCAAAGGAGAAGTGCTCACTAACACAGATTTAGACAGATTTGTGAACAATAGAAAATGTTTTAGATCTTTGAGTTCAGCTCATGAAAAATGGGAGCAAAAACAAAAGTGTTGCATTTATATTTTTGTTCATAAGTTCATGTTTATAAAGCCCAATATCACAAATCACAATTTGCCTCATAGGGCTTTACAGCATATGACATCCCTCTGTCCTTTGGACCCTCACAGCGGATAAGGAAAAATGATACACCACACTACATTACTACTGGATCTATAAACCACACTACATTACTACTAGGACTATAAACCACTGTACGTCACTGCTAGAACTATCAACCTGTTAATTGGTTTGTTTGGTATTGTGTTTAATGAATGTCATTCAGTTTGAAGTTGGATTAACAAAAACAGCCTCAGCGTCATCTGCTGATTAGTGACACATGGTTTCCTGCTGAATTAATGTATGACTCGGGTTCTGAAGGACCAACTGTGAAAACAAAGACTTACAGAAGAATAAAGTCCTCATTTGTCATTAAGACATGTTCACATGTGCCTGTCTGATGAGTCTGCATTAGCAGAAGGAAGTCCTGCTGCAGTGCAGCCGAGTGTACCTTTAATGCATCCTCCATCTGATGAAACTCTGGTGAAACTCTGATGGAGGAAATGTGTTTTAGATTCAGCTCAGATGAAAGTCAGAGAGCTGCAGTTTGTCTTTCAGAAACAGGAACTGTCGCTGACATGGGATGATTGACACATCAGTGATGCTCTTTAGGGCTGTCGGGGATTTAACCCAAACTGATCACAGGTCAGGGAATTCAATGTTTCAGTGGCAAATCCCTTAGAAGTGGAAAATTCAGATTCAGATTATTTCAAAGATCAGAAACAGTTGTGACTTGTAACTCATCTGCAAACAGACAAACAGAATCTCAGTGTGTTCGGCCTCCACTTTCTCTCCTCTGTCCAAAGGGCTTTCATCCCAACAGCTGACTGAAGGACAACGTTAAGACTCCATTTAGTATCTGCAGCTGTCAGTTTATATGTTGGCCTGCTGTTAAATGTGAAGTGTCCTCTGCTGAGAGGAAGAGGACACTCTGAATAAATCATCCAAACACTGATGAAAGGCCAGTGCTCCAGAAAAACATTGTTAAACTGTTAAAACTCATCAAAATACTGTTAAAATGTTTAAACTCAACAAAATACTGTTAAACTGTTAAAATTCATCAAAATACTGTTAAACTCCTAAAACACAACAAAATACTGTTAAACTACTAAAACTCATCAAAATACTGCTAAACTGTTCAAACTCAACAAAATACTGTAAAACTACTAAAACTCAACAGAATATTGTTAAACTACTAAAACTTATTAAAATACTTTTAAACTGTTAAAACTCATTGAAATCCTGTTAAAATGTTAAAATTCATCAAAATACTGTTAAACTACTAAAACTCAACAAAATACTGTTAAACTGTTAAAATTCAACAAAATATTGTTAAACTACTAAAACTCAACAAAATACTGTTAAACTGTAAAAACTCATCAAAATACTGCTAAACTGTTAAAACTCAACAAAACAATGTTAAACTGTTAAAACTCAACAAAGTGCTGTTAAACTGTGAAAACTCAACAAATAGTGTTAAACTGTTAAAACTAAACAAAATACTGTTAAACTGTTAAAACTCATCAAAATACTGCTAAACTGTTAAAACTCAACAAAATGCTGTTAAACTGTAAAAACTCATTAAAATACTGTTAAACTACTAAAACTCAACAGAATATTGTTAAACTACTAAAACTTATTAAAATACTTTTAAACTGTTAAAACTCATTGAAATCCTGTTAAAATGTTAAAACTCAACAAAATACTGTTAAACTGTCAAAACTCATCAAAATACTGCTAAACTGTTAAAACTCAACAAAATACTGTTAAACTCCAAAAACTCATAAAAATACTGTTAAACTGTTAAAATTCAACAAAATATTGTTAAACTACTAAAACTCAACAAAATACTGTTAAACTGTAAAAACTCATCAAAATACTGTTAAACTGTTAAAACTCATCAAAATACTGCTAAACTGTTAAAACTCAACAAAATAGTGTTAAACTACAAAAACTCATAAAAATACTGTTAAACTGTTAAAATTCATCAAAAATACTGTTAAACTCCTAAAACACAGCAAAATACTGTTAAACTATCAAAACTCATCAAAATACTGTTAAACTGTTAAAACTCATCAAAATACTGCTAAACTGTTAAAACTCAACAAAACACTGTTAAACTGTTAAAACTCAACAAAGTGCTGTTAAACTGTGAAAACTCAACAAATACTGTTAAACTGTTAAAACTAAACAAAATACTGTTAAACTGTTAAAACTCATCAAAATACTGCTAAACTGTTAAAACTCAACAAAATGCTGTTAAACTGTAAAAACTCATTAAAATACTGTAAAACTACTAAAACTCAACAGAATATTGTTAAACTACTAAAACTTATTAAAATACTTTTAAACTGTTAAAACTCATTGAAATCCTGTTAAAATGTTAAAACTCAACAAAATACTGTTAAACTGTTAAAACTCATCAAAATACTGTTAAACTGTTAAAATTCAACAAAATATTGTTAAACTACTAAAACTCAACAAAATACTGTTAAACTGTAAAAACTCTTCAAAATGCTGTTAAACTGTAAAAACTCATTAAAATACTGTTAAACTACTAAAACTCAACAGAATATTGTTAAACTACTAAAACTTATTAAAATACTTTTAAACTGTTAAAACTCATTGAAATCCTGTTAAAATGTTAAAACTCAACAAAATACTGTTAAACTGTCAAAACTCATCAAAATACTGCTAAACTGTTAAAATTCAACAAAATATTGTTAAACTACTAAAACTCAACAAAATACTGTTAAACTGTAAAAACTCTTCAAAATGCTGTTAAACTGTAAAAACTCATTAAAATACTGTTAAACTACTAAAACTCAACAGAATATTGTTAAACTACTAAAACTTATTAAAATACTTTTAAACTGTTAAAACTCATTGAAATCCTGTTAAAATGTTAAAACTCAACAAAATACTGTTAAACTGTCAAAACTCATCAAAATACTGCTAAACTGTTAAAACTCAACAAAATAGTGTTAAACTACAAAAACTCATAAAACTACTGTTAAACTGTTAAAACTCATCAAAAATACTGTTAAACTCCTAAAACACAGCAAAATACTGTTAAACTATCAAAACTCAACAAAATACTGTTAAACTGTTAAAACTCATCAAAATACTGCTAAACTGTTAAAACTCAACAAAATAGTGTTAAACTACAAAAACTCATAAAAATACTGTTAAACTGTTAAAATTCATCAAAATACTGTTAAACTCCTAAAACTCAACAAAATACTGTTAAACTGTTAAAATTCATCAAAATACTGTTAAACTGTTAAAACTCATCAAAATACTGCTAAACTGTTAAAACTCAACAAAACACTGTTAAACTGTTAAAACTCAACAAAGTGCTGTTAAACTGTAAAAACTCATCAAAATACTGCTAAACTGTTAAAACTCAACAAAACACTGTTAAACTGTTAAAACTCAACAAAGTGCTGTTAAACTGTAAAAACTCAACAAAATACTGTTAAACTGTTAAAACTCATCAAAATACTGCTAAACTGTTAAAACTCAACAAAATGCTGTTAAACTGTAAAAACTCATCAAAATACTGCTAAACTGTTAAAACTCAACAAAACACTGTTAAACTGTTAAAACCCAACAAAGTACTGTTAAACTGTAAAAACTCAACAAAATACTGTTAAACTGTTAAAACTCATCAAAATACTGCTAAACTGTTAAAACTCAACAAAATGCTGTTAAACTGCAAAAACTCATTAAAATACTGTTAAACTACTAAAACTCAAAAGAATACTGTTAAACTCCTAAAACACAACAAAATACTGTTAAAATGTAAAAACTCATCAAAATACTGTTAAAATGTAAAAACTCAACAAACTTCTATTAAACTTTTAAAACTCAACAAAATACTCTTTCAAAAATACTGTTAAACTGTTAAAACTCAACAAAGTGCTGTTAAACTGTAAAAACTCATCAAAATACTGCTAAACTGTTAAAACTCAACAAAATGCTGTTAAACTGCAAAAACTCATTAAAATACTGTTAAACTACTAAAACTCAAAAGAATACTGTTAAACTCCTAAAACACAACAAAATACTGTTAAACTACCAAAACTCATCAAAATACTGCTAAACTGTTAAAACTCAACAAAATAGTGTTAAACTACAAAAACTCATAAAAATACTGTTAAACTGTTAAAACTCATCAAAATACTGCTAAACTGTTAAAACTCAACAAAATACTGTTAAACTACTAAAACTCAACAAAATACTGTTAAACAGTTAAAGTTCATCAAAATACTGTTACACTACTAAAACTCATCAAAATACTGTTAAAATGTAAAAACTCAACAAACTTCTATTAAACTTTTAAAACTCAACAAAATACTCTTTCAAAAATACTGTTAAACTGTTAAAACTCAACAAAGTGCTGTTAAACTGTAAAAACTCATCAAAATACTGCTAAACTGTTAAAACTCAACAAAGTGCTGTTAAACTGGAAAAACTCAACAAAATACTGTTAAACTGTTAAAACTCATCAAAATACTGCTAAACTGTTAAAACTCAACAAAATGCTGTTAAACTGTAAAAACTCATCAAAATACTGCTAAACTGTTAAAACTCAACAAAATGCTGTTAAACTGCAAAAACTCATTAAAATACTGTTAAACTACTAAAACTCAAAAGAATATTGTTAAACTGCTAAAACTCATTAAAATACTTTTAAACTATTAAAACTCACTGAAATCCTGTTAAAATGTTAAAACTCAACAAAATACTGTTAAACTGTCAAAACTCAACAAAATACTGTGAAACTGCTAAAACTCAACAACATACTGTTACACTACTAAAACTCATCAAAAAACTCTTAAATTGCCAAAACTCCACAAAATACTGTTAAACTTCTAAAACTTAACAGAATATTGTTAAACTACTAAAACTCATTAAAATACTTTTAAACTGTTAAAACTCATCAAAATACTGTTAAAATGTTAAAACTCAACAAAGTAGGGCGGCACGGTGGTGTGGTGGTTAGCACTCTCGCCTCACAGCAAGAGGGTTGCCGGTTCGATCCCAGGCGTGGGAGCCCTTCTGTGCGGAGTTTGCATGTTCTCCCCGTGTCAGCGTGGTTTCTCTCCGGGCACTCCGGTTTCCTCCCACAGTCCACTAGGGACTAGGTTAATTGATTACTCTAAATTGTCCGTAGGTGTGAGTGTGAATGGTTGTTTGTCTCTATGTGTCAGCCCTGTGATAGTCTGGCGATCTGTCCAGGGTGTACCCTGCCCCTCGCCCGATGTCAGCTGGGATAGGCTCAAGCCCCCCCGCGACCCTCAAGAGGATGAAGCGGTTAGAAGATGAAGATGAACTCAACAAAATACTGTTCAGCTACTAAAACTCATCAAAATGTTCTTAAAATGTCAAAACTCAACAAAATGCTGTTTAACTACTAAAACTCAACGACATACTGTTAAACTACTACAACTCATCAAAAATACTGTTAAAATACTAAAACTTAGCAAACTACTGTTCAGCTACTAAAACTCATCAAAATGTTCTGAAATTGTCAAAACTCAACAAAATGCTGTTAAACTACTAAAACTCATCAAAAAACTCTTAAATTATTGAAACTAAACAAAATACTGTTAAACTACTAAAACTCATCAAAAAACTCTTAAATTTTAAAAACTCAACAACATACTGTTAAAATACTACAACTCATCAAAATACTGTTAAAATACTAAAAATTAGCAAAATACTGTTCAGCTACTAAAACTCATCAAAATGTTCTTAAATTGTCAAAACTCAACAAAACACTGTTAAACTACTAAAACTCAACAAAATACTGTTAAACTACTAAAACTCATCAAAATACTGTTAAACTACTAAAACTCAACAACATACTGTAAAACTACTAAAACTCAACAACATACTGTTAAACTACTAAAACTCAACAAAAAATTGTTAACCTACTAAAACTCAACAAAAAACTCTTGAACTGTCAAAACTCAACAGAATACTGTTAAACTTCTAAAACTCATCAAAATACTGTTAAACTGTTAAAACTCAACAAAATATTGTTTAACTACTAAAACTCAACAAAATACTGTTAAACTACTAAAACTCATCAAAATATTCTTAAATTGTTAATACTCATCAAAAATACTGTCAAACTAATAAAACTCATCAAAATACTGTTAAACTGTTAAAACTCAACAAAATACTGTTAAACTACTAAATCTCATCAAAATATTCTTAAATTGTCAAAACTCAACAAAATATTGTTTAACTACTAAAACTCATTAAAATACTGTTAAACTGTTAAAACTGAAAAAAATACTGTTTAACTGTTAAAACTCATCAAAATACTGTTAAACTACTAAATCTCATCAAAATATTCTTAACTTTTCAAAACTCAACAAAATATTGTTTAACTACTAAAACTCATTAAAATACTGTTAAACTGTTAAAACTCAACAAAATACTGTTAAACTGTTAAAACTCATCAAAATACTGTTAAACTGTCATTCAACAAGAGGAATTCTGTGAAAGAGAACTTCACACAGGGAGAACATACAGAGCACCTGGAGGAAACCCACGCTGACACAGGGAGAACATGTCAGAGCACGTGGAGGAAATCCACGCTGACACAGGGAGAACATCTCGGAGCACCTGGAGGAAACCCACGCTGACACAGGGAGAACATGTCGGAGCACCTGGAGGAAACCCACGCTGACACAGGGACAACATGTCGGAGCACCTGGAGGAAACCCAACCTGACACGGTGAGAACATGTCGGCGCACCTGGAGGAAATCCACGCTGACACAGGCACATGTCGGAGCACCTGGAGGAAACCCACACTGACACAGGGAGAACATGTCGGAGCACCTGGAGGAAACCCAAGCTGACACAGTGAGAACATGTCAGAGCACCTGGAGGAAACCCACGCTGACACAGGGACATGTCGGAGCACCTGGAGGAAACCCACACTGACACAGAGAGAACATGTCGGAGCACCTGGAGGAAACCCACGCTGACACAGTGAGAACATGTCAGAGCACCTGGAGGAAACCCACGCTGACACAGGGACAACATGTCAGAGCACCTGGAGGAAACCCACGCTGACACAGGGAGAACATGTGAGAGCACCTGGAGGAAACCCAAGCTGACACGGTGAGAACATGTCGGAGCACCTGGACGAAACCCATGCTGATACAGGGAGAACATGTCAAAGCACCTGGAGGAAACCCATGCTGACACAGGGAGAACATGTCAGAGCACGTGGAGGAAACCCATGCTGACACAGGAAGAACATGTCGGAGCACCTGGAAGAAACCCACGCTGACACGGGGAGAACATGTCAGAGCACCTGGAGGAAACCCACATTGACATAGCGGGAACATGTCAGAGCACCTGGAGGAAACGCACGCTGACACAGTGAGAACATGTCAGAGCACCTGGAGGAAATCCATGCTGACACAGGGAGAACATGTCAGAGCACCTGGAGGAAACCCAAGCTGACATGGTGAGAACATGTCGGAGCACCTGGAGGAAACCCACGCTGATACAGGGAGAACATGGCAAAGCACGTGGAGGAAACCCACGCTGACACAAGAAGAACATGTCAGAGCACCTGGAGGAAACCCAAGCTGACACGGTGAGAACATGTCGGAACACCTGGAGGAAACCCATGCTGACACAGGAAGAACATGTCGGAGCACCTGGAGGAAACCCACGCTGACACAGGGAGAACATGTCAAAGCGCCTGGAGGAAACCGACGCTGACACGGTGAAAACATGTCAGAGCACCTGGAGGAAAGCAACGCTGACACGGTGAGAACATGTCGGAGCACCTGGAGGAAACCTAGCTGACACAGGAAGAACATGTCAGAGCTCCTGGAGGAAACCCACGCTGACACAGGGAGGAAACCCACGCTGACACAGGGAGAACATGTCAGAGGACCTGGAGGAAACCCATGCTGACACAGGAAGAACATGTCAGAGCACCTGGAAGAAACCCACGCTGACACGGGGAGAACATGTCAGAGCACGTGGAGGAAACCCACGCTGACACAGGGCGAACATGTCAGAGCACCTGGAGGAAACCCACAGTGACATAGCGAGAACATGTCAGAGCACCTGGAGGAAACCCACGTTGACACAGGGAGAACATGTCAGAGCACATGGAAGAAACCCACGCTGACACGGGGAGAACATGTCAGAGCACCTAGAGGAAACCCACATTGACATAGCGAGAACATGTCAGAGCACCTGGAGGAAACGCACGCTGACACAGGGATAACATGTCAGAGCACCTGGAGGAAACCCACGCTGACACAGGGATAACATGTCAGAGCACCTGGAGGAAACCCACGCTGACACAGGGAGAACATGTGAGAGGACCTGGAGGAAACCCAAGCTGACACGGTGAGAACATGTAGGAGCAGCTGGAGGAAACCCACGCTGACACAGGGACAACATGTCAGAGCACCTGGAGGAAACCCACGCTGACACAGGGAGAACATGTGAGAGGACCTGGAGGAAACCCACGCTGACACGGTGAGAACATGTAGGAGCAGGTGGAGGAAACCCACGCTGACACAGGGACAACATGTCAGAGCACCTGGAGGAAACCCATGCTGACACAGGGAGAACATGCCAGAGCACCTGGAGGAAACCCACGCTGACACAAGAAGAACATGTCAGAGCACCTGGAGGAAACCCAAGCTGACATGGTGAGAACATGTTACAGCACCTGGAGGAAACCCACGCTGACACAGGGAGAACATGTCAGAGCACGTGGAGGAAACCCTTGCTGACACAGGAAGAACATGTCAGAGCACCTGGAGGAAACCCACACTGACACGGGGAGAACATGTCAGAGCTCCTGGAGGAAACCCATGCTGACACAGGGAGGAAACCCACGCTGACACAGGGAGAACATGTCAGAGCACCTGGAGGAAACCCATGCTGACACAGGAAGAACATGTCAGAGCACCTGGAAGAAACCCACGCTGACACGGGGAGAACATGTCAGAGCACGGGGAGGAAACCCACGCTGACACAGGGAAAACATGTCAGAGCACCTGGAGGAAACCCACGCTGACACAGTGAGAACATGTCAGAGCACCTAGAGGAAACCCACATTGACATAGCGAGAACATGTCAGAGCACGTGGAGGAAACACATGTTGACACAGGGAGAACATGTCGGAGCACCCGGAGGAAACCCACGCTGATACAGGGAGAACATGGCAAAGCACCTGGAGGAAACCCACGCTAACACAAGAAGAACATGTCAGAGCACCTGGAGGAAACCCAAGCTGACACGGTGAGAACATGTCGGAACACCTGGAGGAAACCCACGCTGACACAGGGACAACATGTCAGAGCACCTGGAGGAAACCCATGCTGACACAGGAAGAACATGTCGGAGCACCTGGAGGAAACCCACGCTGACACAGGGAGAACATGTCAAAGCGCCTGGAGGAAACCCACGCTGACACGGTGAAAACATGTCAGAGCACCTGGAGGAAAGCAACGCTGACACGGTGAGAACATGTCGGAGCACCTCGAGGAAACCTAGCTGACACAGGAAGAACATGTCAGAGCTCCTGGAGGAAACCCACGCTGACACAGGGAGGAAACCCACGCTGACACAGGGAGAACATGTCAGAGCACCTGGAGGAAACCCATGCTGACACAGGAAGAACATGTCAGAGCACCTGGAAGAAACCCACGCTGACACGGGGAGAACATGTCAGAGCACGTGGAGGAAACCCACGCTGACACAGGGAGAACATGTCAGAGCACCTGGAGGAAACCCACAGTGACATAGCGAGAACATGTCAGAGCACGTGAAGGAAACACATGTTGACACAGGGAGAACATGTCGGAGCACCCGGAGGAAACCCACGCTGATACAGGGAGAACATGGCAAAGCACCTGGAGGAAACCCACGCTGACACAAGAAGAACATGTCAGAGCACCTGGAGGAAACCCAAGCTGACACGGTGAGAACATGTCGGAACACCTGGAGGAAACCCACGCTGACACAGGGACAACATGTCAGAGCACCTGGAGGAAACCCATGCTGACACAGGAAGAACATGTCGGAGCACCTGGAGGAAACCCACGCTGACACAGGGAGAACATGTCAAAGCGCCTGGAGGAAACCCACGCTGACACGGTGAAAACATGTCAGAGCACCTGGAGGAAAGCAACGCTGACACGGTGAGAACATGTCGGAGCACCTCGAGGAAACCTAGCTGACACAGGAAGAACATGTCAGAGCTCCTGGAGGAAACCCACGCTGACACAGGGAGGAAACCCACGCTGACACAGGGAGAACATGTCAGAGCACCTGGAGGAAACCCATGCTGACACAGGAAGAACATGTCAGAGCACCTGGAAGAAACCCACGCTGACACGGGGAGAACATGTCAGAGCACGTGGAGGAAACCCACGCTGACACAGGGAGAACATGTCAGAGCACCTGGAGGAAACGCACGCTGACACAGTGAGAACATGTCAGAGCACCTGGAGGAAATCCATGCTGACATGGTGAGAACATGTCGGAGCACCTGGAGGAAACCCACGCTGACACAGGGATAACACGTCAGAGCACCTGGAGGAAACCCACGCTGACACAGGGAGAACATGTGAGAGGACCTGGAGGAAACCCAAGCTGACACGGTGAGAACATGTAGGAGCAGCTGGAGGAAAACCACGCTGACACAAGGACAACATGTCAGAGCACCTGGAGGAAACCCATGCTGACACAGGGAGAACATGTCAGAGCACCTGGAGGAAACCCACGCTGACACGGTGAGAACATGTCAGAACACCTGGAGGAAACCCACGCTGACACAGGGACAACATGTCAGAGCACCTGGAGGAAACCCATGCTGACACAGGAAGAACATGTCAGAGCACCTGGAGGAAACCCATGCTGACACAGGAAGAACATGTCAAAGCGCCTGGAGGAAACCCACGCTGACACAGGGAAAACATGTCAGAGCAGCTGGAGGAAACCCACGCTGACACGGTGAGAACATGTCGGAACACCTGGAGGAAACCCACGCTGACACAGGAAGAACATGTTAGAGCACCTGGAGGAAACCCACGCTGACACAGGGAGAACATGTCAGAGTAAGTGGAGGAAACCCATGCTGACACAGGAAGAACATGTCAGAGCACCTGGAGGAAACCCACGCTGACACGGGGAGAACATGTCAGAGCACCTGGAGGAAACCCACGCTGACACAGGGAGAACATGTCAGAGCACCTAGAGGAAACCCACATTGACATAGCGAGAACATGTCAGAGCACGTGGAGGAAACCCATGTTGACACAGGGATAACATGTCGGAGCACCCGGAGGAAACCCACGCTGATACAGGGAGAACATGGCAAAGCACCTGGAGGAACCCCACGCTGACACGGGGGGAGAACATGTCGGAGCACCCAGAGGAAACCCACGCTGACACAGGGAGAACATGTCGGAGCACCCGGAGGAACCCCACACTGACACAAGGAGAACATGTTTGCGCACCTGGATGAAACCCACGCTGACATGTAAACTCCACCCCAGGGTTTAAGCCAAGAACCCTCCTGCTGTGCGGCGGCAGTGTGAACCACTGCATCACTGTGCCGTCTATCATTATTCTTATTAAAATTATTTGTATTGAGACAAACATTAAAGAGTCTGACAGGCTAAAAAAATGCTAACATCTTGCTAACTCACAGTCACCATTGGTTATATTTTCTTCTTCTCTGTCTCTGTTCCCAGGGCACTGTTGTGCTGGCGACCTGGGCCGCAGTGCTGCGCTGCATATTGACAATGTGGACACCAGAGCTAAAGAACGCCAGCTTGCATTCAGTAGCTGCCTGATTGCTGCACGGCTGCAGTGCACTGGTGTGGTGAAGAAGACCAGTGCTTGAAGAGGCAGCAACAGAGAGTCCTGTGCCGAGCAGTTGGCCAGTCAGCCGGAGAAGGTAGCCCTCTTTGCACTATTTATCATTACCTCTTGGGCTAGTGCAACCTTCAGGAGCTTTATTCTTTTAGCCTTACCTGATATGATAAAGTTGATGTATTTATTTCATCCAGTTGTCCTAATTGCACTATTATGTTATTCAAATCTGCGCCTTGCGTACTACATGGTTGTCTTCTGTGTTTCTTGTTTGTATATGATGGTTGTAACTGCTATGTAGCAATGTTGCACTATGTGCCCAAAACAAATCTCCCGCCTGGGACAATCAAGTTTGTCTTATCTTGTGGTTTATCTCATCTTATCTCATCTCATCTTATCTTATCTTAAAGTTTATCTTGTCTTATCTTATACTAATTAGTCAGTGATTTGGTCCAATCAGAGGAGTTACAATGTTTCTGTTAGAACCAGTTTGTGTCAGTGTTGTCAGTGTGAGAAAGAGGGAGAGAGAGAGAGAGAGAGAGAGAGAGAGAGAGAGAGGTGGAGGAAGGTGGAGATCAAGATGAGGAGGTGGAGGGAGTTAGAGATGAAGAGGTGGAGCAGTGCAGCAGTGGTTCGGTCCGTTGGGACTTTCACGGCTACAATTTGCTGAGTCAGCGCCAACACTGTGACGCCCAATCAGCTGGTCTGATGAAAGCTCCCGACAGTGTATGAAGCATGCAAATACTTAAGAAGAGACAGAGGGAAGTCTGCTTAGGAGCCTACCTTGTGAACCAGCTGTGCAATGAACAAGAGGCTCTGGCCGGACACCTCATACAAGTGACGGGGCACAGTGAATGAAGTGGGGGGGCACTGCCCCCTGGTGCCCCCTCGTGAAGCCGACTCTGGGTATATCCATCTAGTTAAGTCAAGTCAAGTCAAGTCAAACTTTATTTATAAAGCACATTTAAAAACAACCTCAGTAGACCAAAGTGCTGTACAGTTATTGAAATATAAAATAATCATACACAAATATCATAATAAATAAAACAAAGGAAATAGTAAGGGCTCAATTTAAAAAACTAAAGATTAGATTTAAAAAAAGGGAAATAAAAGAGTAAAAAGAGTAAAAGCCAAGGATTCTTGCCTAGCAGGGACTGAACGCCAAGGAGAAAAGATGGGTTTTCAGTAATGTTTTAAAGTGCTCAACAGACTGTGCAGCTCTAACCTGGAATGGTAGGCTGTTCCACAGCTTTGGGGCCGCCACTGAGAAGGCTCTGTCCCCACGAGTAGAGAGTCTGGACCGAGGTACTGCCAGGAGCAGCTGGTTTGACGACCTAAGTGCTCTAGAAGTACTGTGAGGCTGTACAAGCTCTGATAAATAAGACGGTGCCAGACCATTTAAACACTTAAAAACAATTAATAAAACCTTGAACTGGATCCTAAAATTAACAGGCAGCCAGTGCAAAGATGCAAGGACAGGACTAATGTGATCACACCGTTTACTATACTACCTCAGGATTGTTACACATGTGTAATGTTTAATGCTATATCGTTAACTGGCAAATTACGTGACAATGCATTTCAGGCAATTTTACAGAGTAACTTGTAATGTAACGAGTATTGTAACTAATTACTTTCTCCAGGGAGTAATCAAGTAAAGTAAGGGATTAATGTGTAATGTGTAATACATTACTTTTTTGAGAAACGACCCCAAACACTGGTTTTTACATCACCACCAACTAATGTTTTTTTCCTTCAGCAACACACACTTAAGTTTAGCCAACACACACACACACACACACAGTTACATTTAGCCAATACACACACACGAACGTGGTTACGTTTAGCCAACACACGTCGTTATGTTTAGCTAACACGCGCACACACACACACACACACACACACACACACACACACACACACGCGTGGTTACATTTAGCCAACACACACATGTTGTTATGTTTAGCTAACACACACACACACACACGTGGTTAAGTTTAGTCAACAAATACACGGTTACGTTTAGCCAACACACACATGTTGTTATGTTTAGCTAACACACACACACACACACGTGGTTAAGTTTAGTCAACAAATACACGGTTACGTTTAGCCAACACACACATGTTGTTATGTTTAGCTAACACACACGTGGTTACGTTTAGTCAACACACACACATGGTTACATTTAGCCAACACACACATGTGGTTACGTTTAGCCAACACACACACGTGGTTACATTCTACCCCCCATAATACACCGGGCACCCTCTCTCTCTCTCTCTCTCTCTCTCTCTCTCTCTCTCTCTCTCTCTCTCTCTCTCTCTCTCTCTCTCGTGTCCTATTACTGCATCTTGCTAACTCGGCCATTCTGGATGTCACTAACTCGGCTTCTTCTCCGGAGCCTTTGTGCTCCACTGTCTCTCAGATTAACTCATATCACAGCGGTGCCTGGACAGTGTGACGTGTGTGGTTGTGCTGCTGCCGCGGTCCTGCCAGATGCCTCCTGCTGCTGCTGCCATCATTAGTCATTAGTCATACTTCTACCGTTATTATACACATATGATTATTGTCACACATGTATACTATCAGATATTAATATATTATTATTAATTATAATATTATTACTTTAATTAATGTAGTTGTAAGCTACTGTCATTACCACCTGTCCTGCATCTCTCTCTGTCTCTCTCTCTCTCTCTCTCTCTCCGTCTCATTGTGTCATACGAATTACTGTTAATTTATTATTATTTATTATTAATTTATTATTATGAGACACAGAGATGACGTGAAGACACAGAGATGACGTGAAGACAAAGAGATGACGTGAAGACACAGAGATGACGTGAAGACATGGAGATGATGTGAAGACACAGAGATGATGTGAGGACATGGAGATGACGTGAAGACATGGAGACCATGTGAAGACACAGAGATGATGTGAAGACACAGAGATGACGTGACGACATGGAGATGATGTGAAGACACAGAGATGATGTGAGGACATGGAGATGACGTGAAGACATGGAGACCATGTGAAGACACAGAGATGATGTGAAGACACAGAGATGACGTGACGACATGGAGATGACATGAAGACATGGAGATGATCTGAAGACACAGAGATGACGTGAAGACATAGAGATGACGTGAAGACACGGAGATCATGTGAAGACACAGACATGATGTGAAGACACAGAGATGACGTGAAGACATGGAGATGATGTGAAGACACAGAGATGACGTGAAGACATGGAGATGATGTGAAGACACAGAGATGACGTGAAGACATAGAGACCGTGTGAAGACACAGAGATGACGTGAAGACACAGAGATGATGTGAAGACAAAGATTATGTGAAGACACCGAGATGATGTGAAGACATAGAGATGACGTGAGGACACAGAGACATTCTTTATGATCTCAGACGCTTGTTGTCTCTTCTCTGACACTTTAATGAACACGTTTGCTATCTGATGGCGTCCCCTCTGAATGTTTGACTGTGTGGCTCCGTCGGCAGCTGTGTTCAGAGGCTGGTGGTTATAAAAGTAATCTTGCTGTGTTTTCTGTCAGAGCAACATTTGAGGCTGTGGCTCATGATTATTATGGGATGCAGCTCTGGTCTGCTCTGTTTAACACAGTAACACAAAGCGTCACCTGTCCGCTGTGCAAACACGTTTCTGTTTCTTTGTCCTCAGCTGAATATTTCCTGAACCAACTGAAACGTACTGACAGTATATTTTTACACTAGTGTATGTGCGTGCACTTGTGTATGTGCGTGCGCGTGTAGCCCCACCCTGAAGCCAGGGTGTAATTGAAACAGTGGATGGAGCTGAGTGTTGGCGTTTAGAGCTGCAGTGTGTTTCTCTCCTCCATCAGTGTGTTTGAGTGTCGACCTCAGCTCTGTGTGAATAATTTATCACTCCTCTCAGAGGGGGTGGAGGAGGTGGAGGAGGGGGGGGCACACACAGAGCAGCGGTGGTGCTGATGAAAATTTAAAGACGGTGCATTTGTGCACTTTGGAATATTTGCTAACGGTGAAGAAAATGCAGCTCTGCATGGTTTTAAATGGACAGCTAACATTTCAACTGATTGTCCTGAGCTCAGGTCACCACCATGTCTTCTTCTTCTTCTACTGTCTGAACGTGCTGACCTCTGACCTCTATCCCTCAACCTCCAACCTCAATGCCTCAACCTCTGACCTCACACTGGTTACTCTCCACTCTGAGGCTTCTTCACTCAAAAATAAAAAGTCTGAATCTTAAACAGGCCAAAGGTCGTTAGACAGGTGAGGTCATCAGACAGTACTCGCCGTACTCTCTCGTGTCACTGCAGGTCAGATCACTCAACGCGAATCAGTTTTTTTCCCCACTAGAATCGTAAATCACTAAAGACGTGTTGTTCCACCATGATCACCTCCACCCAGCAGCTCCACCCAGGAGCTCCACACAGCACCTCTAAATCTGTTCTTCAGTAGGTTTGACACTGCTGCCCCAGTCCCTGTTGGCTCTCCTGCTGACTGTCTCCAGCCACCACCACTTCTGACCCCCCCTCCTCCTCCTGATAGCACCTCATCCAACTTGGTGAGCCCCTCACACCCATCCCCCACTCCTCACACTTCCTCTGGCTCCCATGCTACCTGCCCTCCTCTCACTTTGGTCTCCAACTCTCCCGCTCCTCAACCTGCACTCTTTACACCTCTACATGTTAGGAGACAGCTGAGCAAACTCCCGCTGGTAAGGCTGCAGGCCCTGATGGTGTCAGCCCACGGGTTCTCAGAGCCTGCGCCGAACAGCTCTGTGGAGTGCTTCATCGTGTCTTCAACATGAGCCTGTGCCTCCAGAGGGTCCCTGTGATATGGAAGACGTGCTGCCTCGTTCCAGTGCCAAAGACGCCGCAGCCCAGCGGTCTCTCGGACTACCGACCGGTGGCACTGACGTCACATATCATGAAGACCCTGGAGAGACTTGTCCTGGAGCAGCTCAGGCCTATGGTCAGACCGCACCTGGATCCCCTCCAGTTCGCTTACCAGCCCCGGATTGGAGTTGAGGATGCCCTCATTTACCTGCTGAACCGCGTCTACGCCCACCTGGACAAGCCACTGTGACCACTGTGTGTCAGACACAGTGGTCAGCAACACCGGGGCCCCACAAGGTACTGTCCTCTCTCCTTTCCTCTTCACCCTTTACACCACGGACTTCAGCTACCAGACAGAGTCTTGTCATCTTCAGAAGTTTTCTGATGACTCTGCTATAGTTGGATGTATCAGCAAGGGTGAGGAGGCTGAATACAGGGCTGTGGTGAATAACTTTGTCTCATGGTGTGAGCTGAACCACCTGCAGCTCAACACAACAAAGACAAAAGAGCTGGTGGTGGATCTGAGGAGAACGAGGACACCAGTGACCCCAGTTTCCATCCTGGGGCATAACGTGGACATCGTAGAACACTACAAGTATCTGGGTGTGTTCATAGACAATAAACTGGACTGGACTAAGAACACTGAAGTCCTTTACAAGAAGGGACAGAGCCGCCTCTATTTTCTGAGGAGGCTCCGCTCCTTTAACATCTGCCGGACTATGCTGAGGATGTTTTATGAGTCTGTGGTGGCCAGTGCTATTCTGTTTGCTGTGGTGTGCTGGGGCAGCAGACTGAGAGTAGCCGATGCCAACAGACTCAACAAGCTGATCAGAAAGGCCAGTGACGTTGTGGGGGTGGAGCTGGACCCTTTGACAGCAGTGTCAGACAGGAGGATGCTGTCGAAGGCGCGGGCGATACTTCAGCATGGCTCTCACCCTTTCCACAACGCTCTGGTTGAACAGAGGAGCACCTTCAGCCAGAGACTGATTGCTCCTAAATGCACTACTGAGCGCCACAGGAAGTCATTCTTACCTGTGGCCATTAAACTGTACAACTCCTCCCTCTGATGATCGGACTCATTTGGCTATTTATAAAACAAAACACACAATATAATTACTCATTCTTATTTCATTTATAGCGCTACAACCATTTCATTGTATATTGTATATATTTCAGATTGTCTACTTTACTATTTTATTATTTATTTTATTTTAATGTCTACTTTAATATTTTATTTTATTTTATTTTAATGTCTGCTTTAATATTTTATTTTATTTATTTCATTGTCTATTTTAGTATCTTATTTATATCTTCATCTTTATCTGTTGTTTCCATTCATGCTGTATTTCTATTTCTACTTTGCACGGAGCTTTGGAACAAAAACAATTTCCCCCCGGGGATTAATAAAGTATTCTGAATCTGAATCTGAATCTGAATTTGTTATCAGTTTTCCAAGTTTTGAATTTTAGACACTTGCTGTAGCGCCACCATCAGGACTATTGGCTTGAGTTTACAGCTGAGGATATCTGGCATGAGACTGGACCTCTGTGCAAAGTTTGGTGAGTTTTCACCCATGGGAAGTATGATTTCCTCTGAAGAAGAAGAAGAAGAAGAAGAAGAAGAAGAAGAAGAAGAAGAAGAAGAACTAGGATTACAATAGTGTCCGGGCACTAATAAAATAAATAAAAATATTAATGAGATGCTGAAACTGAAGATTACTGATGGGTGAAGATGAGGAAATCAACCCTTTTCTGTTTTCTCAGGTTTTATTCTGAAAGACAACCGGACGTGCAGGCTTTTATTTTGAAGTGTCCGCCGGTGCAGTGTATCGGAAGCAGAGAAGAAGAAACTCAGTGTCGTTGTTGTAATTGACGGACAGTTTGAGACTCACCTGGTGGACAGGTGCGACCACAACCAGGTGAGACAAACAGTTGCTGGACCCGTGTTCTGACCCAGTCGCGGTCCCGGTCTGCTGACGATGCTTACCGTGCTAACAGGCAGCCCCGTGCTAACCATGCTAATCTCGTCGCGCTGTGCTGCTTACTGAACCCGGTACCGAGACCTGCCCGCTCTCTGCCGGGTCCGGACCGGCTCCTCCGGACTCCCGGTGGTCCATCCGGTATCTGTTAGGAAACCGGACCGGTGTGCGACGAGCAGCGGCTGTGAGTTTGGACCGGATCCCCGGTGACCTAGTTTCAGTTCTGGCGGATCCGCGGCCCGGAACCACCGGACCGACCCGGTTCACACCGAACACACGGGTCCAGAAGGACTATAAAAACCTGATCAGTGATCGATCCGGATCACCGATCAGGTTTTTATGGTTTATTGTCTTTTGTTGTTCCACTTCTGTCACATCCGGAGTGACTTTAAAATTAAAAGAATCAGCACGACAACACCCCTGAATCTCAATCAGACCGGAAGTGTGACGTCTACGTAGCATATTGACCCGTTACGGAAGAGCTCAAAGGAAACACGTCCGGTTGTTGTTGTGTTTCGATAAATAAACAGATGTGACATCTCACGTTGGTGAAAGAGATCAGATAACAGACCGATTATTGAAATAGAATTATTTCTGTTATTGATCAGAACTCATCTACAAACATCATGGTTCTTTTATTTTGAAGTGCAGTTTCCTGTTGACGGAAACAACTCAAACAACCAGAGTGATATCACAGGCTGGCGTCACCATGACAAGAACTCAAAGTCCACTTCCTGTCAGAGGGACATCACAGTCTCACAGCTGGAGCCTGTATAACGAAGCGAGATCAACCTGTCCTGGGACCTATCCTGGGTTGACTAACCCTAACAGTGGCAATCAGGATAATCGGTATCACGACGCTGGATATCAACTCGGTAACTCAACCCAGAGTTGCTTTATCAGAGCCGTGAACACACACGCAGCGGACCAATCACAATCATGAGAGAAGCGCAGCATCACTGAGCGTCCTCACAGAGCGTCCTCACAGAGCACCGTATGTGAGGGGAAAAAGTATTTCTCATGTGAGGATCAGAGATTAATTCTACTAAAATATGAGGAGGAGAAAAGCAACATTAGAGAAAAGGCCAACACCGTGGCAGCTGCAGGAGGAGGAAACATGCGTGGCAACGCATAACGGGATGAATAATGTTTAGTTTTAGTTTAGATTAGTTTATTTGCACATAATGTTAAAAACAGACAGTATAACATTTACAAGATTAAAAAAAGAAAAGTGCCGGAGAGGTTAGAAGCCACTAAAAGCTTATCAAAGAAATTCCCCTGTCAAAACATCAATGAAATCACATAATAGAGAAGAAAAAGAAACGGGTGAGGAAAGAAGAAATAGAGGAGGAGAGAGGGAAAAATCAAGACAAAACAAGGCAGCAAATAAAATGATGTGTAGGTTAAATGACTCATCACTGGTTCAAGTAGCTACAGTACCTGTACCTGTACATCTGACACTGATCACACCCTTGAATCCCATGAAATCAATGCTGCGCAGATGAATTGCGTGTATTACAATTATCGTCTAACATCATTGCGTCTGATAAATTGGTCTTCTTTGTCATAACGTTATATATGCTACAATAAAGCTTAAAGCTGACGCCACAGTTAAATCATATCAACACCAAATTGATAGTCTGAATAAAATCATCCTGATATTGAGCTGTGTTAGAAATTAACAGCTGCACAAAAATATACCTAGTGTCCCTCTTTAAAAAACAAAAAGGAAAATCCCTCAAACACCATGAAGTGTAGACATGATAGGCTACTTTCCACATTTCCAGCAGCAAAGCTGTCAGTTAGGCCCATTATCTTTAACAGGGATCATTTCCTCCAACAAAACAAAATGTTGGCACTAATTAATGGTGCTATTAAGTGTCTGCAAATGATCAGTTTCTTTCTTATGAAGGGGTGGGATGAAAGTTCCACTTCTTTCCACTCCTTTTTGAACAATCTTTTCATTGTCTGTTGTTGTTGCTTTCTTTTCTTTTTTTAATGTTCAAAATAAACTTTCAAATCAAAATCAATCAAATGAATTAAACTTCCTGTCATGACTGGGCTGCATTTCTGTCAGCGGAGTCATTTTTTTTAGGGATGCACCAAAATGAAAATTTGTGGCCGAAGCCGAATATTATTAAATGCTTGGCCGAATACCGAATATCGTTGTTTAGTTTTTCATTAGTTTTTGCAGATGAACACCCTCCAGATTAGTGTTGTCACGGTACCAATATTGGGACCCCCTGTATGATACCAATGAAAATATTATTGTTCTGAGTAGTATCACGATACCACAGCGAAAATGAGGCAGATGTGCCTTTTGTCATTTATAAAAAGATAAATCACTTTTCTATAATACATCAATGGTATTTCAATGGAATAAATTACTTATTGGCTTATTCATACTTCAACAACAGCATCAATAAGTGATTAACATAGGGGGGATCAAAGTAAAATAAATAAATAAAATAAAAATCAACCAGCCACCCTCCTCCCCTGACAAGTCCCTTCACAAGTAACGAACAGTCCCTAAAGTGCGGTGAGGTTTGTGGACCGTGAACGGCTCGTTTCTCCTCTGACACGTCACATACCTGTGTTCGGCTGGCTCAGCTGTTCAGGTACTTCTGGGCAGTCCACACGCCAAGAAGAGGACATTATTGGAACCGACTTCTCCGTTGCCCGGTAAGCCGATGGCTGCCGTATTTGACAGGAATACATTACTGTCTGTGTCTGTGACCCCCGTTCAACCCACAATCGGTGGGATTTGCCTTTCGTTTCTGCTGCTGGTTGAAATCTGTAGGCTGCTCGCACAGCATGCTGAATGATTTAAGCCTATTTTGCTCACTCAAAACTATTTTTAGTCGCAAATGCGAGTGCCGTGACAGGTGGATCGCCACACTGCCGACATTTTACTCCGCCCGTCACGGCACGCTGTTTTGATTGTGTTATCAAAACACCCCGCTATTATTCGGCCTTGATTTTAACTTATTTAACTTATACCGAATACCGAATGTGTGTGTTTTTTTTGCAATATTCGGCCGAATATATTCAGTGCATCCCTAATTTTTTTCCGAACAGCTGATTGACCAGTGGGTGGTGCTATAGGATCAGATTCAACCCTGAACTTACCCTGCTCCGGAGCAGGACAGCCGTTCAGAGTAAGTTACCATGGTGATCTACCCCGATAAGAACTGAACCGGCTTCGTGAGACCGAAAACCCAGGGTTAACCCTGAAGTTACCTCGCTAAGACATTAATCCTGGGGCCTGTATCGTGAAGTAGGATTAATGTCTTAGCGAGGTAATTTCAGGGTTAACCCTGGGTTTTCGGTCTCACGAAGCCGGTTCAGTTCTTATCGGGGTAGATCACCATGGTAACTTACTCTGAACGGCTATCCTGCTCCGGAGCAGGGTAAGTTCAGGGTTGAATCTGATCCTATAAAAAGCACCACCCACTGGCCAATCAGCTGTTCGGGAAAAAAAGACTCCGCTGACAGAAATGCAGCCCAGTCATGACGGGAAGTTTAATTCATTTGATTGATTTTGATTTGAAAGTTTATTTTGAACATTAAAAAAAGAAAAGAAAGCAACAACAACAGACAATGAAAAGACTGTTCAAAAAGGAGTGGAAAGAAGTGGAACTTTCATCCCACCCCTTCATAAGAAAGAAACTGATCATTTGTGGACACTTAATAGCACCATTAATTAGTGCCAACATTTTGTTTTGTTGGAGGAAATGATCCCTGTTAAAGATAATGGGCCTAACTGACAGCTTTGCTGCTGGAAATGTGGAAAGTAGCCTATCATGTCTACACTTCATGGTGTTTGAGGGATTTTCCTTTTTGTTTTTTAAAGAGGGACACTAGGTATATTTTTGTGCAGCTGTTAATTTCTAACACAGCTCAATATCAGGATGATTTTATTCAGACTATCAATTTGGTGTTGATATGATTTAATTGTGGCGTCAGCTTTAAGCTTTATTGTAGCATATATAACGTTATGACAAAGAAGACCAATTTATCAGACGCAATGATGTTAGACGATAATTGTAATACACACAATTCATCTGCGCAGCATTGATTTCATGGGATTCAAGGGTGTGATCAGTGTCAGATGTACAGGTACAGGTACTGTAGCTACTTGAACCAGTGATGAGTCATTTAACCTACACATCATTTTATTTGCTGCCTTGTTTTGTCTTGATTTTTCCCTCTCTCCTCCTCTATTTCTTCTTTCCTCACCCGTTTCTTTTTCTTCTCTATTATGTGATTTCATTGATGTTTTGACAGGGGAATTTCTTTGATAAGCCTTTAGTGGCTTCTAACCTCTCCGGCACTTTTCTTTTTTTAATCTTGTAAATGTTATACTGTCTGTTTTTAACTTTATGTGCAAATAAACTAATCTAAACTAAAACTAAACATTATTCATCCCGTTATGCGTTGCCACGCATGTTTCCTCCTCCTGCAGCTGCCACGGTGTTGGCCTTTTCTCTAATGTTGCTTTTCTCCTCCTCATATTTTAGTAGAATTAATCTCTGATCCTCACATGAGAAATACTTTTTTTCCTCACATATGGCGCTCGGTGAGGACGCTCGGTGAGGACGCTCAGTGACGCTGCGCTTCTCTCATGATTGTGATTGGTCCGCTGCATGTGCGTTCACGGCTCTTGATAAAGCAACCCTGGGTTGAGTTACTGAGCTGATATCCAGTGTCGTGATACCGATTATCCTGATTGCCACTGTTAGGGTTAGTCAACCCAGGATAGGTCTGGGTAACCCAGGAAAGGTTGATCTCGCTTCGTGATACAGGCCCCAGGAGTCTGTCTGACCTCACTGTTTACACAGTCAACAAACAAACAAATAAGTGTACACAGTGGGCGTGGCCTCCTTCAGCTGTGAGGAGCTGCTGCAGTCAAACGTGAAGGACAGAAACTGAGACTGTCTGTTCTCCTGTCCTTCTCTCTGTCCCCGTCTGTCTTCTTCCCTCAATCAATCAATCAATCAATCAATCAATCAATTTTATTTATAAAGCCCAATATCACAAATCACAATTTGCCTCACAGGGCTTTACAGCATACGACATCCCTCTGTCCTGCTGATCAGAAAAAACTCCCCAAAAAACCCTTTAACGGGAAAAAATGGTAGAAACCTCAGGAAGAGCAACTGAGGAGGGATCCCTCTTCCAGGACGGACAGACGTGCAATAGATGTCATACAGAACAGATCAGCATAATAAATTAACAGTAATTCGTATGACACAATAAGACAGAGAGAGAGAGAGAGAGAGAGAGAGAGAGATGCAGGTAATGACAGTAGCTTACAACAACATTATTGAAAGCAATAATATTATAGTTATAGTTCTGGCTACTGTTATTATATTATTTATATATATTTTGAAATTTTATTATGTATTAATATCTGGCAGTATACATGTGTGACAATAGTCATCAGAATCAGAATCAGAATCAGAAATACTTTATTGGTCCCAGGTGCTCCTTGCAAGAGGGGAAAGATACGTGAAAATATAAGAAATTTAAACAATAGTATTAACAAATATATAGTTAAATAAACAGGAATTATTAACAAACATAAATGTAAATAAATAAATATATATATATACATATATATAAATATACATATATATATTGTAAACATGAACAAGATTATTTACACAGAGTACAGTCAGGGTGAATGGGGTTATTGCACAAGTTAAATTATTGCAGTGTGTGAAAAGGTCTCAGGGCCACTCAGAGGGAGGAGTTGTACAGTTTGATGGCCACAGGCAGGAATGATTTCCTGTGGCGCTCAGTGGTACATCTTGGTGGTATGAGTCTCCCACTGAAAGTACTCTTGTGCCTGACCAGCACATGGTGGAGTGGGTGTGAGACACTGTCCAAGATAGTTGGTAGCTTAGACAGCATCCTCCTCTCTGACACCAACATCAGAGAGTCACACTCCGTTCCCACAACGTCACTGGCCTTGCGGATCAGTTTGTTGAGTCTGTTGGCGTCTGCCACCCTCAGCCTGCTGCCCCCGCACACAGCAGCATAGAGGATAGCACTGGCCACCACAGACTCATAGAAAATCCTGAGCATAGTCCGGCAGATGTTGAAGGACCTCAGTCGCCTCAGAAAATAGAGACGGCTCTGGCCCTTCCTGTAGAGAGCGTTAGTGTTCTTAACCCAGTCCAGTTTATTGTCAATGTGTACCCCCAGGTACTTATAGTCCTCTACAATGTCCACACTGACCCCCTGGATGGAAACAGGGGTCACCGGTGTCTTGGTCCTCCTCAGATCCACAGCCAGTTCCTTTGTCTTTGCCACGTTGAGCTGCAGATGGTTCTGCTCACACCATGTGACAAAGTTATCCACAACAGCCCTATATTCATCCTCATCACCCTTGCTGATACATCCAACTATAGCAGAGTCATCAGAAAACTTCTGAAGATGGCAGGTCTCAGTGCAATAGCTGAAGTCCGTGGTGTAGAGGGTGAAGAGGAAGGGAGAGAGGACAGTCCCCTGCGAGGCCCCGGTATTGCTGACCACTCTGTCGGACACACAGCGTTGCAAGCGCACATACTGTGGTCTGCCAGTCAAGTAGTCTACAATCCAGGACACCAGGGGGGCATCCACCTGCATTGCTGTCAGCTTGTCACCCAGTAGAGCTGGACGTATGGTGTTGAACGCACTAGAGAAGTCAAAAAACATGACCCTCACAGTGCTCGCCGGCTTGTCCAGGTGGGCGTAGACGCGGTTGAGCAGGTAGATGATGGCGTCCTCAACTCCAAGTTGGGGCTGATAGGCGAACTGGAGGGGGTCCAAAAGTGGCTTGACCATGGGCCGGAGCTGCTCCAAGACGAGTCTCTCCAGGGTCTTCATGATGTGGGAGGTCAATGCCACGGGTCTGTAGTCCTTGGAGCCACTGGGACGCGACGTCTTTGGCACAGGAACGAGGCAGGATGTCTTCCACAGCAAGGGGACCCTCTGGAGACTCAGGCTCATGTTGAAGACATGCTGAAGTACTCCACATAGCTGGGGGGCACAGGCTTTGAGCACCCTGGGGCTGACACCATCAGGGCCTGCAGCCTTATTTGAGTGGAGTCTCATCAGCTGTCTTCTCACATGGTCAGCAGTGAAGCACATTGTGGAGGTGACGACACGTGGGGGAGGGGTGTAG
>JANUFT010000001.1:307785-537785 GCA_037127435.1 Epinephelus malabaricus
TGTAGGCATGAGTCTGGTTCGTGTGGCTGGCAGTAAGTCGGACCTGTTCCCGGTGAGGGTTGGACTCCGCCAGGGCTGCCCTTTGTCACCGGCTCTGTTCATAACTTTTATGGACAGAATTTCTAGGCGCAGCCGAGTGGTGGAGGGTGTCAGGTTCGGTGATGGGAGAATCTCATCCCTGCTTTTTGCGGATCAATCAATCAATCAATTTTATTTATAAAGCCCAATATCACAAATCACAATTTGCCTCACAAGGCTTTACAGCATACAACATCCCTCTGTCCTATGACGTGGTCCTCCTAGCTCCATCGAACAGTGACCTCAAGCTCTCACTGGGGCGGTTCGCAGCCGAGTGTGAAGCGGCTGGGATGAGAATCAGCACCTCCAAGTCCGAGGCCATGGTCCTCAGCCGGAAAAGGGTGGATTGCCCACTCCAGGTCAGGGGGGAGGTCCTTCCTCAGGTGGAGGAGTTTAAGTATCTCGGGATCTTGTTCACGAGTGAGGGTAGGATGGAGCGGGAGATTGACAGGCGGATTGGGGCAGCGTCAGCAGTGATACGGGCGCTTAACCGGTCCGTTGTGGTGAAAAGGGAGCTTAGTCAGAAAGCGAAGCTCTCGATTTACAGGTCGATCTTCGTTCCAACCCTCACCTATGGTCACGAGCTCTGGGTAGTGACCGAAAGAATGAGATCGCGAATACAAGCGGCCGGAATGAGTTTCCTCCGCAGGGTGGCTGGGCTCAGCCTTAGGGATAGGGTGAGGAGCTCAGACATTCGGGAGGGACTCGGAGTAGAGCCGCTGCTCCTCCACATCGAGAGGAGCCAGTTGAGGTGGTTCGGGAATCTGGTAAGGATGCCTTCCGGACGCCTCCCTTGGGAGGTGTTTCGGGCATGTCCAACCGGGAGGAGACCTCGGGGCCGCCCCAGGACACGATGGAGGGACTACATCACCCGGCTGGCCTGGGAACGCCTCGGGGTTCCCGCGGAAGAGCTGATGGAAGTGGCTGGGGAGAGGACTGTCTGGGCTTCCTTGCTGAGGCTGCTGCCCCCGCGACCCGGACCCGGATAAGCGGAGGACGACGACCACGACGACCACGACCATTGGAGCAGTGATGTCATCAGTTCAAATCATGGTTCATCTGAAGGTTAATGTTGCTGCTCTCAGTTTACTGCTCACCATCAGGGTCTGGTGGGGTCGCTCATTCAGCCATTACCGCTGGTAAGGCTGTCTTGACCCAACAGCGTCGCTATAGAAACCAGGGAGACCAGAAATCAGAGAGACCACAGAGACCACAACAGACCAGTGAGACCAGTGAGAACTTTTTGAGCCACAGCCAGATGACCTGTTTCACACCGGCACTCTCAGGTGATGATCCTGGTCAGATGGAGAGAAGGTTACCTCAGTTCATTTACACATTGACCCAGAGCTGGATAAAATCTGCGAACTGTCCCCTTAATGTGACGGACGCCGGTGACGCTGTTTGTTTTTGTGTTGAACCAGAGAATATTGATTATTGACACACTGATGATGACTGATGGATGACATGTAGCTCTCCTGTGTTTTCACCAGGAGGCGGAGTCTCTCAGCAGCTACAGACCATTCAGGTTCAGCCCAGCAGTCAGCAGACCTCCACCAATCAGAGCAGCTCCGACATCAACAACCCCGCCTCCTCCACAGGTAAGACCATAGCCCGACGTTGCTGATGTTACAGACGTTGCTGATGATACTGATGTTGCTATGATTACAACAGAAGTTGAACTCTTCAGGTAAAGTTCCAGCTCACTGAATGTTAGCGTTAGCCCTAATTGTTCCATTTTCTTTATGCTGAGATCATTTTAGCAAGCTAACACAAAACCATGTCTTTCTATCTCTTTGTCTGTCTCTGTCTGTCCCTGTCTGTCTCTCTGTCTGTCTGTCTCTGCAGCCAGTCTTTCTGCCTCCATTGTGTCCTCCTCTTCCTCTTCCTCATCTGCCTCTTCCTCAGTAGCAGGTCACATGATGTACCCCGGCGGTCACACGGTGATGTACGCTGCACCAACGCCCTCTCTGGGTGACGGCAGCCTCACCGTCCTCAACACCTTCCCCTCGACAGGCCACGGCCAGTCACATGACCCAGGTACCATCCTGCTTCTGTGGTGATGTACATATGAACTCTAAGTTGTTGTTAACACGTGTTGGGTTGTGTGTTTTATTTTCTGTCTCTCAGGTCCTCTCCCTCAGGTCTTCCTCACCTCGCTCCCTCCGGTTGCCGCTCAGATCCCAGTGTCTGCAGTCCAACTGCACCCGGTACCATACTGCTGATACTACTGCTGACAGTACAGCTGATAGTACTGATAGTAGTACAAATGGTTCTACAGATGGTTCTACAGATAGTTCTACAGATAGTAGTACAAATGGTTCTACAGATGGTTCTACAGATAGTTCTACAGATAGTAGTACAGATAGTTCTACAGATAGGTGTACAGATAGTAGTACAAATGGTTCTACAGATAGTTCTACAGATAGTAGTACAGATGGATCTACAGATAGTTCTACAGATAGTAGTACAGATGGTTCTACAGATAGCAGTACAGATAGTTCTACAGATAGTAGTACAAATGGTTCTACAGATGGTTCTACAGATAGTAGTACAGATGGTTCTACAGATAGCAGTACAGATAGTTCTACAGGTAGTAGTACAAATGGTTCTACAGATGGTTCTACAGATAGTAGTACAGATGGTTCTACAGATAGTTCTACAGATAGTAGTACAAATGGTTCTACAGATGGTTCTACAGATAGTTCTACAGATAGTAGTACAGATGGTTCTACACATAGTTCTACAGATAGTAGTACAAATGGTTCTACAGATGGTTCTACAGATAGTTCTACAGATAGTAGTACAGATGGTTCTACAGATAGTTCTACAGATAGGTGTACAGATAGTTCTACAGATAGTACTGCAGATAGTAGTACAGATGGTTCTACAGATAGTTCTACAGATAGTAGTACAGATGGTTCTACACATAGTTCTACAGATAGTAGTACAAATGGTTCTACAGATGGTTCTACAGATAGTTCTACAGATAGTAGTACAGATGGCTCTACAGATAGTTCTACAGATAGTACTGCAGATAGTAGTACAGATAGTTCTACAGATGGTTCTACAGATAGTAGTACAGATGGTTCTACAGATAGTAGTACAAATGGTTCTACAGATGGTTCTACAGATAGTTCTACAGATAGTAGTACAGATGGTTCTACACATAGTTCTACAGATAGTAGTACAAATGGTTCTACAGATGGTTCTACAGATAGTTCTACAGATAGTAGTACAGATGGTTCTACAGATAGTTCTACAGATAGGTGTACAGATAGTTCTACAGATAGTACTGCAGATAGTAGTACAGATGGTTCTACAGATAGTTCTACAGATAGTAGTACAAATGGTTCTACAGATGGTTCTACAGATAGTTCTACAGATAGTAGTACAGATGGTTCTACACATAGTTCTACAGATTCTACAGATGGTTCTACAGATAGTTCTACAGATAGTTCTACAGATAGTTCTACAGATAGTACTGCAGATAGTAGTACAGATGGTTCTACAGATAGTTCTACAGATAGTAGTACAGATAGTACTGCAGATAGTAGTACAGATGGTTCTAGATAGTTCTACAGATAGTAGTACAGATAGTACTGCAGATAGTAGTACAGATAATAGTACAGATAGTACTGCAGATAGTAAAGATAGTAGTACACAGTACTACAGAAAGTAGTACAGATAGTACTGCAGATAGTACAGATAGTACTACACATAGTTCTACAGCTAGTTCTTTAGATAGTAGTACAGATAGTACTGCAGATAGTAGTACTGATGATAGTACAGATAGTACAGATGGTTCTACAGATAGTATTGCATATAGTAGTACAAATAATACAGATAATTCTACAGATAGTATTGCAGATAGTACTACGGATAGTACAGACAGTAGTACAAATACTAGAGTACTACAGATAGTTCTAAAGACAGTTCTAAAGACAGTACTGCAGATAGTACTACAGATAGTACTACAGATGGAAGTGCAGATAGTAGTACGGATGGTAGTGCAGATAGTACTACAGATAGTTCTACAGATAGTACTACAGATGGCAGTGCAGATAGTACTACAGCTAGTACTACAGATAGTAGTACAGATAGTAGTACACATAGTACTACAGATAGTTCTACAAATAGTACTATATATATAGTTCTACAGAAAGTACTACAAAAAGATCTACAGATACTACAGATACTTCTACAGATAGTTCTACAGACAGTACTAATGATAGTACTATAGTAAGATCTACAGATAATACTACAGAAAGTACTGCAGATTCTACAGATAGTTCTACAGATAGCACAACAGATGGTACAGATAGTACTACAGATAGTACAGATAGTTCTGCACATAGTACAACAGATACTACAGATAGTACTACAGATAGTTCTACAGATAGCACAACAGATGGTACAGATAGTGATACAGATAGTACAGGTACTACAGAGAGTACTACAGAGAGTACTACAGATAGTACAGATTGTACAAATACTACAAATAGTACTACAGATACATCAGATACTACAGATAGTTCTACAGGTACTACAGATAGTACAGATACTACAGAGAGTACTACAGATAGTACAGATTGTACAAATACTACAAATAGTACTACAGATACATCAGATACTACAGATAGTTCTACAGGTACTACAGATAGTACAGGTACTACAGAGAGTACTACAGATAGTACAGATTGTACAAATAGTACTACAGATACATCAGATACTACAGATAGTTCTACAGGTACTACAGATAGTACAGGTACTACAGAGAGTACTACAGATAGTACAGATTGTACAAATACTACAAATAGTACTACAGATACATCAGATACTACAGATAGTTCTACAGGTACTACAGTAGTTCTACAGTAACGTGTGTTTCCTGTCTGGACAGATGGTGATCAGTCAGCAGAGCAGCAGTAACCTGACGGAGCTGCAGGTCGTCAGTCTGGACGTCCACCAATCAAAAGACGACTGAGTGTCACATGACTGTCTCTTAGACAAACACACATGATGATGATGCAATGAACTTCCTGTTTACTTTGTTTTTCATCATCATCATGTAAACAACAACAGTACTCTGCAGCAACTGACCATTAAACGCCTCACAAAGGAGTGATTTTCAGAATAAAGCGCAACAGTTTTTCATCGGAATAAAACATCTACAACTGAAAACATTAATGACCCTGAAACTGATGATGTCATCAGCCTGATGTTCAGGTGAATGTTGTGATGATGTGACAGCGTGACCAGGCATGACATCATCACACACTCACCTGTGTGTGTTTGTCACATGAATGTATTGTTGTGTTTCACTTTATAATTAAAAAATGAAAAGTGCCAAAAACATGTCCAAGAAACAGTTCACCCAAAAACCATGAATCATGTTTACGTCTCCACTTTCAGGACACTTCCTGTTGAGTCTCCACGTCAGGCTGACATCACTTAAGTTCTGTTGGTGCGTTTAAGGACACTTGATCATGTGAGAACTGATGGTCAGCTGCTGGACTGTGTTGCATTGATGAGTCATCAGAAGACGATCAGGAATCGAACAGATGCTGAGCTGCTCTCAAGCTGACGACAGGAAGTAATCACATCTGGATTCAGCTTCAGTTTGAGGATTTTCTGTTTCTGTTGCACCCGCTGATCCTCGTCAGACCTAAAGGACCTGGTCAGACTCTAAACAGACATGAGGATTTATTTTCTAAACTGAACTGTATTTTTTTTAGACTTTGACAAAGGGAGACAGGTCAGCTGTCAGCTGTGTGACCTCTGACCTTGTGTCTTCATTCACTCATTTAGATTTATTTCTAAACAGCAGTGATGTCATCAGTTGTTAGCAGCAGGTTGTTTCTGCTGAACAGAGTTGAAGAAATCAATCAATCAATCAATTATCAATCAATAAAAAGACTTGGAGAGAAACTGTGTGGGAGTGACGTTAAGTCATCGCTCCTCCTTCATGCTGGTTTGTTCATTCACACACTTTATCATGGCCAAACTGTAAAAGAGATGTAGAGCAAAGTGATTGTGATCCATTATCAATATTTTAAGCTCTTTTGTTTTTCTGATAATTTCTGTTTTTACAGTTTCTGGTTATGATGCGAGGTGTCATTTGGGGGATTTTCAAAGAAAACATGCAAAGGCATGAAAAAGAAGAAAAAGCCAAAAATCTTTAAAGAAAACTTCTGCCCTCTCCCTCAAATTTTCTTGGGAAAAAATGCCATGAAAAATTAAGAAAATTATTAAAAACACAAAACCTGGCAGAGGTGTTGGGACTTGATGTAGGTGCTGGAAGATCACGGAGTGGGAGGAGATGGTCATTACCTGTCTGAGGAGAGGAGATCCTGCTGGACCGTGTTCACACTAACAGACATGTTTAATAGACTGCAACAGAAAGAAGGGAGTCAATAGGAGGACTGACTGAAGAAAAGCAAGGTGTTACATAGAGAATCTACCAGGAAGGACATGAAGGAAAACACATACGCTTCCGTGTAATGATTGAACACAGCAACAGGAACAGCCGCGACAATTCAGCCTCCTGCCGAGCTGCTGCTCCACACTCCATGTCCAGCAGGTGGCGGTAGTGCGCATTGAAGCTGTTCCTCCAGCCGCCATCAAACTCAAAAAAAGAAAAAGAAGAAAAAAAAACTTGTCGCGTCGCTGGCAGCATACGTCATCGGTGCGACACGTGCGGCGGTCTTTCTTCCCCCGTGTTAGCGGTTAGCAGTTAGCTGAGCAGCAGCAGCGGCGCAGCGTCGGTCCAGTTTCAGCGGAATAAAGAGCTCAGAGTGAGAGATGGCTGCTGCCGGGGCGCAGGGCAGAAAGAGACTCCTGAGGGAGGAGGACATGACCAAGGTGGAGTTTGAGACCAGCGAGGAGGTGGACGTCACCCCCACCTTCGACACCATGGGCCTCCGGGAGGACCTGCTACGCGGCATCTACGCCTACGGTAGGCCGGGGATTTGTGCGGCCTCCGGTGGGAGGATGTTAAAGCTAACAGCTAACGTCACTGCGATGTTTTTAAAGATAGGAACGAAATAAAATCCGTTAATGAGTGTTAACAGGGTTTTTATAAGTGTTTAGGGAACTTTGGATTGACTGATGATTTTTGTTATTTAACTGTTCACCGACACTTCTGTTAGCATTAGCCGTTAGCTAGTAGCTACTCCCGGAACCTTCCGCACATATTTATATTATTATTATTATATTTTTATATGTATATGTATATGTGTGTGTGTGTGTGTGTGTGTATATGTGTATATATATATATATATATATATATGTATATATATATATATATATATATATATATATATATATACACACACAGAGACAGGTGTGTGTGTGTGTGTGTGCGCGCGCGCGCGCGCATCACATGTCATGTGACCCACTTTTGTTTTGGGTTTCAGGTTTTGAGAAGCCGTCAGCCATCCAGCAGAGAGCGATCAAACAGATCATCAAAGGCAGAGACGTCATCGCCCAGTAAGACCTGTCCCCACATCTGTCCTGATCCTCTGGGTTCTGTGCTGATGTTCTGGGTTCTGTGCTGATGTTCTGGGTTCTGTGCTCATCCTCTCGCAGGACCGCCCTGCAGATTTACTATCGGTTCTGCAACGTAGGGAGTTTTTTTAAACTCTGAAATTGTATCCGCCCATCTAAACACAAAATCAGGGACAAAGTCATCAGTCTTTAGTTAAGCAAAGCGTCTAAAGACTGACTTGTGAGTCTAGATCCTCTGGGTTCTGTGCTGATCCTCTGGGTTCTGTGCTGATCCTCTGGTTTCTGTCCTGATCCTCTGGGTTCTGTGCTGATCCTCTGGGTTCTGATCCCACTGGAAGGGTGGATCAAGCAAGGATTCAAGGTGGATGTAGAGAGATGTAGGACACATGGCACATTGCACAGTGTACTAATGCCGGCGGTCAGGCTGGACAGAGGGATACTGTCTGACACCATTCAATTTGTTTTCTTAACTTTACTGGGAAACTGAAGTTTGTGAAACCAGAATGTCAGATTACAAAATATAGCCTAGGCTACATTACTTCTCATCATAAGAGCTGCCGTACAAAATCAATAGTAAACAAAATACATGTAAATATTACACAAAGCACAATAAATACCAAAGCACGTTATCATATCCTAGATATTCCTACTGATCACTAGACCCAACCAATTCCCACATGTAACTCAAAATAATTTTACTGTGTTTTTTCTTTTTAACTCTGTTTTGTTTTATTCCAGACAGCCAAGACAAAACACATCAATTGAGCAAACAGAAAACTGCTGTCCTTTCATACATAGTTAACACCATACAAAAAAAATCAACCAAAAAACACAACAAAGCCAAAATGAAAAAGAAAAAAGGGGGAGGATCATTTAGCTGACACTTTCTTCCAAAGTAACTTTGAATTGCTTTTGTAGTGAATTCACAATTGCATCTAACCTATATCCAAAGACTTCACGGTGCCACTTGAAACTGACAAGGCGCGTGCCCACGTGCTGAAGATGCACGTGTCCGTGCGCTTACTGGCAGGAGCATTCTCACGGGAGCGGCAGCCTGTTCAAATCTGCACCTTTTTTCTCGTTGTTAAAATAAGAATGTCCATAACACTGTATTTTGAAGATGTAAAACCCTGTATGAATTTTATGTTTTTTTTCCCCTGTTAAAATGTTCTAATAAAGGAAAGATAGAAAATACTGCAATATCTTGTGTGCTGTAAAGTGGTTTGAAAAAAATGTAATTGCAATCGGCCCAAAAAATTGTAATCGGTGCAAGACTAGTGCTGATCTTGATGTGCTCTAACAGCTGGTCTGTGATGTGTTCAGGTCTCAGTCTGGAACAGGAAAGACGGCCACCTTCTGCGTGTCGGTGCTGCAGTGTCTCGACATCCAGGTGAGTTGTGATAAAAATGTTCCGCCGCAGGAATCCGAAACTTCACCTTTGTGTCAGCAGAACGCAGCAGGCTCGGCCACAGGGTCACGTGGTTCACAAGGCCAATCAGTGAGCTCACAGTCAGTGGTGCTGCTTGCGATTAGTCAGACAGGTGTATGGGTGGGAAACCACAGAGCTTGCTGCTGCGCAGACTCTGGCACTATATGACGTCACCACCGCACTGTGATGTTTTAGCTTCACCTCTGTACAGTGGGAGGAGATGTGTTGTCTATCTTATTTATTATCATGAGACTGAAGTCATGGTCATTATGGTCTGTATCGTGTTCTCTGATCAGATGATGTCACACAGAGGAACTTGAATTTTTGATGACATCATGCTGTGATGTGTTTCCTGTGTGCAGGTGAGGGAGACCCAGGCTCTGATCCTCGCTCCAACCAGAGAGCTGGCCGGACAGATTCAGAAGGTAGCCCCGCCCTCGCGGTCATACCCAGCCAATCAGCAGTGAGAAGGGTAGCTGTGTCCTGGTTTCTGATTGGCTGTTTGTCTGTGTTCAGGTGCTGCTGGCTCTGGGAGACTACATGAACGTCCAGTGTCACGCCTGCATTGGAGGGACCAATGTGGGCGAGGACATCAGGAAACTGGACTACGGACAGCACGTGGTGGCGGGGACACCTGGACGAGTGTTTGGTTAGTTTACCTGACAACAACTCTCGTGGCGTTCTCCAGACCTCAGAGACTCGCCAATCAATGTCCAGAGCCGAGAGGAAGTTGAACTGAGTGTGTTGTTTGTCTGCAGATATGATTCGCCGCAGGAGTCTGAGGACGAGAGCCATCAAGATGTTGGTTCTGGACGAAGCTGACGAGATGCTCAACAAAGGTGAGACACCTGGAGAGAGCTGTGATGTCACGTGTGTGTGAGTGTGTGTGTGTGTGAGTGTGTGAGTGTGAGAGATCTTAATCTATGTCTCTGACCTCGCTGCATGTGACTGAATACAACTGATCAGAACCCAGAACATGGCAGCCAGGCCACAGACTTTCTCATTGGACATTCAACAGTCACTAAAATCTGACATGTCGAACAGCTCTGATTGGCTGCTGCTGACTGGTCTGATTCTAGTGACTGCCATTAGAGACAGGAGAAGGAGGAGGAGGAGGAAGAGTGAGAAGAGTAAGGAGAAGGAAGAAGAAGAGGCAGCTCTAGCGGAGGGCTGATCCAGAGCTGTAAAGTCTCGACCTCCTGTTACCCACCAGTCTGGATCGTGAGACAGTCAGAGGACACTGTCCTGATGATCTGAGACACAGAGTTATTTCACCAGCTGTCCCTGTGTCTGTTTCTGTCTGTCTCTGACAGTGCAGTGTTTCCCCTACCATTTATATTGGTTTATATTATTATATTTATGGTGTCTCCGTCCAGCTGATGGTGTCGCTGTCCTCAGAAACAGAAGCTGGACTCATCATCATTGTCGTTTGTTGTTCAGGTTTTAAGGAGCAGATCTACGACGTGTACCGTTACCTGCCTCCAGCCACACAGGTAGTCCTGATCAGCGCCACGCTGCCACACGAGATCCTGGAGATGACCAACAAGTTCATGACAGACCCCATCCGCATCCTGGTCAAACGGTCAGTGCAGAAACACCCAGAAACATCCAGAGAATATCCATTATAACGTCCAGAGAATATTCATTGTAACATCCAGAGAATATTCATTGTAACATCCAGAGAATATTCATTGTAACATCCAGAGAATATATATTGTAACATCCAGAGAATATTCATTATAACGTCCGGAGAATATTCATTGTAACATCCAGAGAATATTCAATGTAACGTCCAGAGAATATTCATTGTAACATCCAAATATTCAGGGGGAAAACAAGTCCATAAAATACTCAGGGGAAAAAACATCTAAAAAAAATATTCATGAAAAAAGATCCAGAAAGTATTCAGGAAAAAAAAAATTCTAGAAAATGTTTCGGGGAAAAAAATTTCAGAAAGTATTTAGGAAAAAGAAAATCTAGAAAATATTCAGTATAGAAAACATTCAGGAAAAAAGAAGTCTTCAAGAAACGCCAGCAAGTCCAGTTGCTTACGATATTGGCGCTTATGATTCAGGAAAAAACATCCAGAAAATATTCAGGGGGGGGGAAACATCTAGAAAACATTCTGGGAAAAGAGAAATCCAGAAAATACTCAGGAAAAAACAACAACAACAACAACAAAAAAATAAAGAAAATATTTGTGAAAAAAAAAAAAAAAAAACATCTAGAAAATACTCAGGGGAAAAAGAGAATCCAGAAAATATTCATTATAAAACATCCAGAAAATAATCAGGAATAAACATCTAGAAAATATTCAGGGGAAAAAAATCCAGAAAATACTAATGAAAAACATCCAGAAAATATTCAAAGAAAAAGAATCTAGAATGTCTTTACACGATGAGGGTATATCGCAGCCACTGCATTTAGCAGGAGTTGCCTCCTGCGCCTTGTGTGGGGTGGTTGGCATAGAAATTGCTCCCTTCAGACATCTTCAACTGAGGGCAGAGCTTTATGTTTCAGACCTTGTGACTTCACTGGGTTTTCAAGTGGGCACCCTACTTCACCGGTGTTTCATCAACTAGCCCATGACACCTCAGTGGGGCTTGACAGCAGAACCAGCATCCTGGAGCTGCTCCCTCTGCCTTTCAGGTCTTCACGTATCAGCTCTGCGCATGTGCCTCCTCAATCCTTTCCTCCCAGGGTACCTTCAGCTCTATAGGGCTGCCTGCTTTGACACTTGGGACCAGCGCACAATATCTGGTTGGAGGCTGGTGACGGCAGTCTTCTCTGGAGACTTGTCTTCTGAGGTCAACTCTCATCTCCCAGTCCCTTGCCGTACCGAGGATGCCTGAACATCCGTCCTCCTTGGCTGCCTTCTCCCCAGACCTAAGAAAACCGATGAAGCAGGGACCTTTGGCTTGGGCCTTGGTGGCTTTCCGCTTCCTCTCCTTCTCCAGGCCATTGGCGCTTTCTGAACTTCCCGTCGGTCAGGCTTACTCGGCAGGACGACAGAATGTGCTCCGGGTCTGCTGGTCTCTTCCACCGCACACAGGAGGGCTCCTCTGTCAGTCTCCATCTTTGGAGATGTGTTGGCGTTGGCAGTACATCATACAAGGAACTAAGGAGGAACTTTATCCGATGCCCCTCAATATTCCTGATATCCTTCCAACTGAGAGATCTTCCCCGAACACTGTCTCACCGGGTCCAGCTGCCCTGCTGTCTCATGGCTACTGCGCTGGCTTGCCTGCCTCCTTCCTCTACTGCCCAAATCTCCTTCTGCATCATCCCTCTCTGGTCCTTTGCCTTTGCCTCCTTCCAGCTTGCGTGGGTGATGACTCCCAGGCCCGGCCTCCCCTGAGTCACTACCCCCATGATGTCTGCATGTTGTAAGCACTCCTCCGCTTCCCGTCAGAGCTCTGCTGGCTTTCCACTTCTGTCCTGTCTTGACCGTGATGTCTGCCTGCTTCTCCACTGACTTGACCAGGAAGTTCAACGCAGCTGCGAACAGAATCACCGAGATTGTACATCCGGTCATGATTCTGACTTCCAGCCTCTTCCAGTTGGTAGTGAAGTCACCAGAGGTGAAGCGCATCTTGAAGTGCCCGAAGTAGTTCCAGACAAGCTGCTGTGCCTTTTGTGGGACGTGGTAGGCTTTGAGTGTGTAGTCGACCAACTTGTTTGGTACTGTGCCATAAGCCACAGGACTGCTAGATCTCCCTGGTTCATCTTTGCATCCTAGATGATCTTGGAGATGACACTGTTGTGTTCAGTACAACCAGGGACTCCTGGTACTCAGCCTTTTTGTACAGAAGTGTCGATGTACTTAAAGAAATATTCCTAAAAAAGAAATCCAGGAAAACAAATGAAAATATTCCCTCACAGACAGTGTGTAGTGTTGACAGTGTGCATCTGATTGTGTGTCCCTCAGGGACAGTGTGTAGTGTTGACAGTGTGCCTCTGATTGTGTGTCCCTCACAGACAGTGTGTAGTGTTGACAGTGTGCCTCTGATTGTGTGTCCCTCAAAGACAGTGTGTAGTGTTGATCGTGTGCCTCTGATTGTGTGTCCCTCACAGACAGTGTGTAATGTTGACAGTGTGCCTCTGATTGTGTGTCCCTCACAGACAGTGTGTAGTGTTGACAGTGTGCATCTGATTGTGTGTCCCTCAGGGACAGTGTGTAGTGTTGACAGTGTGCCTCTGATTGTGTGTCCCTCACAGACAGTGTGTAGTGTTGACAGTGTGCCTCTGATTGTGTGTCCCTCACAGACTGTGTGTAGTGTTGACAGTGTGCCTCTGATTGTGTGTCCCTCAAAGACAGTGTGTAGTGTTGATTGTGTGCCTCTGATTGTGTGTCCCTCACAGACAGTGTGTAGTGTTGACAGTGTGCCTCTGATTGTGTGTCCCTCACAGACTGTGTGTAGTGTTGACAGTGTGCCTCTGATTGTGTGTCCCTCAAAGACAGTGTGTAGTGTTGATCGTGTGCCTCTGATTGTGTGTCCCTCACAGACAGTGTGTAGTGTTGACAGTGTGCCTCTGATTGTGTGTCCCTCACAGACAGTGTGTAATGTTGATCGTGTGTCTCTCATTGTGTGTCCCTCAGAGACGAGCTGACTCTGGAGGGGATCAAACAGTTCTTCGTGGCGGTCGAAAGAGAAGAGTGGAAGTTTGACACTCTGTGCGACCTGTACGACACTCTGACCATCACTCAGGCTGTCATCTTCTGTAACACCAAGAGGAAGGTCAGTTTGCTCCTCTTCCTCCACATCATCCTGTCAGTCCTGCAGCAGCAGCAAAGCCTTGTGGGAACTGGAGTCTGTGTGCATGTGTTTCAGGTGGACTGGCTGACTGAGAAGATGAGAGAGGCCAACTTCACGGTGTCCTCGATGCATGGAGACATGCCTCAGAAAGAGCGGGAGTCCATCATGAAGGAGTTCAGATCAGGGGCCAGGTAACCTCTCTCACAGGACTGCTGTCCAACACACTGCGACAGGCGAGACAGACAGACAGGGAGGGATGAGACAGACAGACAGACAGACAGGGATGAGACAGACAGGAGGGAGGGATGAGACAGACAGGGAGGGATGAGACAGACAGACAGGGAGGGATGAGACAGACAGGAAGGATGAGACAGACAGGGAGGGAGGGAGGGATGAGACAGACAGGAGGGTGAGACAGACAGGAAGGATGAGACAGACAGGGACAGATGTGGGGGTCAGTGAACGCAGCTCAGGCAGAGCTCTCTGACTTCCCAGTTTAGTCCCAGTTTAGTCCCAGTTCAGACAATTAAGTCACAGTTTATTCATAGTTAAACCCCAGTTCAGTCCTAGTTTAGTCCCAGTTTCAATCCCGCTAAATCCCAGTTTAGACCCAGTTCAGTGCCAGTTTGCACCCAGGATAGTCCCAGTTTAGACCCAGTTTCAACTTGGTTTAGTTCCAGTTTAGACCCAGTTTAAACCCAATTTAAAACCCAGTTTAGACCCAGTTTAAACTCTGTTTAGTCCCAGTTTAGACCCAGATTAGTCCCAGTTTAGACCCAGATTCAACCCAGTTTTGTCTCAGGTTAGACCCACACTGTCTGCAGCAGAACCTTTAAATGTTCTGCAGACAGTGGTGCTGCACACACAGACAGCGTGGGGTAATAGACTGTTCTGGTTAAAGTGCTGAGGGCTGTAACAGAGCTATGACTGTCACTGACACTGATGAGCCACAGTTTGTACGGGGACACACTGATGCTCTGACACCTGTCCTGTGTGTGTATGAACACCTGTCTGTATGAATATGGTCACATGACTTGATGGGTTCCATGTGTTTTCAGTCGTGTGTTGATCTCCACGGATGTTTGGGCCAGAGGTTTAGACGTTCCTCAAGTTTCTCTGATCATCAACTATGACCTGCCCAACAACAGAGAGCTCTACATCCACAGGTACGTTTCACTCCGCACAAACAAGTCCCAACAACACAGAGCTCGACATCCACAGGCGTTGTGTAAATGATGGGCATGTAGCCAGTGGGCGGGGTATGTAGGCGGGGCATGGGCAGGCTCTCAGAAGGAGTTGTCTGACATCTGGGGTTCATCCCAATACCGAATCTCGCATCCATCTTTCCCTCACTTGCATCTCTTCCTTGCGCCTTAGCTCCGCCCTCATAGGACACGGGGGAGAGATGCGAGGATGAGACACGAGGAGAGAAGAAACAAGGATATATGTCTTTAGAGAAATGAGACGTCCTTTCCTCTGAAGCGCCACGTGAAGCGACGTCTGTTTCTGATTACAGCTGGATCAGCTTTCAGGAGGCTTTATTAAAAGCTATAGAAAGTTTTAATTTTTTAAATAGTTTCTTGCTGCACATAATGTTATATATAATGATAGTTATCACATAATGTTTCATATATATATATATATATATATATATATATATATATATATAATGATAGTTATCACGTTATATCTCCAAGGGGAGAGGAGGTAGCAACACAACTCCACCTAATGGAGGCTGACGGCGCCCCAGATTCAAACGTCCAAAAACACATAATTGAAACCACAAAATATCTCCATACTGCTCGTCCGTAGTGATCCAAGTGTCCTGAAGCCCACGACATAAAAAGTTGTTTGGAAAAACCTCATTTGAACTCTGTTTTTAGCCTCATTGTAGCCTGTAGCTCTGACTGCCTCTCTGGGCACCGCGCTCACGTGTGTGCACTTGGACGAGACCGTGAGACATGGGCACCGCCTTCACGTGTGTTCACGTGAGTGCGAGCAGTATGGAGATATTCTGTGGTTTCAATTATGTGTTTTTGGACGTTTGAATCTGGGGCGCCGTCAGCCTCCATTAGGTGGAGTTGTGTTGCTACCTCCTCTCCCCTTGGATCTCTGCAAGTGATGTGAGGACTCTAAAACTTCACCTGAGCCTCCCTCAGCATATGGGTGAGTAGATAATGGCTGAATTTTCATTTTTGGGTGCACTATCCCGTTAAAGTGTTTGTGTCTGACAGACAGGCTCTCTGACAGACAGACAGATTTTGAACTCGATGAATCAGAAAACAAAACGAATATCAAACTTGTCAGTGACACACGGAGTTTAATCTCTTATCTGTCTTCACTCTGTGTGAAACTGATGTATCAAATCAGTCCGGTCAGCTTTCCAATCAATAACTGATATCCAATCAGGTGTGTCGGTCGATAAAAGACTTCTGTGAAGGCTGCACTCCTGTATCCTCACTTCCCCCTCTGAAAGCCTCTTCTCTCCTCGACTCCTCCGAGTGCATTTAACAAATTGAGACGTCCTACAAGATGGCGAGTCTCAATCGATTTCCAAGTCAAGTGATCAAGGAGTCGAGAGTTGAGGAGGGATATTGGGATGAACCCCTGTTGTTCATGATGATGAAGCACTCTGTGTTTTCATGGTTGTTTCTAACGTGACCTCCTCCAGGATTGGTCGGTCTGGTCGTTATGGGCGTAAAGGTGTGGCCATCAACTTTGTGAAGAACGATGACATCAGGATCCTGCGGGACATCGAGCAGTACTACTCTACCCAGATCGACGAGATGCCCATGAACGGTAACTCCACCTGTGACACCACTAATGCTAACGTGTTAGCGAGCACGATTTGTAGTCAGTCAACCTGAAAACAGAGCAGGCTCTGTGATTGGCTGCTGTCACGGTGACATGTTTGTGTTTACCTCTGCAGTGGCTGATCTGATCTGACCTGGATGACATCACATCGGACCCCGCCCCTTTGACTTCCTGTCTTTTTTTTGTTTGTTTTTATTAGTTTTAGAGGGTGTTTCTTAATTTGACTGTTGAGGTGAAAACAACTGTACAACTCTTGACTTGTTTTTGTAAATAAATTTGTTTTGGTTCCACGTTGGTTTGTTCAATGTGTTTTTTTTTTCTTAAATATTTAATGTTTACTGACATCACAGTGATGTCACCCACCTTCTTTTAACCCTCTCTTTACTGTGATGTCATATCCTAGAGCACCTTCAAATGCGTCTCATCCCTAAAATCTGCTGAGCTCGAGCTTAAAGTTGGTGTGAGTCAATAAACCACAACAACGTTATTTTAATAATTAAAACACAGAAATCACTGAATTTCATCAGATTTTATAAAATAAAAATACAAAAGTCAAAAAAGTCCTGTGCACACCAAAACAGTCTTAGACAGATGTGTAGGTGGGCCAAACAATGAATCAAGCACCTGCACACTGTCTGCACTGGCAAAAAAAAGTCAGTCTAATAAATGTAACTTTCTTTGCCGGTGCACAGTGGTCGAAATGAGGGAGGATGCCTTCCCCTTTGTTAGAAAATTGACCAAAAAGCATCCCCCTTGTTAATCTAGAATCTGTGTGTGCAGGCACGGACATAATTTGAGGGCAGGGGATACAGGAGACATGTCCCCTGCATTTCCCGTATCTGTGCCCTCTCTCCCCCACAATTTTTACAGCTGTTATAACCATTCAATTCGTTTAACATGTGGTAACGTGTTTTTCCGAGCCGCACCGTGAGTAGACAGCGCCAGGCGCATACACATGCTGTCATGTTGTGATCTGAATCAATCGCACAGACCAGACGCGTGCTGCTGGGCAGTGCTGCTGTGTTAACTATGTTCAGCAAACCAGCCAGCAAGAAGCAAAAAACCTTGCACAGTTGCTTCCAAACAAACCGTGTAAGCTGAGTGATGTTGTTGCATGTAGATAATGTTAGCTAAATGATGACTAATTAATAGATGCCAATATTTCAAGTTAAGATAGTTAACAAGAACACTAATATTAATGTTACCTATGTTAAATAACTACTTTCATGTTAGGAATAATCCCACTCCTCCTTAATAAGAACGTGTGCTCACTATTGCTTTGCACATATTTTTTTAATCTTTATTGCCACAGTATAAACAGCAGGGTCAGGGAGGAGACAGTGGACCAGAGGCCAGCAAGGATGATCATGCAGGGTCTTCACAGGTGAGGAGAGATTATAACTGGCTGAGAGAAAATATCCAGAGTATGAAAGTGACTTTGAGGTTAATTTCCACAGCTATGTCACCACTACTATTCCTTATTCTATTTATGGTTTTTGCTTTGCACATTTATTATCTATATTATTGCAATAGATAGAAGAGGGACAGGGAGAAACCAGGCAGGTATCAGGACAGGGACCTGACAGCAGCACCAATTATCAGCCCAAGGCTTCACAGGTAAGGAGAAATTATAACTGGCTAAGGAAATGTCTGTAGGATGAGTGACTCTAAGATTAATTTTCACAGCTATTTCAGAACTACTCTTATTTATACTCAAATGATTTTTTGTCTGTATTGCAATAGGAATACTACTGCATTATTTGTGTTTTTAAAGGCAGCAGGTATAAGTCATGCCATTTTTCTTTCTTTAATTTTGCACATCTGTGCTGTCGTGTTTGATGATGTGTGCACGCGAAAAAAAAATCAAAGCTACATTGCATCCCCCTTGTTAAAAATTAACAATTTGACCACTGCTGGTGCAGACACTGCAGGTGTTCTCCTTTTGGATTCATAGAATAAAAACTAAATATTTTTGATGTAGAGACGTGATGAAAAACCAGCTGACACAGTTTTGTGCCTTTTCCTCTATCTGATGCAGACATACGTGTCATTGCCGCCGCCGCCACAGCTGTTTATATTTATTCCTGCAGACAGATTCTGTAAACAATATTTATGTTTTTAATTATAAAGATCAAACAGTTGATGGAAACATGGCGTCGTGTTTGAAATGATTTGTGGTTATGACATCAGAGCCGAACACAGACTTGAGATGCATCACGCAGATCAGATTTTATTTCAAACACAAATGTTAAAGGAACAAAACAACAATAAAAACACTTTTACAGTGAAAATAAACAGGAAGTCACCAGAAATCACAAAAAGCTGTTTCACATCAAATACTGACATCATCATCATCATCATCATCATCATCACTTTCATATTTTACATCTTAAAAACCTTAATTATCACCTTGTTACAAAATATTGAACCGTACTCAGATCTCATGCTGAGACCAGAACCAGAACCTCACAGATCGACTGTAGAAAAACTGCAATATACTAAAGGACTGCCACTACCCTCTCTGAGACCAGGATCAGGACTGGGTCTATGACCAAGTCCAAGATCAGGAATAGGTCCAGATCCAGGACTGGGTCCAAAATCAGAACCCTGACCAGGTCCAGGACCACCACCAGATCCGTATTCAGGACCAGGTTAACAACCAGGTCCAGAACCAGGACTAGTTCCAGGACCAGAACCACTGCAACCAAGTCCAGGACAGGGCCAGGTCCACAGCAATGTCTTGCTCAGCTAAATTAAGCTAAGCTAAGCTAAACTAAGCTGGTGGGCGGAGCTCCTCTCAGATGTTCCTTTGACGTTTTCAGTCTGATCAATCTGATCGGCCAATCAGGACGGAGCCTTGATAAAACAGATGTATTTCCTGTTGCTGTGGTGCGGGATCATTTAATGTGTGAACCAATGGGGTGTCAGTGATTAAGAGAGAGGAGCTCTGATTGGACAGGAGATGCAGGGGGCGGGACTTAGTGTCAGGACCTGCTAACAAATGCAAACCTGCTCTGATTGGTCAGTTCAACATAAAAATACAGGAAATGAGCAGATAAACAAACCAGCCAATCAGAGGAGGCGTCTACAGGTGGCGTCTGATAAACCAGATCTCATTCCGGCGGCGAGGGACGCCGGGGTTCTCATATGTGGCGACCATGTAGCTGTCTCTGTGGAGGTCATCGGTGACGCCCAGAATCTCCCACAGCAGGCTGATCTGATTGGTCACCGTCTCCTCCGTGGTTGTCCCATAGAACGTCCTGACAACCAATCAGAGAGCAGAATATCATCATCACAAACTGAGTTACATAACGATTTTTACAGGTCAGGAGCACCGCGTTGATGTTGATGATGATGATGATGATGATGATGATGATGATGCTCTGACCTGGTGACCACTCTGATTGGCTCTCTGTAGATGATGGTGATGTCAGGGTCAGTGGGGTGGGGGGGGTCGGTCTGAAACTCGGAGGGCAGGAAGAGCGCCATCTGGACGTCTTTCTCAAACGTGATCCCGTCCTCCTTCATGTGGATGTTACTGACCACCGGCACCGTCATCCCCAGGTACCTGCCTACATAGCATCAATACATCAATACACACCAATCACCTGATCAATACTGATCACATGACCCGGGGGAGGGGAGGGATTTACCTGCAGAGTTTTCTTTACAGATAAAACGCATCAGCTTCATGAAGCCCATCGAGATGCTCTGTTCATACAGCTCCTCCCCTTGAGTCACACACGCCCAGTGACCTGCTGCGTACAGACGCTCCTCATACAGCTCCTCCTCCATCTGTGGGGGACACGGGGGAGTCAGAGACACATACAGCTCCTCCATCTGTGGGGGACACAGGGGGAGTTTGTTCTGGTCCTTACCTTCTCATGGCGAGACACTGGAGCGAAGGGGAGGGTCTCCCTCTGCTGGTTACTGCGGGTCATTTCCTGTATAGGTCCAATCATGTCTGTAACACACAAACAGGAAGTTCAGTTTTTGTTTACAATCAAAACAGGTAAACAGTCAGCTGACTGACATGCAAGGTGCTGACAAATAGTGGCCCGGCCCCTCATCTGGAGATACTGACAGGTGATGGCCCCGCCCCCTCACCTGGAGGTGCAGACACGTGGTGCCCCCTCACCTAGAAGTGCAAACACGTGGTGCCCCCTCACCTGGAGGTGCAGACACATGGTAGCCCCGCCCCCTCACTGGAAGGTGCTAACACATGGTAGCCCCGCCCCCTCACCTGGAGGTGCTGACACGTGGTGCCCCCTCACCTGGAGGTGGTGACACGTGGTGGCCCCGCCCCCTCACCGGAAGGTGCAGACACATGGTAGCCCTGCCCCCTCACCTGGAGATACTGACACGTGATGGCCCCGCCCCCTCACCTTAAGGTGCAGACACATGGTGACCCCACCCCCTCACCTGAAGGTGCAGACACATGGTAGCCCCGCCCCCTCACCTGGAGGTGCAGACACATGGTAGCCCCGCCCCCTCACCTGGAGGCGCAGACACGTGGTGCCCCCTCACCTGGAGATACTGACACGTGATGACCCCGCCCCCTCACCTTAAGGTGCAGACACATGGTAGCCCTGCCCCCTCACCTGGAGATAGTGACACGCGATGGCCCCGTCCCCTCATCTGGAAGTGCAAACACATGGTAGCCCCGCCCCCTCACCTGGAGGTGCAGACACATGGTAGCCCCGCCCCCTCACCTGGAGGTGCAGACACGTGGTGCCCCCTCACCTGGAGATAATGACTTGGATGGCCCCGCCCCCTCACCTTAAGGTGTAGACACATGGTAGCCCTGCTCCCTCACCTGGAGATACTGACACGCGATGGCCCCGTCCCCTCATCTGGAAGTGCAAACACATGGTGGCCCCACCCCCTCACCTTAAGGTGCAGACACACGGTGACCCCGCCCCCTCACCTGAAGGTGCAGACACATGGTAGCCCCACCCCCTCACCTGGAGATACCGACACGCGATGGCCCCGTCCCCTCATCTGGAAGGGCAAACACATATTAGCCCTGCCCCCTCACCTGGAGGTGCAGACACATGGTAGCCCCGCCCCTCACTCAAAGGTGCTAACACGTGGTGACCCCGCCCCCTCACCTGGAGGTGCTGACACATGATGGCCCTGCCCCCCACCTGGAGGTGCTGACACCGCCCCTCACTCAAAGGTGCTAACACGTGGTGACCCCGCCCCCTCACCTGGAGATACTGACACGTGGTGGCCCCGCCCCCTCACCTGGAGGTGCAGACACATGCTAGCCCCGCCCCCTCACCTGGAGGTGCAGACACGTGGTGGCCCCGCCCCCTCACCTGGAAATACTGACGTGGTGGCCCCGCCCCCTCACCTGGAGATATTGACACGTGATGGACTCGCCCCCTCACCTGGAGGTACTGACACATGGTGGGTACTGGCGACTGCCTGCCAGTGAGCCAGCAGTCGGTCTCTTTCCTCTTCATCCATTGGTTCAGGGTTGTCGGTGATGTCATCATCCAGCTGCTCGTCGTCCAATCCGTCAAGGTCTTCCAGAGAGATCAGAGCCATCGCTGCTGGAGGAGGAGACGACCTTTGATCAGCAGAGACGATGTCCACTGAGAGGAGACCGATATTTAATGTTCCTGAAACAAAGACACAGTGAGGACACACTCAGTGAGGACACACAGTGAGGACACACACAGTGAGGACACATAGAGTGAGGACACAGAGGACACTCAGTGAGGACACACACAGTGAGGACACACAAAGTGAGGACACACTCAGTGAGGACACACTCAGTGAGGAAACACAGAGTGAGGACACACAGTGAGGACACACAGAGTGAAGACACTCAGTGAGGACACATAGAGTGAGGACACAGAGGACACTCAGTGAGGACACACATAGTGAGGACACACAGAGTGAGGACACAGAGGACACTCAGTGAGGACACACAGAGTGAGGACACAAAGTGAGGACACATAGTGAGGACACACTGATTGAGGACACATAGAGTGAGGACACACAGAGTGAGGACACAGAGGACACTCAGTGAGGACACACAGAGTGAGGACACACTGATTGAGGATACATAGAGTGAGGACACACAGAGTGAGTGGACACAGTGAGGACACACAAAGTGAGGACATTCAGTGAGAACACACAGAGTGAGGACACACAGAGTGAGGACAGACAGGAGGACAGAGAAAGTCAGGGGGATAGAGGACACTCAGGAGGACAAACGGGGACAAGCAGGAGAACAGAGGACAGTCAGGAGGACGGGGACAGTCAGGACCGGGGACAGACAGGGGGACAGAGAACATTCAGGAGGACAGACGGGGACAGACAGGAGGACGGGGACAGACAAGGGGACAGTCAGGAGAGGGGACAGAAAGGGACATTCAGGAGGACAGACAGGAGGACAGTCAGGAGGACGGGGACAGACAAGGGGACAGTCAGGACAGGGGACAGAGGACTCTCAGGGGGACATTCAGGAGGACACTCAGGGGGACATTCAGGAGGACAGACAGGAGGACAGTCAGGACAGGGGACAGACAGGGGGCAGAGGACACTCAGGAGGACATTAAGGAGGACAGGGACCTACAGAGTGAGGACATTCATCCTCTTCTGTGACAGAAAGACAAAACAGGAGAATTAAATGTGGACTGTTAAATATCAGGTCTCTATCGTCTAAAGCAGTGTTAGTCAACGAACTAATATCAGATAATCATATTGGTTTACTCAGTCTCACTGAAACCTGGCTGTGTCAAGATGAATATGTTAGTCTAAATGAGTCCACTCCTCCCAGTAGACTTGTAGTTCTCAAGACCACTTTTTTGCGGTCTTGGTCTTGTCACGGCCTCGACAGTCTTTAGTCTCGGTCTCGGATCTCTCGGTCTCGCAATGGCTCGGACTGGCCGAGCGGTCTCGAAGGGATTTGTAACCTCTAATATCCAGGCAGGCACAGTTTTTTTTTTTTTTTTTTTTATATCATTATACGCCCCCTTCAAGTGGTACCAATCACATGCATTTTGTGACACAGACAGCATTGGCGCTCGTCCACTCACGCCCCCTCCCCCCCTCCCCCCTCTAAAGCACAGTCACGGATCCATGGAGGAGGACACAAAATGTCGGCGAATTCGTCAGTCGTCAGGTTTGGTTTTACAGACCATAAAGAGTTCGTTTGCCACACAACAAAGAAGAAGAAGCATTCTGCAATATGTAAATTTTGCAAAGTGTGTTTAACGGAGACAGGAGGGACCACATCGACTTTCACCAGACATCTGGAGCGAAAACACCGGGAAAGGTAAGCAACTAGCTCTGATACTTAGTTAGCAGTAACGTTAACCACCTCTCCAACCTCCCGTGACCAAACAGATTATGTGTGTAATTTATTATTGTGACTTATTATGCGTTCTTACATGTGCGGTATAAAGTTAGATAATAGGGATAGATTTTTGTAAGCCTCTGCGGACTTTATTAACCTGGTGAACACCGAATGTAAACACATGCTAAGTACAGGTAGCTAGCTCTTTGAATTGGCAACCTTTTGAACTGTTTGCCAATTGAATGGCTTTGACTTCAGCTAACGAAAGGCTGTAGCATTGGTCGTCTCTGTTTGGATTTCAGTGTTTCGCACTGAAATCCACCACCACCACCACCATGTGTGGTGACGGTGGTGGGGGAGGAAGGGTAGGGGGTGGAGTACGGTACGGTACGGTGTCGCTGCCGCTGCACACAGTCTGTCAATCCGTGAGAGCACACACACACACACACAGCCTTATTTTATTATTATATATTTTATTTTATTAAATGTTTGATGTGGTATATGATGTGGTACATGTATGTATAATGTGTGATGTGGTTAACACGGTTAAGTCCTCTTCTGTGTGGCCCTGTGAGCCTATCATGCCACTACAGCTGCAGAATGGTTTAGGCTACAGATTCTGTAGAGAACAACATCAGACCTTATAGAGTAGAAGTGTATTTTCTGTTAAGATTGGTTTAATTTCTTATCAACAATACACATGAGTTAGTTGGCTGACAGGAGGAGCAGGCATAGTGCTGCAGTTATGCAAAAAGATGAAGTCAAATATAGAGATGATCTGTTATTGTGTCATACTGGATTGGATTTAGGTTTCATAATGCAAAGACCTGATGTTTAGACTGTACACTTAATTTTCATATCACTTGCAAGACAGTTTGTTGTGGTTGAATATGAACAGATGTCTTACAGATGTCTCTTTCCCTATTTTGCAGGTACTTGGAGTACAAAGCAGGACCTGCATCACTGGCGATGGCAGACACCACACAGCAGACGATATCTTCCTTTGCGCAAAGAGTCCACTTATATACCCCAAATTCATCCAGGCAACAGGCCATTACACAAGCCATCCTCCAGGACCTTGTCATTGGATGCTCTCTGCCCCTGTCTCTAGTAGAAAATCCAAATTTTAGACACTTTCTTTCTGTCATGGACTGCAAATACACTCCTGTGTCTAGGACCAGCTTGACAGAGAAGCAGATACCTTATCTAGTCAGTAAGGTTAAGGATGACATCATCAAAGCACTGGAAGCTCAGGCAAGTGTTGCACTTACAACCGACCTCTGGTCTGACAGGAGGCTTCGCTCCTTCCTTGGAGTTACTGCGCATATTGCCTGCGAAGACAAGGACTCCTACAGTTTAAAATCCTTTTTGCTGGATTGTCGGAGTTTCACAGGGAAGCACTGTGGTGAACGAATCGCCTCAGAATTTGATGAAATTGTTGAGGAGTATGGCATTAGCAACAAAATAAGCTTCATTCTGACGGATAACGCATCCAACATGAAGCGGGCCTTTAAAGTGAGATTGCCGGACTCAGAGCAACCTGAAAGTGACAGTGATGACCTTGATGATGAAATGATGTGGGAGGACGGAACAGACTTTGAACAGCCGTGGTCATCAGGTGAACGCCTGTCTTGCTTCGCACACTCCCTCCAACTGGTCGTCAGTGATGGCATGAAAGAAGTGAAGGCAATAGCAAGAGCCATTGCTAAGGCCACCAAGTTCACAACCCTGCTTCACAGCAGTTCTAAGGTCAGAGACATGTTTGAGACCCACTTTGGGGCTAATAAATCTATCCCGGCAGCTAACAACACACGCTGGAATAGCACCTTAAAACAGTTAAAAGCTCTCACCACACTTGACCACCGGGCTGTCACAGAAATGTGCAGCGAATGTGATACAGAAAATATTGCGTTTCAGTCCGAGAATGGGCCCAGCTGAAAGACCTCTGTACTGTGCTTGAGCCTTTTTCTGAGGCAACAGACCTCACAGAAGGAGACACTGTGGTTACCATCAGCATGGTGGTCCCCACCGTCCTGGACTTAAGAACTCACCTCAACAAGATGGAAGTGCAGCTACCGCAGATTGTGACAATAGTTAGAGCACTAAAGAAGTCTTTAGAGAAAAGGTTCTCAGGGATCTTCAGAAGGATCAACATGGAGCAGGGGGATCCTGAGGAGCCATTTAATCATCGGATCTACTTCCTTGCCGCCATGCTTGATCCCCAGTTTGGTTTGAGCTGGGTAGATTTAGATGTCCATAATGGGGAATCCGTTCCAGCACTGAAGGGGTTCAGAGACGACCTTAAGAAATCATTAACAGGTGGCTATAATTATTATGGTTGTTGTTGTTATTATTACAGTTATTGTTATTATATTGTCATCAGCAGCATCCTGTTTCATCCTGTATTTTGTTTGTGTGTACGTGTGTGTGTGTGTGCACCTTTTTCCAGACCTTTTGGTCAGAGAGGTAGACCGAGATGCAACTGCTGCACCGCTAGCAGAAGATGCGGAAGATGCAGGAGAATTGTGCCGTGACTCACCGCCACCCCTGAAACATCAGCGTCTTCTTTCACGCTACAAGGCTTTTAAGATGCAGCACAGCGCAACCCGCGACTCGAGCATTACTGCACAAATAAGCAAGTACCTGGACAACATGACAACTATGACTGTAATGCACTGACCTTTTGGTCAAAAAACCAAGAGCATTTCCCTCAACTACACAATGCTACCTTAAAAGTCCTCTCTGTCCCTGCCTCTTCTGCCCCAGTGGAGAGAGTTTTTAGCAGAGGAGGCATTCTAATGAGACCCCACAGAGCACGGCTAGGTTATAAGATGCTGCAGTTTTTAGTGTTCTTGAAGTGCAATCAACGACAGCTTTAACATGTGAACTACTTGTTCTACAGTTATAATGTATTAGTTTATGTATCTGTTCTTTGTTTGTGATGTCTGTGTTCTATTGTTCTTGTCCCACTGAACTACAGGCTTCATATATTGATAAAGTGTGTTATAAATGAGAAGCCATTGCACACATCAAGGTGACAGAATCTTGTGATCACCAGTTCTTCCTCTTGTTAATGTACAATTTGAAGTACAGTTTTGTAAACTATTTGTATTTTGCCTTTGATTTAATGCATTTTTTGGTGCACCTGCGCGTGTGTCTGTGTATTTAATTACAGTATTGTGCTTACAATGGCCTTGTTTGAATAAACGTATGGCATCATTGGCCTTTGAATAATATTTGCATATCGTTGTGATTGATAAAACATTAGACCTATGCCACTTCAGTGATGCTGATAATATACAGTGTAATTTGGCTACTATAATGCAATTTCAAGTTGATAATTGTGTGTATCTTTAATATTTAAAATTCACGTTTCATCTACAAATTAAGTACAATTTAAATCAGTAACATAGTTCCCATTCATTAGACTTTTTTGAGGTGCAGGGTGGTGTTGGAGGCTTGTTATTTTGTTACATGACTTTGGGACTAGTTAATAGTCATGTCAGTCCTTAACAACACTCAAGAGTCAATCCTCTAATAGTGTAGAAATAGCGGTCATGCAATTGCGACACATTTGATTTCAGCCAAGTGATGAAAACATTTATAGGGAGTTCACACATAACACAAGACATGCACTGTCTCTGTATTATTGTGCCTGTAGTTGAAATAATACAATCTCATATTTATACTAAGCAGCTGAACCCAGTATGGTGCTTATGTTCTACAACTCACGCAAAATGGCAAAAAAACTAGGGTTTTTTTTTTGGTCTCGGTCTTGGTCTTGAGCTCAACTAGTCTTGGTCTTGACTTGGTCTGTCTTGGTCTTGGTCTTGGTCTTGTAACTCTCTGGTCTTGGTAGTGTCTTGATCTCGGTTTAGGCGGTCTTGACTACAAGTCTACCTCCCAGTCATAATAATACCCACATTCCTCGAGGCAACGGCCAAGGAGGGGGAGTTGCAGCCATTTTTAACTCTAGTCTGTTAATCAGCCCTAAACCTATACTAGACTATAATTCATTTGAAAGCCTCGTTCTTAGTCTTTTACATCCGACCTGGAAAACCTCGCAGCCACTTTTATTTGTTATAGTGTACCGTGCTCCTGGCCCGTATTCTAAATTTGTATCTGAATTCTCAGAGTTTTTATCCAGTTTAGTACTTAAATCAGATAAAGTTATTATTGTAGGCGATTTTAACATTCATGTCGACGTTGATAATGACTCCCTGGCTACCGCGTTTATCTCATTAATAGACTCCATTGGCTTCAGTCAGGGTGTACATGAACCCACTCACTGTTTTAACCATACCCTCGATCTAGTTCTGACGTATGGAATTGAAATTGATAACCTAACAGTCTTTCCACAGAATCCCTCGCTATCGGATCATTATCTGATTACTTTTGATTTCTTTTTACTCGATTACATGCCACTCAGCAACAGTTACTATACTAGATGTTTATCAGATAGTGCTGTCGCAAAATTTAAGGAAAATATTACTCCGTCGTTAAATTCAATACCAAGTCCCTCAGTAACAGAGATTTCCTGTACCGACTTTGATCATTTTGTCGACAGTGCCGTAGGCTCGCTGCGAACAACACTTGACTCTGTAGCTCCTCTTAAAAAGAAGTTAAAAAAGCAAAGAAAGTTCACTCCTTGGTATAACTCTCAAACCCGTAAGTTAAAACAAATATCGCGAAAATTTGAAAGGAATTGGCGATTAACCAAACTGGAAGAATCTCGTTTAATCTGGAGGGGCCTCCGCAATGCCAGAGCAAACTATTACTCAGCATTAATAGAAGACAATACGAACAACCCCAGGTTTCTTTTCAGCACTGTAGCCAGGCTGACTGAGAGTCAAAGCTCTATTGAGCCTTGTATTCCTTTAGCCCTTAGCAGTAATGATTTTATGAACTTTTTTAATGACAAAATTCTTACTATTAGAGGCAAAATTCATGACCTCCTGTCCTCAGATAGTACCTATCTAACCTCAAACACAGCTGTAAGACCTAATATATATTTAGATTGCTTCTACCCAACTTCTCTTCAAGAATTGACCGCAGTGATTTCTTCATCTAAATCATCAACGTGTCTCTTAGACCCCATCCCAACTAGGCTACTTAAGGAGGTCTTACCTTTGGTTAACACTCATATATTAGATATGATCAATATATCCTTATTAACAGGCTATGTACCACAGTCTTTTAAGGTAGCTGTAATTAAACCTCTACTAAAAAAGCCCACTCTGGATCCAGAGGTGTTAGCCAACTATAGACCAATATCTAATCTTCCCTTTATGTCAAAGATCCTTGAGAAAGTAGTCGCAGACCAGCTGTGTGATTTTCTCCAGGATAATAATTTATTTGAGGAATTTCAGTCAGGATTTAGAGTGCATCATAGCACTGAGACAGCTCTAGTTAAAATTACAAATGACCTTCTGATTGCTTCAGACAAAGGACTCGTCTCTGTACTTGTTTTATTAGATCTTAGTGCGGCGTTTGACACAATTGACCATCAAATCCTACTGCAGAGACTGGAACACTTAATTGGCCTAAAAGGTTCTGCACTGAGCTGGTTTAAATCTTATCAGGGTTCAACGCTAAGGTTTTTTTTCACTTGCCCGGTCGGGCAAGTTGTTCAGAGATCTACTTGCCCGAAGTCAGTTTTTACTTGCCCTATAAAAATTGTTTAATTTAAGCGGCTATCAAATAACAAAGACTGCAGTTATTTTTAAGTTATGTAATCTTTATCCATACTGTATTCCTACACAAAAATGACAGTGTCAGGGCTTAAAGTGAAAAATTTGTCAATCGTTCTCTCTCTATAATTTTGCGCCCTACTTGAGCCATGCCCACCTCTATTTATTTTTCACCCCTCTCTCCAGTTCTGCTGTATTAACACCGGGTTTAATATATTTTGCTTCCATCTCTCTGCCCTGCTCTACTCTACTTCAATGCTACTTGGCTCTCTCTCTACTCTACCAGTAGACTACCACATCCACCTGTTGCACAAAACGCACACAGCAGTGTTTCCCCTACGATGGAGTTGTAGCAGTGGAGGTGAAGCACATGCATGAAAAATAATTTTCACATGCGTGAAACTTTTTTGTATGTTTGCAAAGCACAGCTTGCTGGGATGTTTCTGTGTATCTACTGGCACCAGAAGGGCTCTTTAGGACTAAGTACATACAGTACATGTGTGCACAGTAATGAGCAGGTGAAATGTCTGTCTAGCTTACATATGAGGTGTCTCAAGATTTAGGAACATACAATTTTATTGAATATAATAACAGTAAAAAGTCACTTGACGTGCTGCTGTTTTGTGCTATGACCTATTTAAGTGTTGGAAGTTGTTATTTACGTGACAATGCCTGAACGCAACACAACCTCAGCATGAGTGCCGTGCTGAGCTGCTGTGTGAGCAGCGTGTTTGTGCGTAACAGCAGTCTGTTGGTTATTTACACAGTGTCCATTTCAATAACTTTGCCAGCTGACAAACTACACCGGGCTCGGGGTCAGGTTTGGTCAGGAAAATGCGGCCCGAGCCGAACTAGCGTGCTCACCTGTGTGTGTAGCGGAACTCCGCCGTACGTGATACAGAGAGCAGAGGAGAATTGTTAACGCGTGACCATGTAGAGACAGAAATGACACGATGACATAACACCATAAATAGTATATTGTTATGTTATTATATGAAGCGTCCGTCGTGCAAAATAATATCAATGGGGGCTGTGGGCAGGACATTATTATGTGTGCCTGTGACTTCAGGCAGAGAAACCGCTGCATCAGAGCCGAAGGAGCACGTTTTAAAATATATTTATTTTATCAATTAGTTATTAACTTTTACTATTTTTAGCAACTTGCCCGATCGGGCAAGTGAGTTGTTAGTTTACATGCCCGACCGTGAGTTTTACTTGCCCCGGGCAATCGGGCAATCCTTATTGTTGAGCCCTGCTTATTTATCTGATCATTTTCAGTTTGTTGACGTTCATAATGAATCGTCCTTACGTACCAAAGTTTGTTTTGGAGTTCTGCAAGGTTCTGTGCTCAGACCAATCCTATTTACTCTATATATGCTTCCTTTAGGAAACATCATTAGAAATCACTCTATAAATTTCCATTGTTATGCGGATAATACTGAGTTGTATTTATCGATGAAGCCAGAAGAAAGTAATCAATTAACTAAACTCCATAACTGCCTTAAAGACATAAAAACCTGGATGAGAACCAATTTCCTGATGTTAAATTCAGACAAAACTGAAGTTATTGTTCTTGGCCCCAAACAACTCAGAGACTCTTTATCTGATGACATAGTTTCTCTAGATGGCATTGCTCTGGCCTCTAGCACTACCGTCAGAAACCTCGGAGTAATATTTGATCAAGATTTGTCTTTTAATTCTCATTTAAAACAAACCTCACAGACTGCATTTTTTCACCTGCGTAATATTGCGAAAATTAGGCCTATCCTGACCCGAAAAGATGCAGAAAAATTGGCTGGATTACTGTAACTCTCTATTATCAGGTAGCTCTAGTAAGTCCTTAAAAACTCTCCAGCTAATTCAGAATGCAGCAGCGCGTGTACTAACAGGAACTAAGAAACAAGATCATATTTCTCCTGTTTTAGCTTCTCTGCACTGGCTCCCTGTAAAATCCAGAATTGAATTTAAAATCCTACTGTTAACTTATAAAGCTCTAAATGGTCAAGCTCCGTCATATCTTAGAGAGCTCATAGTGCCATATTATCCCACCAGAACACTGCGCTCTGAGAACGCAGGGTTACTCGTGGTCCCTAAAGTCTCCAAAAGTAGAAGCCAGAGCCTTCAGCTATCAGGCTCCTCTCCTGTGGAATCATCTTCCTGTTACGGTCCGGGAGGCAGACACCATCTCCACATTTAAGACTAGACTTAAGACTTTCCTCTTTGATAAAGCTTATAGTTAGGGCTGGCTCAGGCTTGCCCTGTACCAGCCCCTAGTTAGGCTGACTTAGGCCAAGTCTGCCGGAGGACCCCCCTATAATACTCCGGGCACCTTTTCTCTCTCTCTCTCTCTCTCTCTCTCTCTCTCTCTCTCTCGTATTCTATTACTGCATCTTGCTAACTCGGCCATTCTGCATGTCACTAACTCGGCTTCTTCTCCGGAGCCTTTGTGCTCCACTGTCTCTCAGGTTAACTCATATCACAGCGGTGCCTGGACAGCGTGACGTGTGTGGCTGTGCTGCTGCCGTGGTCCTGCCAGATGCCTCCTGCTGCTGGTGCCATCATTAGTCATTAGTCATACTTCTACTGTTATTATATACATATGTAGTAGTAGTAGTAGTAGTAGTAGTGCACATGCGCCCGCGCGTGCAGCCTGTTGCAGTCGCTCCTGCTTGTTTTCTCTGTTTTTTTACTTTTTTGCTTCATTAAGTTTGGTATTTGTGCTGGCTTTTTGGTATTGTCATTTTGAAACTGCGCTCTCTCAAAACATGCTGACTGAGAGAGTTGTACTCGTTTTCCTCACCCTGGAATTACTTGTTTCATTCGGACCCGGCACCATTGCGCAACAACTTCATGGCCGCATTGTTTACTCCAGAGATCAGCTGATCGCGCTGAGGCCAGCCGGCTTGGCGGCCGGAACATCGGAGATACCAGCTGAACTGTGGAGGAAAACACACAGAGGATGCAGGGGAGGAAGTAAACAGCGGCGGAAAAAAGCAGGGTTGAGACAACGGAGGCTTATGGAGAAGAGAAGATATAAGCTGTGTCTCCCCTCTCTCATCATGGGCAACGTGAGGTCACTGGCAAATAAGATAGACGAGCTGACAGCGGTCGCCAAAAGTCAGAAGGAGTACCGGGAATGTAGTCTGATGTGCTTCACTGAGACATGGCTTCACCAGGACATTCCCGACAACAACGTCTCCATCAGCGGCTTCCAGACTGTTTGGGCCGACCGGGACTGCACCGAGAGCGGTAAGCGCAAAGGAGGGGGGCTTGGTGTTCTGGTAAATAACCGCTGGTGCAGTCCTGACCATATTTCCATTAAGGAACAAATCTGTTGCCCGGACATTGAAATGTTTGCTGTTGGACTCAGGCCGTATTATTTGCCCAGGGAGTTTTCACATGCCATTATTGTAACTGTTTACATCCCCCCCTCTGCCAACTCGACGTCTGCATGTGACGTCATTCACTCCGCCATAGCCCGCCTGCAGACTAAACACCCGAGTGCCTTTATAGCTATCTCGGGTGACTTCAACCATGTCACCATGGCAAAAACATTGCCCACATTCACACAGTATGTGAGCTGTCCTACCAGAGAGGAGAGGACACTGGACTTGCTGTATGCAAACGCCAAAGATGCATACAGCTGCTCCCCCCTCCCCCCTCTGGGTAGGTCAGACCACAACCTGGTGCACCTCAATCCCTGCTATGTACCACTAGTCAAGAGCCAGCCTGCGACCATGAGGACAGTGAGGAGGTGGTCGGAGGAGACTTATGAGACACTGCAGGGCTGTTTTGGTGTGACAGACTGGCAGGCACTCTGTGAGCCACATGGGGAGGACATCGACGGGCTCACAGAATGCATCACGGACTACATCAGCTTCTGTGTGGACTCCACTGTCCCAGCCAGGACTGTCCATTGTTACCCAAATAACAAACCGTGGGTAACAAAGGACATCAAAGTCATCCTCAACTCAAAGAAGAGGGCCTTCAGAGCTGGTAACAGGGAGGAGGTGAGAACAATACAGGGGGAGCTGAAGATGAAGATCAGGGAAGCTAAGGAGAGGTACAGGAGGAAGCTGGAGAGGAAACTCCAGCAGAACAACATGAGAGAGGTCTGGAGTGGAATGAGGACCATCACTGGCTTCAGGACCAACAACCACAGAGGAGTTGAAGGCAGCGTGGACAGGGCCAATGAACTGAATCTGTTTTTTAACAGATTTGACACTGCTGGACCTGCCCATCCCCCCGACTCTTCTGCTGTCTGTCTTGGTCAACCATCTCCCACTCTGCCCTCCTCCCCCACTCCTCCCTCTCACACCTCAACACCCTCCTGCTTGACCCCCCCTCCTCCTCCTCCTCCTCTCCCCGTGGTCAGACTGACTGCTCTCTCCATCATGAGGAGGAGCGATGACTTAACGTCACCTCCCACACAGTTTCTCTCCAAGTCTTTTTATTGATTGATAATTGATTGATTGATTGATTTTCTTCAACTCTGTTCAGCAGAAACAACCTGCTGCTAACAACTGATGACATCACTGCTGTTTAGAAATAAATTCTAAATGAGTGAATGAAGACACAAGGTCAGAGGTCACACAGCTGACAGCTGACCTGTCTCCCTTTGTCAAAGTCTAAAAAAAATACAGTTCAGTTTAGAAAATAAATCCTCATGTCTGTTTAGAGTCTGACCAGGTCCTTTAGGTCTGACGAGGATCAGCGGGTGCAACAGAAACAGAAAATCCTCAAACTGAAGCTGAATCCAGATGTGATTACTTCCTGTCCGTCAGCTTGAGGAGCAGCTCAGCATCTGTTCGATTCCTGATCGTCTTCTGATGACTCATCAATGCAACACAGTCCAGCAGCTGACCATCAGTTCTCACATGATCAAGTGTCCTTAAACGCACCAACAGAACTTAAGTGATGTCAGCCTGACGTGGAGACTCAACAGGAAGTGTCCTGAAAGTGGAGACGTAAACATGATTCATGGTTTTTGGGTGAACTGTTTCTTGGACATGTTTTTGGCACTTTTCATTTTTTAATTATAAAGTGAAACAATGACAACAATACATTCATGTGACAAACACACACAGGTGAGTGTGTGATGATGTCATGCCTGGTCACGCTGTCACATCATCACAACATTCACCTGAACATCAGGCTGATGACATCATCAGGTTTCAAGGGTCATTAATGTTTTCAGTTGTAGATGTTTTATTCCGATGAAAAACTGTTGCGCTTTATTCTGAAAATCACTCCTTTGTGAGGCGTTTAATGGTCAGTTTGCTGCAGAGTACTGTTGTTGTTTACATGGATGATGATGAAAAACAAAGTAAACAGGAAGTTCATTGCATCATCAATCATGTGTGTTTGTCTAAGAGACAGTCATGTGACACTCAGTCGTCTTTTGATTGGTGGACGTCCAGACTGACGACCTGCAGCTCCGTCAGGTTACTGCTGCTCTGCTGACTGATCACCATCTGTCCAGACAGGAAACACACGTTAACTGTAGAACTACTGTAGTACCTGTAGAACTATCTGTAGTATCTGATGTATCTGTAGTACTATTTGTAGTATTTGTACAATCTGTACTATCTGTAGTACTCTCTGTAGTACCTGTACTATCTGTAGTACCTGTAGAAACTATCTGTAGTATCTGATGTATCTGTAGTACTATTTGTACAATCTGTACTATCTGTAGTACTCTCTGTAGTACCTGTACTATCTGTAGTAACCTGTAGAACTATCTGTAGTATCTGATGTATCTGTAGTACTATTTGTAGTATTTGTACAATCTGTACTATCTGTAGTACTCTCTGTAGTATCTGTACTATCTGTAGTACCTGTAGAACTATCTGTAGTATCTGATGTATCTGTAGTACTATTTGTAGTATTTGTACAATCTGTACTATCTGTAGTACTCTCTGTAGTACTCTCTGTAGTAACCTGTACTATCTGTATCACTATCTGTACCATCTGTTGTGCTATCTGTAGAACTATCTGTAGTACTATCTGTAGTATCTGTTGTACTATGTGCAGAACTATCTGTACTATCTGTAGTACTATCTGTACCATCTGTTGTGCTATCTGTAGAACTATCTGTAGAATCTGCAGTACTTTCTGTAGTATTATCTGTAGATCTTACTATAGTACTATCATTAGTACTGTCTGTAGAACTATCTGTAGAAGTATCTGTAGTATCTGTAGATCTTTTTGTAGTACTTTCTGTAGAACTATATATATAGTACTATTTGTAGAACTATCTGTAGTACTATGTGTACTACTATCTGTACTACTATCTGTAGTACTAGACTGTAGTACTATCTGCACTGCCATCTGTAGTACTATCTGTAGAACTATCTGTAGTACTATCTGCACTACCATCCGTACTACTATCTGCACTTCCATCTGTAGTACTATCTGTAGTACTATCTGCAGTACTGTCTTTAGAACTGTCTTTAGAACTATCTGTAGTACTCTAGTATTTGTACTACTGTCTGTACTATCCGTAGTACTATCTGCAATACTATCTGTAGAATTATCTGTATTATTTGTACTACTATATGCAATACTATCTGTAGAACCATCTGTACTATCTGTACTATCATCAGTACTACTATCTGCAGTACTATCTGTACTACTATCTAAAGAACTAGCTGTAGAACTATGTGTAGTACTATCTGTACTATCTGCAGTACTATCTGTACTACTTTCTGTAGTACTGTGTACTACTATCTTTACTATCTGCAGTACTATCTGTACTATTATCTGTACTACTATCTGCAGTACTATCTGTACTACTATCTGTAGAACTATCTAGAACCATCTGTACTACTATCTGCAGTACTATCTGTACTACTATCTGTAGAACTATCTGTAGAACCATCTGTACTACTATCTGCAGTACTATCTGTAGAACTATCTGTAGAACTATCTGTAGAACTATCTGTAGAACCATCTGTAGAATCTGTAGAACTATGTGTAGAACCATCTGTACTACTATCTGTAGAACTATCTGTAGAACCATCTGTAGAACCATTTGTACTACTATCTGTAGAACTATCTGTAGAACCATCTGTACTACTATCTGCAGTACTATCTGTAGAACTATCTGTACACCTATCTGTAGAACTATCTGTAGAACCATCTGTACTACTATCTGTAGAACTATCTGTAGAACCATCTGTAGAACCATTTGTACTACTATCTGTAGAACTATGTGTAGAACCATCTGTACTACTATCTGTAGAACTATCTGTAGAACCATCTGTAGAACCATTTGTACTACTATCTGTAGAACCATCTGTACTACTATCTGTAGAACCATCTGTAGAACTATCTGTACTACTATCTGCAGTACTATCTGTAGAACTATCTGTAGAGCCATCTGTACTACTATCTGTAGAACTATCTGTAGAACCATCTGTAGAACCATTTGTACTACTATCTGTAGAACTATGTGTAGAACCATCTGTACTACTATCTGTAGAACTATCTGTAGAACCATCTGTACTACTATCTGCAGTACTATCTGTAGAACTATCTGTACACCTATCTGTAGAACTATCTGTAGAACCATCTGTACTACTATCTGTAGAACTATCTGTAGAACCATCTGTAGAACCATTTGTACTACTATCTGTAGAACTATGTGTAGAACCATCTGTACTACTATCTGTAGAACTATCTGTAGAACCATCTGTAGAACCATTTGTACTACTATCTGTAGAACTATCTGTAGAACCATCTGTACTACTATCTGTAGAACCATCTGTAGAACCATTTGTACTACTACCTGTAGAACTATCTGTACTGCTATCTGTAGAACCATCTGTACTACTATCTGTAGAACCATCTGTAGAACCATTTGTACTACTATCTGTAGAACTATCTGTACTGCTATCTGTAGAACCATCTGTACTACTATCTGTAGAACTATCTGTAGATCCATCTGTACTACTATCTGTAGAACTATCTGTAGAACCATTTGTACTACTATCTGTACACCTATCTGTAGAACTATCTGTACTACTATCTGTAGAACTATCTGTAGAACCATCTGTAGAACCATTTGTACTACTATCTGTAGAACTATCTGTAGAACCATCTGTAGAACCATTTGTACTACTATCAGTACTATCAGCTGTACTGTCAGCAGTAGTATCAGCAGTATGGTACCGGGTGCAGTTGGACTGCAGACACTGGGATCTGAGCGGCAACCGGAGGGAGCGAGGTGAGGAAGACCTGAGGGAGAGGACCTGAGAGACAGAAAATAAAACACACAACCCAACACGTGTTAACAACAACTTAGAGTTCATATGTACATCACCACAGAAGCAGGATGGTACCTGGGTCATGTGACTGGCCGTGGCCTGTCGAGGGGAAGGTGTTGAGGACGGTGAGGCTGCCGTCACCCAGAGAGGGCGTTGGTGCAGCGTACATCACCGTGTGACCGCCGGGGTACATCATGTGACCTGCTACTGAGGAAGAGGCAGATGAGGAAGAGGAAGAGGAGGACACAATGGAGGCAGAAAGACTGGCTGCAGAGACAGACAGACAGAGAGACAGACAGGGACAGACAGAGACAGACAAAGAGATAGAAAGACATGGTTTTGTGTTAGCTTGCTAAAATGATCTCAGCATAAAGAAAATGGAACAATTAGGGCTAACGCTAACATTCAGTGAGCTGGAACTTTACCTGAAGAGTTCAACTTCTGTTGTAATCATAGCAACATCAGTATCATCAGCAACGTCTGTAACATCAGCAACGTCGGGCTATGGTCTTACCTGTGGAGGAGGCGGGGTTGTTGATGTCGGAGCTGCTCTGATTGGTGGAGGTCTGCTGACTGCTGGGCTGAACCTGAATGGTCTGTAGCTGCTGAGAGACTCCGCCTCCTGGTGAAAACACAGGAGAGCTACATGTCATCCATCAGTCATCATCAGTGTGTCAATAATCAATATTCTCTGGTTCAACACAAAAACAAACAGCGTCACCGGCGTCCGTCACATTAAGGGGACAGTTCGCAGATTTTATCCAGCTCTGGGTCAATGTGTAAATGAACTGAGGTAACCTTCTCTCCATCTGACCAGGATCATCACCTGAGAGTGCCGGTGTGAAACAGGTCATCTGGCTGTGGCTCAAAAAGTTCTCACTGGTCTCACTGGTCTGTTGTGGTCTCTGTGGTCTCTCTGATTTCTGGTCTCCCTGGTTTCTATAGCGACGCTGTTGGGTCAAGACAGCCTTACCAGCGGTAATGGCTGAATGAGCGACCCCACCAGACCCTGATGGTGAGCAGTAAACTGAGAGCAGCAACATTAACCTTCAGATGAACCATGATTTGAACTGATGACATCACTGCTCCAATGGTCGTGGTCGTCGTGGTCGTCGTCCTCCGCTTATCCGGGTCCGGGTCGCGGGGGCAGCAGCCTCAGCAAGGAAGCCCAGACAGTCCTCTCCCCAGCCACTTCCATCAGCTCTTCCGCGGGAACCCCGAGGCGTTCCCAGGCCAGCCGGGTGATGTAGTCCCTCCATCGTGTCCTGGGGCGGCCCCGAGGTCTCCTCCCGGTTGGACATGCCCGAAACACCTCCCAAGGGAGGCGTCCGGAAGGCATCCTTACCAGATTCCCGAACCACCTCAACTGGCTCCTCTCGATGTGGAGGAGCAGCGGCTCTACTCCGAGTCCCTCCCGAATGTCTGAGCTCCTCACCCTATCCCTAAGGCTGAGCCCAGCCACCCTGCGGAGGAAACTCATTCCGGCCGCTTGTATTCGCGATCTCATTCTTTCGGTCACTACCCAGAGCTCGTGACCATAGGTGAGGGTTGGAACGAAGATCGACCTGTAAATCGAGAGCTTCGCTTTCTGACTAAGCTCCCTTTTCACCACAACGGACCGGTTAAGCGCCCGTATCACTGCTGACGCTGCCCCAATCCGCCTGTCAATCTCCCGCTCCATCCTACCCTCACTCGTGAACAAGATCCCGAGATACTTAAACTCCTCCACCTGAGGAAGGACCTCCCCCCTGACCTGGAGTGGGCAATCCACCCTTTTCCGGCTGAGGACCATGGCCTCGGACTTGGAGGTGCTGATTCTCATCCCAGCCGCTTCACACTCGGCTGCGAACCGCCCCAGTGAGAGCTTGAGGTCACTGTTCGATGGAGCTAGGAGGACCACGTCATAGGACAGAGGGATGTTGTATGCTGTAAAGCCTTGTGAGGCAAATTGTGATTTGTGATATTGGGCTTTATAAATAAAATTGATTGATTGATTGATCCGCAAAAAGCAGGGATGAGATTCTCCCATCACCGAACCTGACACCCTCCACCACTCGGCTGCGCCTAGAAATTCTGTCCATAAAAGTTATGAACAGAGCCGGTGACAAAGGGCAGCCCTGGCGGAGTCCAACCCTCACCGGGAACAGGTCCGACTTACTGCCAGCCACACGAACCAGACTCATGCTACTTCGGTACAGGGACTGGATGGCCCTTAGCAAGGGGCCACCCACCCCATACTCCCGTAAGCCTTCTCCAAATCCACAAAACACATGTGGACTGGTTGGTCGAACTCCCATGCCCCCTCCAGTACCCTGGCGAGGGTAAAGAGCTGGTCCACGGTTCCGCGTCCGGGACGAAAACCACATTGCTCCTCCTCGATCCGAGGTTCAACTATCGATCGGACCCTCTTCTCCAGCACCCTGGAGTAGAACTTACCAGGTAGGCTGAGGAGTGTGATCCCTCTATAGTTGGAACGCACCCTCTGGTCCCCCTTCTTGAAAATAGGGACCACCACCCCGGTCTGCCACTCCAGAGGCACTGCCCCTGATGTCCAAGCAATGCAGCAGAGGCGTGTCAGCCAAGACAGCCCTACAACATCCAGAGCCTTGAGATATCCGGGACGAATCTCATCCACCCCCGGGGCTCCGCCGCCTCGGAGTTGTTTCACCACCTCGGCGACTTCTGCCCCAGAAATTGGACGACCCGCCCCTGAGACCCCCGTCTCTGTTTCCTCACTGGAATACGTGTTGGTGGGATAGAGGAGCTCCTCAAAGTATTCCTTCCACCACCCGACAATGTCCCCAGTTGACGTCAGCAGCTCCCCGCCCCCACTGTAAACAGTGTGAGCATCACATCACTGCTCCAATGGTTAATGATGCCATTAAAGGTGGTCTGCAGACTGGAGGCAACAGTTCGATCAGCCCGTTGGTTCGTTTGTCTGAAGAGAAGAAGAACGCTGCGAACCTTCAAACTGCCCACTGGTCTCCGAGTGTCTCTGTGTTTGTGGTATTTAATTCCTCAAACGGTCCAAAGAACTGATTCAGCTTCCTCAACGAACTGAGTCAGTTCTTCAGACGGTTTGAGGAATTAAATACCACCCCTGCGAGGAAAGCTGTCCCTCACCCCGACGAGCAGGCACTCAGACTTGAAACAGTGGATGTGCGGAGGACCCTGACAAAAGTCAACGCATGGAAGGCAGCAGGCCCTGATAACATTCCAGGACGGGTCGTCAGAGAATGTGCCGACCAGCTGGCCTACATCCTCACTGACGTCTTTAACACCTCGTTGATGCAGGCTGTTGTACCGTCATGTTTCAAGGCTGCCACCATCATTCCAGTGCCTAAGAAATCCAACATCACCAACCTGAACGACTTCCGCCCTGTAGCACTGATGCCCATCATTATGAAGTGCTTCGAGAGGGTAGTGAAGGACCACATCATCTCCAAACTCCCACCATCACTTGACCCATTCCAGTTTGCATACCAGCCAAACCGTTCCACGGAGGATGCCATCTCCTCTGCCTTCCATCTGAGCCTGGAACACCTGGAGGATAAAAACACCCATGTGCGGATGCTGTTTCTGGATTTCAGCAATCATCCCTCAGCACCCGGTGTGCAAACTGGGTCACTTGGGCCTCGGCACCCCCCTATGCAACTGGCTACTGGACTTCCTCACCAGCAGAACCCAGGCTGTACGTGTGAACAATAACATCTCCAGCGTCATCTCCCTGAACACCAGTTCCCCCCAGGGCTGTGTTCTCAGCCCCCTGCTGTTCACCCTGATGACACACAACTCTTGTCCCAGATTCAGTACCAACCACTTCCTGAAGTTTGTGGATGACACAACCGTTTTGGGCCTCATCCAGGGTGACAACAAACTGGCCTACAGGTGAAACATCTGGTGAACTGGTGTAAAGTCAACAACCTGATCCTCAATGTTGACAAGACAAAGGAGATCATTGTTGACTTTAGGAAATCTCGGCCCAGTCATACACCACTCCTCATCAACGACACTGCGGTGGAGGTCGTCAGTAGCACAAAGTTCCTGGGAGTGCAAATCACCAACAAACTAACCTGGTCCCGCAACACCATCTCCCTGGCGAAAAAGGCACAGCAGCACTTGCACTTCCTGCTCCGGATGAGGAGAGCCTCCCTCCCTCTCCCATCCTGACTACATTCTATAGAGGCACCATCGAGAGTCTGCTGACCGGCTGCATCTCTGTCTGGTTTGGGGCTTGTAAGGCCTCTGACTGGAAGTCTCTGCACAGAGTGGTGAGGACAGCGGAGAAAATCATCGGGTCCCCACTCCCCTCTATCCGGGACATTGGACATAAGCGCTGCCTGACCAGAGCCCAACGCATCTCCTCTGACCCCACCCACCCCCACCATGGACTGTTCTCCATGCTGACCTCTGGCAGGAGGTTCTGCAGCATCCGTAGCAGGACGTCCAGATTCAGAGACAGGTTCTTTCCCCTGGCTGTAAGACTATTGAACACTCATCTATGGACTGAAACAGCCAGCTAAATTTTAACTTATTTTAAGTCATACCAGTGTTTTATATTTTATTTTATTGTATGTTACATAATTTAAGCATCTATTCAGGAGCCAAAGTAACGAAATCTAATTTAATATGTGCACCGAAGGTGTATTTGTTGAATGACAATAAAGTAAGTCTAAGTCTAAGTCTCCGTGTGTCATGGACGTTTCAGTCTGTCCACGTCAGGTGTCCACACAGATTCATGACCCTACGTGTTAAATCACGCTGTCACAAAGGTTCTCTTCTGACTCCGCCTCTGTGTTATTCACACCTATCAGATTCAAACAATCAGTCCAGCTGCACACACGGACGAGGAAACAAACAACCATACCTGATGATGTCACAGGTCGTGTCAGGGGTGTAGGAGTTCTCCACAGAACGTCACTGTAATAGCTTCGTTATAAGAAACAAGATTCCAGGACTTCTCAAAAACTTTCAAGGACCTTACTTATTCCATGACTTTTCCAGGTTACACACACACACACACACACACACACACACACACACACACATACACACGGGAGTGGTCATGCTCACCTGCCAGTGACACGGTGGCGGGGAGGCGGAGCAGTGTGGTGGGTGGTGTGGGTGGAGTGTGCAGCGTGGTGGTGGCGGCAGTGGGGCCAGGGGCCCCGGGACCCTGGATGGTGAGAGGCGGGCCTTGCAGCTGGCTGAGGGGGATGGTGTGTGTGCCGGGGGGCAGCGAAGCACCTGTGGACAGGTGGGGGGGGGGGGGGGGGGGGGGGGGGGGGGGGGGGGGGTGGCAGAGACAAGTTAATGAACAGCTGAACATCAGTGAGGTCACTTTTTAAAGAGATTAGACTGACAGGAGGAGCTGGACCGAGTGACATTTCTGACACGTCCACACGTCTCAGAGGACACGTCTAGAGGACACGTCCACATGTCTCAGAGGACACGTCTCAGTGGACAGATCCACACTCCTCAGAGGACATGTCCACGTCTCATTAGGGCTGCACGACTAACTGTAGCCTCAGTTTGTGCCTCATACAGATCTGCTGATAAAGTTAACTTAGCGTTAGCAAGCGTGATAAGACGGCAGAGAAGAGACGTTGCGTAAATAAACCAAAGATTTATTAATTTTCTGTAGCAGTAAACACATGGGCTGATAAAAAACGTGTTAACTAAGTATGCTAAAGCTTTACAAACTATTCAGGGCTGCCGACGATAACATTAACATGACGAACAGCAAGGCTACAGCAAGTTAACGTACTGACACTCCTCAGACAGACACACACATACCGGACAGCCTCTCAGTCCTTAGCCACTAACGTTAGCTCATGTATAGTCTGAGTGGGTGGAAGTTCGCTGCATAGATCAGCCTCTCATTGGGCGGAACGAGCCACCCGCTGAAGTCCCGCCCTACCACCTCTGGTTGTGTAGCAGTTTTCAACACGTCCTTTACTAACTTTTGCGGTGTTTGATCTTGCGGGGATGTAGCCATGTTTCTGCCATGGTTCGCATCCTGTAGGCGATATTTAGACATTAGTGCGCATGCGCCCGCGCGTGCAGCCTGTTGCAGTCGCTCTTGCTTGTTTTCTCAGTTTTCTTACTTTTTTGCTTTATTAAGTTTGGTATTTGTGCTGGCTTTTTGGTATTGTCATTTTGAAACTGCGCCCTCTCAAAACATGCTGACTGAGAGAGTTGTACTCGTTTTCCTCACCCTGGAATTACTTGTTTCATTCGGACCCGGCACCATTGCGCAACAACTTCATGGCCACATTGTTTACTCCAGAGATCAGCTGATCGCGCTGAGGCCAGCCGGCTTGGCGACGGGAACATCGGAGATACCAGCTGAACTGTGGAGGAAAACACACAGAGGATGCAGGGGAGGAAGTAAACAGCGGCGGAAAAAAGCAGGGTTGAGACAACGGAGGCTTATGGAGAAGAGAAGATATAAGCCGTGTCTCCCCTCTCTCGTCATGGGCAACGTGAGGTCACTGGCAAATAAGATGGACGAGCTGACAGCGGTCGCCAAAAGTCAGAAGGAGTACCGGGAATGTAGTCTGATGTGCTTCACTGAGACATGGCTTCACCAGGACATTCCCGACAACAACGTCTCCATCAGCGGCTTTCAGACTGTTTGGGCCGACCGGGACTGCACCGAGAGCGGTAAGCGCAAAGGAGGGGGGCTTGCTGTTCTAGTAAATAACCGCTGGTGCAGTCCTGACCATATTTCTATTAAGGAACGTATCTGTTGCCCGGACATTGAACTGTTTGCTGTTGGACTCAGGCCGTATTATTTGCCCAGGGAGTTTTCACATGCCATTATTGTAACTGTTTACATCCCCCCCTCTGCCAACCCGACGTCTGCATGTGACGTCATTCACTCCGCCATAGCCCGCCTGCAGACTAAACACCCGAGTGCCTTCATAGCTATCTCGGGTGACTTCAACCATGTCACCATGGCAACAACATTGCCCACATTCACACAGTATGTGAGCTGTCATACCAGAGAGGAGAGGACACTGGACTTGCTGTATGCAAACGCCAAAGATGCATACAGCTGCTCCCCCCTCCCCCCTCTGGGTAGGTCAGACCACAACCTGGTGCACCTCAACCCCTGCTATGTACCACTAGTCAAGAGCCAGCCTGTGACCATGAGGACAGTGAGGAGATGGTCGGAGGAGGCTTATGAGACACTGCAGGGCTGTTTTGGTGTGACAGACTGGCAGGCACTCTGTGAGCCACATGGGGAGGACATCGACGGGCTCACAGAATGCATCACGGACTACATCAGCTTCTGTGTGGACTCCACTGTCCCAGCCAGGACTGTCCATTGTTACCCAAATAACAAACCGTGGGTAACAAAGGACATCAAAGTCATCCTCAACTCAAAGAAGAGGGCCTTCAGAGCTGGTAACAGGGAGGAGGTGAGAACAATACAGGGGGAGCTGAAGATGAAGATCAGGGAGGCTAAGGAGAGGTACAGGAGGAAGCTGGAGAGGAAACTCCAGCAGAACAACATGAGAGAGGTCTGGAGTGGAATGATGACCATCACTGGCTTCAGGACCAACAACCACAGAGGAGTTGAAGGCAGCGTGGACAGGGCCAATGAACTGAATCTGTTTTTTAACAGATTTGACACTGCTGGACCTGCCCATCCCCCCCCCGACTCTTCTGCTGTCTGTCTTGGTCAACCATCTCCCACTCTGCCCTCCTCCCCCACTCCTCCCTCTCACACCTCAACACCCTCCTGCTTGACCCCCCCTCCTCCTCCTCCTCACACCTCCTCTCCCCGTGGTCAGACTGACTGCTCTCTCCATCATGAGGACTACACCCCTCCCCCACGTGTCGTCACCTCCACAATGTGCTTCACTGCTGACCATGTGAGAAGACAGCTGATGAGACTCCACTCAAATAAGGCTGCAGGCCCTGATGGTGTCAGCCCCAGGGTGCTCAAAGCCTGTGCCCCCCAGCTATGTGGAGTACTTCAGCATGTCTTCAACATGAGCCTGAGTCTCCAGAGGGTCCCCTTGCTGTGGAAGACATCCTGCCTCGTTCCTGTGCCAAAGACGTCGCGTCCCAGTGGCTCCAAGGACTACAGACCCGTGGCATTGACCTCCCACATCATGAAGACCCTGGAGAGACTCGTCTTGGAGCAGCTCCGGCCCATGGTCAAGCCACTTTTGGACCCCCTCCAGTTCGCCTATCAGCCCCAACTTGGAGTTGAGGACGCCATCATCTACCTGCTCAACCGCGTCTACGCCCACCTGGACAAGCCGGCGAGCACTGTGAGGGTCATGTTTTTTGACTTCTCTAGTGCGTTCAACACCATACGTCCAGCTCTACTGGGTGACAAGCTGACAGCAATGCAGGTGGATGCCCCCCTGGTGTCCTGGATTGTAGACTACTTGACTGGCAGACCACAGTATGTGCGCTTGCAACGCTGTGTGTCAGACAGAGTGGTCAGCAATACCGGGGCCCCGCAGGGGACTGTCCTCTCTCCCTTCCTCTTCACCCTCTACACCACGGACTTCAGCTATTGCACTGAGACCTGCCATCTTCAGAAGTTTTCTGATGGCTCTGCTATAGTTGAATGTATCAGCAAGGGTGATGAGGATGAGTACAGGGCTGTTGTGGATAACTTTGTCACATGGTGTGAGCAGAACCATCTGCAGCTCAACGTGGCAAAGACAAAGGAACTGGCTGTGGATCTGAGGAGGACCAAGACACCGGTGACCCCTGTTTCCATCCAGGGGGTCAGTGTGGACATTGTGGAGGACTATAAGTACCTGGGGGTACACATTGACAATAAACTGGACTGGGTTAAGAACACTAATGCTCTCTACAGGAAGGGCCAGAGTCGTCTCTATTTTCTGAGGCGACTGAGGTCCTTCAACATCTGCCGGACTATGCTCAGGATTTTCTATGAGTCTGTGGTGGCCAGTGCTATCCTCTATGCTGTTGTGTGCTGGGGCAGCAGGCTGAGGGTGGCGGACGCCAACAGACTCAACAAACTGATCCGCAAGGCCAGTGATGTTGTGGGAACGGAGTGTGACTCTCTGATGTTGGTGTCAGAGAGGAGGATGCTGTCTAAGCTACGAACTATCTTGGACAATGTCTCACACCCACTCCACCATGTGCTGGTCAGGCACAAGAGTACTTTCAGTGGGAGACTCATACCACCAAGATGTACCACTGAGCGCCACAGGAAATCATTCCTGCCTGTGGCCATCAAACTGTACAACTCCTCCCTCTGAGTGGCCCTGAGACCTTTTCACACAATGCAATAATTTAACTTGTGCAATAACCCCATTCACCCTGACTCTCTGTTTGTGTAAATAATCTTGTTCATGTTTACAATATATATATGTATATTTATATATATATATATATATATTTATTTACGTTTATGTTTGTTAATAATTCCTGTTTATTTAACTATATATTTGTTAATACTATTGTTTAAATTTCTTATATTTTCACGTATCTTTCCCCTCTTGCAAGGAGCACCTGTAACATAAATAATTTCCCCTCGGGGATCAATAAAGTATTTCTGATTCTGATTCTGATTTTTGTGGGCGTGTTACACCAAAACCCCCTGGCAATATTTTTGCAAGCGCACCATTGCTGTGGCACCGCCAAGAACGATTGTGATTGGCTGAAAGAAATACAAGCAGCGGGGGCGTTTTTTTCTCCAGTCTTAAAGTGAGAATCGGCCCAACCAGACCTTTCTTTTCTTGAGAAAGGTCTGGTGAGCGAGACTAGCTCATGTAGAACACAGGTACCACACAAAAACTTTTACAAAGGGTCATAATGTGCTTCTAGTGACTGTCAAATCGCCAGCGAAAGATGTTTACACTGCAGACACAGAGAACAGCTGCTTGCTCTCATGGGACAAAGATCCTCTCTGAGGAAGAGGGTTCACTTTGCTGCAGGGTTCACCAAAACGTTTTTTTCTTTTTTTTTCTTTTAATAAATTGAACACACATCAAAGAACATACAAGATCCTGTAGAGAATTAATACATATAATACAATACAATAAACACTGTCAAATTAAATGAAGGAAGAGGATTTTTTAAAGGCAAATAAAATATTGGGGATTTACAGTACAGGCCAAAAGTTTGGACACACCTTCTCATTCAATGCGTTTTCTTTATTTTCATGACTATTTACATTGTAGATTCTCACTGAAGGCATCAAAACTATGAATGAACACATGTGGAGTTATGTACTTAACAAAAAAAGGTGAAATAACTGAAAACATGTTTTATATTCTAGTTTCTTCAAAATAGCCACCCTTTGCTCTGATGACTGCTTTGCACACTCTTGGCATTCTCTCCATGAGCTTCAAGAGGTAGTCACCTGAAATGGTTTTCCAACAGTCTTGAAGGAGTTCCCAGAGGTGTTTAGCACTTGTTGGCCCCTTTGCCTTCACTCTGCGGTCCAGCTCACCCCAAACCATCTCGATTGGGTTCAGGTCCGGTGACTGTGGAGGCCAGGTCATCTGCCGCAGCACTCCATCACTCTCCTTCTTGGTCAAATAGCCCTTACACAGCCTGGAGGTGTGTTTGGGGTCATTGTCCTGTTGAAAAATAAATGATCGTCCAACTAAACGCAAACCGGATGGGATGGCATGTCGCTGCAGGATGCTGTGGTAGCCATGCTGGTTCAGTGTGCCTTCAATTTTGAATAAATCCCCAACAGTGTCACCAGCAAAACACCCCCACACCATCACACCTCCTCCTCCATGCTTCACAGTGGGAACCAGGCATGTGGAATCCATCCGTTCACCTTTTCTGCGTCTCACAAAGACACGGCGGTTGGAACCAAAGATCTCAAATTTGGACTCATCAGACCAAAGCACAGATTTCCACTGGTCTAATGTCCATTCCTTGTGTTTCTTGGCCCAAACAAATCTCTTCTGTTTGTTGCCTCTCCTTAGCAGTGGTTTCCTAGCAGCTATTTGACCATGAAGGCCTGATTCGCGCAGTCTCCTCTTAACAGTTGTTCTAGAGATGGGTCTGCTGCTAGAACTCTGTGTGGCATTCATCTGGTCTCTGATCTGAGCTGCTGTTAACTTGCGATTTCTGAGGCTGGTGACTCGGATGAACTTATCCTCAGAAGCAGAGGTGACTCTTGGTCTTCCTTTCCTGGGTCGGTCCTCATGTGCGCCAGTTTTGTTGTAGCGCTTGATGGTTTTTGCGACTCCACTTAGGGACACATTTAAAGTTTTTGCAATTTTCCGGACTGACTGACCTTCATTTCTTAAAGTAATGATGGCCACTCGTTTTTCTTTAGTTAGCTGATTGGTTCTTGCCATAATATGAATTTTAACAAATTCCACTAATTAACCCTGATAAGGCACACCTGTGAAGTGGAAACCATTTCAGGTGACTGCCTCTTGAAGCTCATCGAGAGAATGCCAAGAGTGTGCAAAGCAGTAATCAGAGCAAAGGGTGGCTATTTTGAAGAAACTAGAATATAAAACATGTTTTCAGTTATTTCACCTTTTTTTGTTAAGTACATAACTCCACATGTGTTCATTCATAGTTTTGATGCCTTCAGTGAGAATCTACAATGTAAATAGTCATGAAAATAAAGAAAACGCATTGAATGAGAAGGTGTGTCCAAACTTTTGGCCTGTACTGTATATAAAAATATACATAGAGACATATAAATAATTATATAATTAAAGATACGTAGGCTATGTTAGGTGAATACTGCTGTCAAATGCATGGTGTTGAAACGTTTAATTTTGACTTAATTCCAGGCCTGGAATACCTACCTCTGAAAAATGTTGTTCAACATTGATATTATTGTTAAAATTGTTCAAAAGCTGTAAGAGAAAACAAGAGACTAAAGCTAAAACAGGAGTGTTCCCTCTCTGCTGACCAGAGTTTATGTGCCTTGTGTCTCTTGTATCAGGCACAATTATAGGCTTTGTTATTTAATGATTTTTTTTAATATTTATTTATATATAATTTTTTTTCCTTTTGTATCAGGAAAAAGGCACAATATATCTTTATGTTGAAAAAAATCGTGAGACAATCGTGATCTCAATTATAAGCCAAAAAATCGTGATTCTCATTTTTTCCAGAATCGTGCAGCCCTACGTCTCAGAGGACACATCTCAGAGGACACATCCACACGTCTCAGTGGACAGACGAATGGAAATAATGACCATTAGTGATTCCTGCCGTGTGCAACAGCACGTTCAAACAAAAGATCAGCGTCAAGGCGAGACAGTTTTAAAACGTCGCAGAGAAAAGTGTCAGCGGCGTGAATCTTCAGTCTGAACTGGACGGTACAAACGGTGGAAATCTTGGAATTTGACAATAAAAATTTAAGCTATAAAAAAATCACATTCGACTTTTGAAATGTTTTTTGTTGTTTTTGCTGTGCCTGAACCGAATGAGCAGAAGAACACGATGCTGCTGTGTCACACTGCGTCCGTCCTCTGCTCTGTATGTGTGGTGTTTCACTGAGGGGGCGGAGCTCCGCTTCTCCACACACAGCAGCAGCTGCGCTGCGCTCACTGTGTTAGCAAATCACACCAATATGTCAGCAGCATCATTTAATATGGACATAGACAACTTTTCTACTTGTTAGCATGCTAGCTAACTAACGCTGTAAGCTGATGACCTCCTGGATGAGAACATAATACAGTAACTGTCAGCACTGATCATTTTACAGAGGACACCACAAGAAAACATGTTCTTAGTTTAGATGATCAAACAGATGATGGATCACAGACTTTTGTTTCTGGCTGTCAGTGATCAGCTTTAGTTAATGTAGCTAGCGTGCTAATGTTAGCGAGCCTTTATTTTCCCAGGATGGAGCCTGGGTGCAGACAGGAAGGTAAAATGATTAGTGACTCAAGGAGTGAGACATCTGATTGGCTGCAAACAATCCCCTCTTAGAAAAAATGCATTTTTTGAATCGAGTCATGTCAGGGGAGTCTCAAAACTCGCACACACAAATGCAGGGAAGTTTACAAATTAAAAGCACTTTGTAAATGCAGGTTGGACAGTTCATATATCAATGTAACAACCTCACAATATGTATAAAATTGCAAATACTTCTAAATGCATACATTTGTGAATTTCAATTGCACATATTTAAAACAAGACATATTTGTGTGTGCATCACAAATATGTTCATAAATCTTATTTTTCATATGTGGATTTTCTTTTACTTATATATGGAATGAAATAGGGCTGCACGGTATATGCGGTAGATGGTAGAAATGATATAAATTTGGCCCACGGTAGAGATTTGCGCTCTACCGTCCTATCGTCGATGACGTCATCGCATCTGCCTCAGTGTGAAAATGGCTGCGAGCACAGAGACAGCGGAGCAAGAGGAGCTGGTTCACGTCTGTGATTTAGCGTAGCACGTGCAACATGTGTTGCTGGAGAACTTGTTAGTGAGTGAATTAATGTCTTATGAACAGCCCTGGACTTCTCAGACTCTTTTAGCGACTTACCGCTCAGAGGGAACTCATTCAGTGTCTCCTCTGGCAGCAGCACAGTGGCTCTCCCTCTCCTCTCTCGCCGTGCGCACAAGGGAGTTGGTTTTCGGCAAGAGAGTTTGTCATAAACCTTTGGTAATGTAAACCTATGTGACGCTAGGGGCTCCACAAAAAACTCCATATGTGAATGTGTGATAGTTGTGGTATCATAACAGCCTGTCACAGGTTACAGCGTGATGATTAGAGGAGAAATGGCAGAGCATAAAGGTCCAGGTGGAAAAAACACAACTCAGTCATTTAGGATTTTGCTAAAAGAAGGAAATTACCTTTTGATATAGATCCCAGGGGACATTTTGCACCATAGAGTGCTGGGTTTTAATTTTGAGATCTGCATTCTGCACAATAAATGCTCTAAAAAATACATTATATCTTTGCTTTTGTTGTTGTTTTTTTTATCAATTTAGCTTTGCTAAGGGACTACAAAACCCATTCAGAAACACTTCTATGATAACTTTTACACTTAAATTTATACCGCGATATATACCGTTACCGTGAAGGGATTGGATTTATACTGTGATATGAATTTTAGGTCATACTGCCCAGCCCTAGAATGAAACATATTTTTGTGTGCATTGAAAATGTGTTTGTGTTTTCAGTCATATATACATATAAATCCCCAAATGCATTTGTGAAGTCTTTTTTGTGCATTTATTAACTTCTGTGTGCATTTATTCATTTTGAGACTGTTTTTGCTCCATGCAGGTGAGAGGAAGCTCCGCCCACCTACCTGACATCAAGGTGAAGCCTCCAGGAAGCACCACGCCGGCCGATGTCTTCAGCACCGTCCCGTTGGTGGAGGAGGATGACTGCCAGGAGGGGGTGCTGGTCTGCACCTGCATGGACACTGAGGACGAAGAGGAAGATGGCGTGGCCTGTGTGGTGCCAGGAAGGTTGGACATGGTGAACGCTGGTTTGATCACATCCTACAGGAAGAGACACACACGCAGTGTTTCCCCTAGGTTTACAGCTCGCGCGTGCGTAACAGCAGCCTTTAGATGGTCATTTACACACTGTCCATAATAATAAATATGTCAGGTAACAAACTGCACCAGGAGACACAACAGTACAAACTGTACCTGAAAACACCTGAGACACAGGGCTCAGGTCAGGTTCAGACTTAAAAATCAGGAAAATTCGGCCCGAGCCGCGCTCTAGAGTGCTCACCTGAGAGTGCACGTGTGTGTGTGTGTGTGCGCGTGTGCATCAGGGCGATACAGAGAGCAGAGGAGAACTGTTAAGGTGCGACCATGAAGAGACAGAAATGACATAAGATAAATACACCTGAGACACAGCAGCCAATCACCATCAGCTGCACCTCCTCCGACATCCACTAGAACCTGCTCGGATCAGTCTCATTGGAACTGCACTGTCAAGGACAGGGAACCACAACACCTCTGTCTGGGTTCTGACAGAATCTCCCAAAGGAACGGAACCTGCAGTCAGCATGTATGTTCTGACAGAACCTTGTGAGGAAACAGAACCTAAGGTCGACATGTACATTCTGACAGAACCTCGTGAGGAAACAGAACCTAAGGTCGACATGTACATTCCAACAGAACCTTGTGAAGAAACAGAACCTGCAGTCAACATGTATGTTCTGACAGAGCCTTGTGAAAAAACAGAACCTGCAGTCAACATGTACGTTCCAACAGAACCTTGTGAAGAAACAGAATATGCAGTCAACATGTATGTTCTGACAGAGCCTTGTGAGGAAACAGAACCTGCAGTCAACATGTACGTTCCAACAGAACCTTGTGAGGAAACAGAACCTAAGGTCGACATGTACATTCTGACAGAACCTCGTGAGGAAACAGAACCTGCAGTCAACATGTATGTTCTGACAGAGCCTTGTGAAGAAACAGAACATGCAGTCAACATGTACGTTCCAACATAACCTCGTGAGGAAACAGAACCTGCAGTCAACATGTATGTTCCAACAGAACCTTGTGAGGAAACAGAACCTGCAGTCAACACGTATGTTCTGACAGAACCTTGTGAGGAAACAGAACCTAAGGTCGACATGTACATTCTGACAGAACCTCGTGAGGAAACAGAACCTGCAGTCAACATGTATGTTCTGACAGAGCCTTGTGAAGAAACAGAACATGCAGTCAACATGTACGTTCCAACATAACCTCGTGAGGAAACAGAACCTGCAGTCAACATGTATGTTCCAACAGAACCTTGTGAGGAAACAGAACCTGCAGTCAACACGTATGTTCTGACAGAACCTTGTGAGGAAACAGAACCTAAGGTCGACATGTACATTCCAACAGAACCTTGTGAAGAAACAGAACATGCAGTCAACATGTACGTTCCAACAGAACCTTGTGAGGAAACAGAACCTAAGGTCGACAGGAACGTTCCGACAGAACCTTGAGAGGAAACAGAACATGCAGTCAACATGTACGTTCCGACAGAACCTTGAGAGGAAACAGAACCTAAGGTCGACAGGAACGTTCCGACAGAACCTTGAGAGGAAACAGAACATGCAGTCAACATGTACGTTCCAACAGAACCTTGTGAGGAAACAGAACCTGCAGTCAACACGTATGTTCTGACAGAACCTTGTGTGGAAACAGAACCTAAGGTCTACAGGTACGTTCCAACAGAACCTTCTGGTATCTTTCAGCCATTAAACAATTACGCTGCATCCCTCACACCTCACCGTCTCTGAATGTGACGTTACCTTGGCGACCTCTGAGCAGCTGTCAGCCTCAGACACCTGGTAGGTGAGGTCAGTCTCCTCGAAGCCAGTGGCGCTCATCCTCTGGTCGGAGGAGGGGTCCGAGCGTGGCGGGGAGTCCGGAGAGTTGAGGCAGGTCTGAATCAGAGCTTTTCCCGTCTCTGACGTGATCATCGGCTGCAGCTTCCTGGTGGCGAATGTGTACACGTGACCCGTCTCACTGGCAACCAGCAGCAGCACCTGAGTACCGGTCAGCGTGGACAGCTCGTACGCCTGCAGGGGAGACGACAGGTATGAGCACTCGCAGAGTCAGGTGTTTCGTAACATCAGGGTTATCAACCATGGTTTCATCTGTGATGTTTGACATCTCAGCAGGTAACTGATCTCTGACCTGTGCAGGGTTCAATGCTAAGGTTTTTTTTTTTCACTTGCCCGGTCGGGCAGGTTGGTCAGAGATCTACTTGCCCGAAGTCAGTTTTTACTTGCCCTATAAAAATTGTTTAATTTAAGCGTCTATCAAATAACAAAGACTGCAGTTATTTTTATGTTACGTAATCTTTATCCATACTGTATTTATTAATTAAAACAACATATGTCATGTACTGTAGCTTAATTCCTACACAAAAATGACAGTGTCAGGGGAGCGGCAATCTTTGTCAATCGTTCTCTCTCTATAATTTTGCGCCCTACTTGAGCCATGCCCACCTCTATTTATTTTTCACCCCTCTCTCCAGTTCTGCTGTATTAACACTGGGTTTAATATATTTTGCTTCCATCTCTCTGCCCTGCTCTACTCTACTTCAACGCTACTTAGCTCTCTCTCTACTCTACCAGTAGACTACCACATCCACCTGTTGCACAAAACGCACACAGCAGTGTTTCCCCTAGGATGGAGTTGTAGCAGCGGAGGTGAAGCACACACATGAAAAATAATTTTCACATGCGTGAAACTTTTTGGTATGCTTGCAAAGCACAGCCTGCTGGGATGTTTCTGTGTATCTACTGGCACCAGAAGGGCTCTTTAGGACTAAGTAGTATACAGTACATGTGTGCACAGTATGAGCAGGTGAAATGTCTGTCTAGCTTACATATGAGGTGTCGCAAGATTTAGGAACATACAATTTTATTGAATATAATAACAGTAAAAAGTCACTTGACGTGCTGCTGTTTTGTGCTATGACCTATTTAAGTGTTGGAAGTTGTTATTTACGTGACAACGCCTGAACGCAACACAAGCTCAGCATGAGTGCCGTGCTGAGCTGCTGTGCGAGCAGCGTGTTTGTGCGTAACAGCAGTCTGTTGGTTATTTACACACTGTCCATTTCAATAACTTTGTTAGCTGACAAACTGCACCGGGCTCGGGGTCAGGTTTGGTCAGGAAAATGCGGCCCGAGCCGCTCTAGCGTGCTCACCTGTGTGTGTGGCGGAACTGTGACCTCTGACCTGTGTGTGATGACCCTGTGATCTCTAACCTATGTGTGATCACCCTGTGACCTCTGACCTGTGTGTGTGGCGGAACTGTGACCTCTGACCTGTGTGTGATGACCCTGTGATCTCTAACCTATTTGTGATCACCCTGTGACCTCTGACCTGTGTGTGATGACCCTGTGATCTCTAACCTATGTGTGATCACCCTGTGACCTCTGATGTATCTGTGATGACCCTGTGACCTCTGACCTGTGTGTGATGACCCTGTGATCTCTAACCTATGTGTGATCACACTGTGACCTCTGACCTGTGTGTGATGACCCTGTGATGTCTGACCTCTGCATGTAATGACCCTGTGACCTCTGTATGGTGACCCTGTGACCTCTGACCTGTGTGTGATGACCCTGTGACCTCTGACCTGTGTGTGATGACCCTGTGATCTCTAACCTATGTGTGATCACCCTGTGACCTCTGACCTGTGTGTGATGACCCTGTGACCTCTGACCTGTGTGTGATGACCCTGTGATCTCTAACCTATGTGATCACACTGTGACCTCTGACCTGTGTGTGATGACCCTGTGATCTCTAACCTATGTGTGATCACACTGTGACCTCTGACCTGTGTGTGATGACCCTGTGATGTCTGACCTCTGCATGTAATGACCCTGTGACCTCTGTATGGTGACCCTGTGACCTCTGACCCCTGCTGTGTTTTCCCTCCACACTCACCTTCTTCATGATGCCGGTCTTCCTCTTGCTAAAAGTTGTGTACCGCCTCAGTTTGTTGTCGATGAACTCCATCTTGATCTTGACTCTTCCTCTGGTTTTCTTGCCGGGTTTGGCTCCCGGCACCCCGGGGCTGACCCCGCCGTAACCCCCGCTCAGGCCTCCGGAGGTGGGCGCTGACTGGTGTCCGAGCTCCCTCTCGCTCCTCTCCCGCTTCACGCCCCTCCTGTCCCCCCCTGACCCTGCCGTGTCCTCGTCGTCCCCGGAGTCCGAGTCCTGGTCGGAGCCGCTGTAGACCACCTCGGTGCTGTATTCCCTCTCTTCAAACCGGCCTCCGTCGGTGTCGGTGGCTGCGTTCGGTCCCGGTCCGGTCGTGCTGATCCCGGTTCCGTTTCCCGCTCGCCCGGCTCCGGTTCTGGAGCCCATTCCGGCGCCGCTCCCCGCCAGCATTCCCCGCTGGATCCCCCCGCCCCAGGCCTGAAAACCTCCTCCTTCCGGCGAGCCAAAGCTCCTGTGCCGGCGGTGTGAAGACCGACAGTCCCCCGGTGCTCCGAGCTCCCAGTCCAGGCACACTCAGCTAACAGGACCGCTAGTTGCACGGCTAACTGAGCTAACTGCTACAGGCAGCTGCAGCTAGCATCAGTTAGCGGTTGCTTTAGCAACAAGTAAAGCTACCTGTCCGTCAGAGTCCGTCAGTGAGCGCGAGATCGGGCCGATCAGTCGGAGAACGTCAGAGGAACCCGGAGAAAATATCCTGTGCGTCAGATTTGATCCAGTTTGATCACAATCAGTGAATAAAGTTAAAAAGTTGTGTTTGTGAACAGTGATCAGTGAGGCCCGGCCCCCGAATCACTCCGCTCCACATAAGGACATCACCTGACAGCACCCGCACATATCCGTCCGCTGTGGAACATAGTTCTACAGACTGTACGCAGCTCGTTCACTGTGCTTCTTTGGAACATCACACATGTTGTCAGACATGTTACAGTCATGTGTTTTACACGTCATGAGACTGAAGTACTGTGCTGTTAACGCAGGATGAGCGCAGTGATACCAAAAGGCGACGTGTTCTTTCGGACATGCAGCGGAACTACTTTCCTCCATATAAAGAAGCACGTTTCCTTTTATGGCGCTGCCGCTCCTTATATGGTCAATCTGAACTTCAGTCTGCAAACTACAAACACGTGGAGAGAAGAAGAAGAAGAAATTCAGTAGGTGGCGGTATGCACCTTTAAAGTTGGTATTCCAATCCGCCAGAAAACACAAAGAAGAAGAAGAAGAAGCCAGGAGGAGGAGGAGGAGGAGGATAGGTCAGGTCAGGTCAGGTCAGGTCACATCCCGGAGTCTCTACGGGGCTTGAGTCATGTTGGGTTTGTTCAGGTACCAAGAGCTCCGTGGAGACCAGAGGGGTATTCCAGGTAGGAGGTTCAACAAACTCTGAGTCTATCCCTGAACTCTAAGTTGATTTACTCTGAGATGGGAAACTCTGAGTATCTGGTTCCAGAACAGCTGATCTGAGTTAGTTCAGTCAACTCTGAGTATGTTCACTCTGAGTTAAGCCGACAATAAAAAGCCATCATCAATGGAGCTCTGACTCCACGATTCACCATGGCAACAGGTAAATAAAAGACAGCGCCGATGGGGAAAAACACAGGAGGCAGAAGATTTAAAACATATAGGCTAGGCTATAGATCAAAGACATAAAGACATGACTGTAAACTCACAGTGTGACCCAGTAATAATATGTTTGGTGATTTGCACTTGAAAAGACGTTGAGGTTAAAATACAGTAGATTTGTAAATGTTGCACATCTATTTGTATCTTGACTCAACAGCATTCAGTGACTTTATTTCAGCTACAAATGTAGTAAATGTAAAGACAGTGAAATGCTGCACCACTGCTCACTCAGAAATATGAACATATAATCCCCAATATTAGGCTATAGGAGTTATGTTCCATCAGTGCGACCAATGACATCAGTGATAGAGATCATTAGTCATTGATACTACGTGTCTAAAGCTTCATACCCATTTTTAAAATGTAAATAATTAGACCTACACATTATGTGCAATAAACATTTGGGAGCTGCTCTGACAGACTGACAGTCTGATCCTTGTGCACAGTGTTATAAAAATAATAAATATAAAAAGGACAGAGGTTTGATTCTGAGCTGAGGGTGAATTCTCGCTGTGTAATATTTGAATGTAAAGACAAAAGCTGATGTCCAAAGAAATGATTGATGTGCATAAATTCAGTAACTTAAGACAGTCCTGAGTAACAAACTAATATCCAGCAGGATTTAGACTGTGACAGACGGTAAATCTCCGCTAATGAATGCGCTTGGATACAAGCTTTGACACGGACTGAATGAATGAGGAAATGAAACAGCGTGTAAGAGGGAGGAGACAGAGAAACACTCAGGGTTTATTGAAGAAAACCTGTCAGCGAGCAGGTTATGTTCACAGAGTCTGTTACCATGGTGACTGACTCAGAGTTTCAGTTACCTCTCTTTCTGGAACTGAAAACCCAGAGTTTCCCTCATTTCAGGGTTAACTTACTCTGAGTTTTCACTAAACTGGAACACTAAACTTTCTGGAATACCCCTCTGACTCTGTGGCTTCATCAGAAACACACACACACACACATACACACACACAGTGAGAGAGAGAGCTCCATCACCAATGAAGTACATACTGCTTTACTTACATACATACCATAGTACAGTAGCAGAGATCTTCAACAGGAAGTACTGCAGAGGGGTCGTGACATTTTTGGTTGGTTAGACAATTTTTTCAAATATTTTTTCCCCAATTTTTTCCCACAAATTATAATGTCTTTAAATACACATTAACATGAATCCAACATGTTGTAGCAAATGGACAAATGGAGGCAGAAGATGTTGTGTTTCAGTCAGAAATGCACACATCCAGCTACACACAGGAGCTCTCTCAAACTGGGTACCGCTTCACTCACGGCCCCTAACGCTGCTCTGCCAATCACACTGCCGCATGTTACATGCTGGCTCTGTCAGGTTCCCCGTGATTGGCCGAGAGCCTATTCAGTCCCCAGTCGTGTTGTCAAAAGACACTAGAGCTTGTATGGATGTAGATATCAACTTGCACGGGTATCGATACTGACAGTGCCATCCTTTGATCCAGCCGACTGTGACCGTATCACACAGGCACCGCTGCAGACAGGCAGGCACCGCTCACCTCACCGCAGCAGCCCTGACCTGGACGCGCGCACACACACACACACACACACACACACACGACGTGAACATGGAAAGTACAAGCAGTAAAGCTCCTGTTTAAACATGTAATTTCCGGGCAGGGGCCGGTACCGAGACCCGGTGTTAAACGGCCCGAGGCTAATTTAATCAAGACCGTCATACTAGTAAGGTCCGACGTTACCGGCTCTTATTGTTACTTTTTAAAGTTTGGGTTTCATGCATCAGCATTCTGCAGCCACACACACACACACACACACACACGACAGAGTGAAGTCAGACATCAGCAGAAAGGTGCAGATGAGTATAACTTACTCTTGTTGACAACAACTGTGCTTGTTACTGTGAGTCAGTGCAATAAAACCTCTGCCAATAAAAAGCCAATACTGTATCAATACATGTGATCAGCATGTAGAAAGCCATATTTTAATCTGCTCTGTCCGCAGTCTCTCATTCACCGCTGTTATGGTTTATGATCGCACTTGGGGGCCAACAGCACACTGTGAAAAGACAAAGTATGAAAGATGCAGACAGAGTGTGTGTGTGTGTGTGTGTGTGTGTGTGTGTTGATAGATACTGTTAATGTCACTTGTTCATGTTGCTTCTGTGCACTGATAGCTCTTTTTATTGTTTCTGTGTTATTTTGAGGAGGGCCATGCATGAATATCTGTCTGTCTGTCTGTCTGTCTCTCTGTCTGTGTGTCTATATGCTAAAAAAAAAAGTGGACCTGTCGCTTGCTGCTCAGAATGTGGCCCATCGACATGATCTGGTTTTAAAATCCGTCCCAGCTGAAACAGTAATTGCAGAGCCCTGACCCAAAGACCATGTTGTTGCTGCTATTTTTGTGATGTTCTGACTTTTATTTGTTCTCTCTTTATTGAAAATAGTCTTGAGTACCATCCTTAGCATCGTGACAACACTAGCACTTAGAGGCCATCACTCACTTTTGTTTCCACATTTATGTTTAAAATAGAAACGTCAGTTTGAATAGCTTGATTATCATGCAGTTGACAGACAGCGTTGGTATCAGCTCACAAGATATGTTTATACATGGCAGTGGCAAGCCCCCCCACTCACTGTGCCTTGCACATGTTTAAAATAAAAACATGAATGTATGAACCTGAGTATTATTTGAATAGCTCAGTACTGAATGCATAATAACAAGGTACGTTTATACATGTTACCAAGCCCAGTTTAATATAAAACACAATTTAATATGCAGTAGATATATGGTAGGGGGTCCCTGCTCCATCTCTCCATCAGTTTGGGGCTCCTTGGCCTGAAACACGTCCTCTGCATTATGGTATGAAGTACAGTAGAAGAAGAGAGGTTAACAGTCAGACAGTGTTTGTGACATCATCTATCAATCAGCCAATCAGACACCTGCTGTTTGCTGGTGTACTGCCAGCCCACCTGCTGCTGAGCTCAGAGCTGAACCAGGATCAGGTGTCTATATTTACCTGAGATTATGAGACAGACTTCCTGTCAGAGAGCCGCCGACTGTCAGAGCAGCAACATGTCCACATTGTCTTCATCATCTTCATCGTTCAGCAGCGGCTTTGCAGGGCCGCCCCCCCCCTGGAGGAACAACAGCCTGCTGCTGGGGGGGGGGCGGGACCCCCCTCTGTCTGACCAGGGAGAGACCATCATAGGAGTGTACCTGCTGCTGCTGGGTGGGTACACACACACACACACACACACACACACACACACACACACACACACACACACACACACACTGACAGTCTGTCTCTGGTGCTTTCAGGTTGGTTGTCCTGGTTTGGAAACAGCATCGTCCTCTTTGTCCTGTACAGACAGAGAGCCGTCCTGCAGCCCACTGACTACCTGACCTTTAACCTGGCCGTCTCCGACGCCAGCATCTCCGTGTTCGGATACTCCAGAGGCATCATTGAAATCTTCAGCGTCTTCCAAGACACCGACTACCTCATCTCCTCCATCTGGACCTGCCAGGTACCAAACACATTCACCTGTCTCCTGTCCTCACCTGTCACCTGTCCTCACGTGTCCTCACCTGTCTCCTGTCACCTGTCCTCACCTGTCCTCCCCTGTCCTCACCTGTCACCTGTCCTCACGTGTCCTCACCTGTCTCCTGTCACCTGTCCTCACCTGTCCTTACCTGTCCTCACCTGTCACCTGTCCTCACCTGTCCTCACCTGTCTCCTGTCCTCACCTGTCCTCACCTGTCTCCTGTCCTTACCTGTCACCTGTCTCCTGTCCTCACCTGTCCTCACCTGTCACCTGTCCTCACCTGTCCTTACCTGTCCTCACCTGTCACCTGTCCTCACCTGTCCTCACCTGTCTCCTGTCCTCACCTGTCCTCACCTGTCCCCTGTCCTCACCTGTCCTCACCTGTCTCCTGTCCTTACCTGTCACCTGTCTCCTGTCCTTACCTGTCCTCACCTGTCTCCTGTCCTCACCTGTCACCTGTCCTCACCTGTCCTCACCTGTCTCCTGTCCTTACCTGTCACCTGTCTCCTGTCCTCACCTGTCCTCACCTGTCTCCTGTCCTATCGTTGTCACCTGTCCTCACCTGTCACCTGTCCTCAACTGTCCTCACCTGTCACTTGTTCTCACCTGTCTCCTGTCCTCACCTGTCACCTGTCCTCACATGTCACCTGTCCTCACCTGTCCTCACCTGTCACCTGTCCTCATCTGTCTCATGTCCTCACCTGTCCTCATCTGTCTCCTGTCCTCACCTGTCACCTGTCCTTACCTGTCTCCTGTCCTATCGTTGTCACCTGTCCTCACCTGTCTCTTGTCCTCACCTGTCCTCACCTGTCTCCTGTCCTCACATGTCACCTGTCCTCACCTGTCTCCTGTCCTCACATGTCACCTGTCCTCACATGTCACCTGTCCTCACCTGTCTCCTGTCCTCACCTGTCTCCTGTCCTCACATGTCACCTGTCCTCACCTGTCTCCTGTCCTCACCTGTCACCTGTCCTCACCTGTCTCCTGTCCTCACCTGTCACCTGTCTCCTGTCCTCACCTGTCCTCACCTGTCTCCTGTCCTATCGTTGTCACCTGTCCTCACCTGTCACCTGTCCTCAACTGTCCTCACCTGTCACTTGTTCTCACCTGTCTCCTGTCCTCACCTGTCACCTGTCCTCACATGTCACCTGTCCTCATCTGTCTCATGTCCTCACCTGTCCTCATCTGTCTCCTGTCCTCACCTGTCACCTGTCCTTACCTGTCTCCTGTCCTATCGTTGTCACCTGTCCTCACCTGTCACCTGTCCTCACCTGTCTCTTGTCCTCACCTGTCCTCACCTGTCACCAGTCCTCACCTGTCTCCTGTCCTCACATGTCACCTGTCCTCACCTGTCTCCTGTCCTCACCTGTCTCCTGTCCTCACATGTCACCTGTCCTCACCTGTCTCCTGTCCTCACCTGTCACCTGTCCTCACCTGTCTCCTGTCCTCACCTGTCACCTGTCCTCACATGTCACCTGTCCTCACCTGTCTGCTGTCCTCACCTGTCTCCTGTCCTCACATGTCACCTGTCCTCACCTGTCTCCTGTCCTCACCTGTCATCACCTGTCACCTGTCCTCACCTGTCTCCTATCCTCACCTGTCACCTGTCCTCACCTGTCACCTGTCCTCACCTGTCTCCTGTCCTATCGTTGTCACCTGTCCTCACCTGTCTCTTGTCCTCACCTGTCCTCACCTGTCACCTGTTCTCACCTGTCACCAGTCCTCACCTGTCTCCTGTCCTCACATGTCACCTGTCCTCACATGTCACCTGTTCTCACCTGTCTCCTGTCCTCACCTGTCACCTGTCCTCACATGTCACCTGTCCTCATCTGTCTCCTGTCCTCACCTGTCCTCACCTGTCTCCTGTCCTTACCTGTGACCTGTCCTCACCTGTCTCCTGTCCTTACCTGTCACCTGTCCTCACCTGTCACCTGTCCTCACCTGTCTCCTGTCCTCACCTGTCACCTGTCCTCACCTGTCTCCTGTCCTTACCTGTCACCTGTGCTCACCTGTCATCTGTCCTCATCTGTCTCCTGTCCTCACCTGTCTCCTGTCCTCATTTGTCTCCTGTCCTCACCTGTCACCTGTCCTCATTTGTCTCCTGTCCTCACCGGTCACCTGTCCTCACCTGTCACCTGTCCTCACCTGTCTCCTGTCCTCACCTGTCACCTGTCCTCACCTGTCTCCTGTCCTCACCTGTCACCTGACATTCACCTGTCACCTGGCATTCACCTGTCACCTGACATTCACCTGTCACCTGGCATTCACCTGTCACCTGACATTCACCTGTCACTTGTCCTCACCTGTCACCTGACATTCACCTGTCACCTGTCCTCACCTGACACCTGTCCTGTCTCCTCCAGGTGGACGGATTCTTCACGCTGGTGTTTGGTCTGAGCAGCATCAACACACTGACAGTGATCAGCATTACCCGCTACATCAAAGGCTGTCACCCGAGCAGAGGTCAGAGGTCACAGCGCCACCTGTAGGCTTCAGGCTCAGATCAGACCTGCAGATGAAATGTTTAAATGTTTGACCTTTAATGCTGCTCAGAGCTCGACGTTCACCTGTGGATAGTTTCCTATTTCACAATCCCCCATCAGGCTGGTTGGAAGGTGTGCTGCTCGAGTAATTCCACAACGATCAGCCAGACGGGAGCGCCACAATTAAAGCCCAAAAATGTAATTTTGGAAAGGCCACGTCCCTCACACCATAACTAAGCTCTATAAAAACACCCAGTGCCACTAAGCTCCGCCCACTAGATTTTCAGCTATTTTGATTTAAACCATGAGTCCGATTTGTACCAAACTTTCAGTGGATCTTAGTCGGACCAACTTCATCAGACGTCGTCAAAAACTTGTTGATATCTCATTTTGTTTTGATGATATTGACTAATGACCTTTAGAGGGGGCTTGGCTCAGCACATTAATAAATGTAACTCTATGACTGTCGAGCCAATCACCCCCTAAACTTATGTTTACATCAGTACCTCAAACACACCCTGAAAGTTCCAATCAAATCGACCACTAGTGGGCACTACAGATGCAAAAAAAAAAGGTGTGGCATAAACACAAATCAACCGTCCAATCAAAACAAAACCTTTAGGATATCTGAAATTATAATGTAAATTATTTTGTAACTCATCAGGAGGGGGCGCCACCAGTTCAAAAAACCCACCAAACACAGTGGATGTTTTTAACAAAGCCTGAAAACATGTCCCCAAAATGTTTCTGCAACTGACCAATAGGAAGCCAGAGTGGAGACAAAGAGGGGTGTGGCCCAGGGCAGGTTTGGTGGTAAAGGAGTGAGTGTCTGTCAGATCATCATAAAACCTGAAGGTCACCGTCAGCCATCACAGAGCTGGATTCTCTGCAGACTGACGGTTCAATTCAATTTCAATTTTATTTATAAAGCCCAATATCACAAATCACAGTTTGCCTCACAGGGCTTTACAGCATACAACATCCCTCTGTCCTTAGGACCCTCACAGCTGATCAGGAAAAACTCCTGCTGGTTCAAACCCAGAGTCTCTGCTTGCAGTTATATTTTTTTCATCTCATAATATTATGTCTAAATGTAACCCCCTAAATCCCTCTGTCGTTACTCACTTCAACAAGTTAAAGAACGAAACACTGTCTGTAGTTTATGACGACACTTGGCACCTGATCAGTAGGATGACATCACCACAAATCACTGTGGTTAAAGTTTTTACTCATCTGTTGAGGTCTCAGTGTTTCCTCATGTGAGCACCACAGGGCGCCGTCACTCAGCATTATCCCAGAGATGTTTCTGTTGGCATCTGTGATGTCACCTGTCCTCACCTGTCACCACCAAGTCATGTGATGTATAAAGCAGCGTGTTTGTTATGTTTCAGCGCGTCACATCAGCAGGACCAGCGTCTCCGTCTGTCTGCTGCTCATCTGGATCACAGCTGGATTCTGGTCTGGAGCGCCGCTGCTCGGCTGGGGCAGCTACAAAGGCAGGAAACCGACCACATAAGATTCAGTTTGTAGCTCCGCCTCCACTGACCTCTAACCTTTGACCTCTGACCCCTCTGTGCAGACCGAGGCTACGGGACCTGCGAGATTGACTGGGCCAAAGCCAACTACTCCAGTGCCTACAGGTCCTACATCATCTGCATCTTCATCTTCTGCTTCTTCGTCCCAGTGCTCATCATGCTCTTCTGCTACGTCTCCATCATCAACACGGTGAAGAGAGGAAACGCTCTGTCGTCAGAGGGCGACCTGACCGACCGCCAGAGGAAGATGGAGAGGGACGTCACCATAGTGAGTGTTGGTCAGCTTCATCATCACACAGCTGATCTGACACGTGTCCAACAAGCTCTGGACAAGGCTACGCTAATGCTACAGCTAACAGGCCCGTGTGTGAAGCTGTCACATCAATACTGATCAGCTGATCAGCTGATTGGTGTTGATCAATAAATGCTGATCAGCTGATTGGTGTTGATCTGTCCGTCACGTTTCTGACAGCTTAGAGAGCTTGTGAGTTAACTCAAGGTACGACAGTAAAAATCACAGGCTAAGCTAGCAAAACGGCTACATGCTAACATCCATGTAACGTAAACAGAAGGGTGGAGTCAAGTCACGTGACTTGGACTCAAGTCAGACTCGAGTCACAAATTCATTGACTTTCAGCTTGACTTAACAAAATTAGAAAGGACTTGCATCTTGACTCGGACTGCATCACCAGTGACTCAAGACTTCACTTGGAGTCGAGCCTCTCTTGTCATTCTTGACTCAGGACTTGACTTGGGACTTGTCAGTCTTGACTCGGGACTTCTTTCTTTCTTTCTTTCTTTATTTATTTGGATCCCCATTAGCTTCCACCTCAGCGGTTGCTAATCTTCCTGGGGTCCACAAAAAAATCAAATCATTACAAACACTAATATAAAAACATGTCAGTTATACAGACACTGACTGACACCTTGTCAGTCTAGACAAAGCTACAAATTAAAACAAACTAATCAAAGTGACATATAACTTCCTCCTCAGGCTCCACTCAGCTGCCCCACAGAGCCGCTGCCTCTCCCGCTTTAACCTGAATAACAATCCGGAGCTAGCTGGGAGCAGCTGGCGAGGCATTAGCCGTGGCATGACCAGAGGGAAACACAGCCAGTTAGCCTCCGCTAGCTTCCCAACTAGCCCCGGCTCTCTGTTTGGATCCAACTGGAGCACCGAGCCCTGGTTTGTTATTCAGGTTAAAGTGGGAAGAAGCAGCGGCTTTATCGGGCAGCTGAGTGAAGTGGAGTTTAGCGTGGAGTTATTAGCGGCTCGGTCCCAGCAATGGGTCAGGCGTTACGGTTGTGTTAAGTGAGTAAGTTAGCCCGGCAGCCCAGCTAACATTTTCAATTAGCATTGTAAAATGTAGCCTCCCCGCAAGGCTACATTTTTGTAATATATTTGCTGAGATGGAGGCGAGGCTCAGTGACTAGAAGAGCTGATAGAAGCGCTCCATAGCTGTAAGTTACTCCAGTAGCTGATGGCAGCCGACTCGGCTAGTGCAAACACCGGGAGCTAACGCTAACATTCCTACTCTTCTCCGTGAGTAAGAGCGATGTTTTAGCCAAGCAGGCAGCCCGCGAGCCTGGCGGGCTGCCTGGCAGGCTGCTCAAGCTCCGGACATTGACCCATCCCGGTGTTTCCTCCGCAGCCTCCACTTCACCCAGCTTCACTCAGCTGTCAATAAACCCGCTGCTTCTTCCCACTTTAACCTGAAGCGATGTTTTAGCCTAGTGGGCAGCTGGCTCGTGGGCTGGCTAAAACACTTACAGTAACTTACAGCTATGGAGCGCTTCTACCAGCTCTTCTAGTCACTGAACACAGCAGAGACTGAGACATCGCTAACTGCCAGACGAGGCGAGTGGGGGGGGGTGTGTTGGGGGTGGGGGGTGGAGAGCAGAGGTAGAGGGAGGAATGGCTCATGACACACTTTGTTTTGGTCTACAGGCAGTGCACAACAGCAAACCTAGCGGTGAAATGATTTCGCTTATTGCTCCTTTAAACCTTACATATACAGAAGTTATCACACAATTCATGTAGCAGGATTTAAACTGATTGTGGTTCTGGATTAAGAAACAGAAAACAAAAACAAAAATCATAACATTCCTCCTGTGTTGTCTCTTTCATTAACTTTTGTTTAATTGATTTCTTAAATAACTGTTTACTTTTGATTTGTTTGATGTGCATAGGTAACAAGTTCCACTGGGTACTGGCTCTATAGATGACTGTGTTTTTTTAATGAATTTGATTTCGGCTTTGGAAGTTCTAAATGACCCATACTAACCTGTCTAGTCTGATAGTTGTGTGTTGAACCTATCTTTACTAGCTGTTCTGTAAAGAAATCTGGTTTCCCAGATGTCCTTTTTCGAGCAAGTGTTAGAAGACTAGATGCTGATCTCACCTCAACAGTCAGCCATGACAGACTGTAATGCATCGTTGAAACATTGGTTTTCAAAGAGCGGTTCAGAACTAGCCTTGCGGCTCTGTTTTGTGCAAGCTGAAGTTTTTTGATATCTTTTTTTTGCGGCACAAGACCACGCATCGACTCAATATCCTAAATGTGAAAGGACAAGAGCCTGTGTCACCTGATTCCTAATGGACAGTGTGACATATTGAGAGCATTTCCTTAACACAGCAATACCCTGCCCCATTTTTATTACAGTAGCATCAATGTGATCTGACCAGTTTAAGCGATCATTTATTGTGACACTGAGTAATTTCACCTTCTGAACTTGCTGTATTGGGGTTCCCCCTATGGATAAATCTTATTGGGAGTCTGTGGCCAACAATCTTCTAGTGCCAAAGACAATGCACTTTGTTTTGGTCACATTCAAAATTGCAAAACATGGTTGAGTCATCGGTGTACATTACAATTCTAGCCTGATCTGGGACATAAGGCAAATCATTGGTGAAGATTGAAAATAAGATTGGGCCAAGGCAACTCCCTTGTGGGACACCACTTAAAACATCTTTGCTTTCTGAAAAACTGCCATTAAAATACACTTTCTGTTTTCTCCCAGATAGATAGCTCTCCATCCAAGAGAGAGCAGTTGATGAGAAACCATAACCCCTTAGTTTTGTTATGAGAAGCTCGTGATCTATGATATCGAAAGCTGTACTGAAATCGAGCATCACAGATCCGACCATTTTTTTTATTGCCAAATTCTTTTAACCAACTGGGACTTGACTCGGGATTCGCCTGTCTTGACTCGAGACTTGGAGAACAGTGATTTGGTCCCACCTCAGGTGGTGAGGACAGACGAGGACTCGGAGCGAGTCCATGTCATTCAGTGATGACTCAGCTTTGTTATTATTTGTTGTTCCTCCAGGTTTCCATAGTGATCTGTACGGCCTTCATCCTGGCATGGTCTCCGTACGCCGTCGTGTCCATGTGGTCTGCCTGCGGCTTCCACGTGCCCAACCTCACCAGCATCTTCACCCGCCTCTTTGCCAAGTCCGCCAGTTTCTACAACCCCCTCATCTACTTCGGACTCAGCTCCAAGTTCCGCAAAGACGTTGCTGTCCTACTGCCATGCACGCGTGATGCCAAGGACACTGTCAAGCTGAAGCGCTTCAAGCCGAAGGCCGACGCCAGATTCAAAGCTCCTCTGAACCGCACTGAGAAAAAGTACTCACCTGGGAATCAGCCTTACCCCGCCCCCAGCCCAGACTCTGGGATGGGAAGCCCGCGCTGCACACCGCCACCCACTAACAAGGAAGTGTTCTACATCGACACGCCCTGCCCCTCTGAGACTGGCCCTGAGTTTGAATGTGACAGACTCTGATGATGTCACTGAATACAGGAAGTGGGATGGACTGACCTCTAATCAGGTCAGACAGACTTCAGCAGAGGGCGATGATGTCACAGGGCCATGGCGCCAAAACATAGAGAAGAAGGAGAAGAAGAAGAAGAAGAAGAAGTCATCACTTAGTCTGCGTCCAACATTTAGAACTGTTCCCACTGATCAGTGTTTGTTTTATTGATCACAGGTACATGTGATCACTTCCTGCAGGTCTCACTGACGCTTCAAACATTTTAATAATTTAAAAAAAAAAAAAAAAAAAACATTTTAAGGACTTTTAAAAAAAAACATTTAATGTCCTTTAAATGTTTATCTTTGTGACGTCTCATATTTTTTTTTATTTATTTATTTTTTGATGCTGAGTTTCTCATTTATACCAGAAACTGAAACCTCAACATCTGAAACATGTTTAAAGATGTATCCACCTTATTCCTGAGGACACGACTGTAGAAATGATTCTGGGCACAACTTCCTGTGAGATAGAGGAAATAGCAGTAAGCTAGTTAGTCCCATAGACTGTCTGTGGTTAGTCCCAGTGGCTACTCTTGGTGGCTAACCACCAACGCTGGTTCTTTTCCAAAGTCATTTTTCTTCAGTTTATATTTAACAAATATTTAACTAATGTTAACTCAGCATTTTCTAAAATGTCTCTGTGGAGCTCTGGTACCTGTTGCACTGTCCGTGCCTGTGATGACCAACAACCAGTCTGAGCTACATTTGTGTCTTCAGCACTTGTGTGTTGAACATGTGACCAGGACAAACAGGGATTGTTCCTGTTGCCATGGTTACTGTTGAGTTATTGAGAGTTATTAGCAGAGAATGACACATAGACTGACAGGTGCATCACTCAGCGTCAGTACATGATATCCCTGTCTTTCCCCGTCTGACTTCAGTCTCAACCTACATTAGAAAATAAACTTTGAAATATGTATTAAGTCATCAGGGCTGAGAACGTGTTACTGATTTAATGTACTGCCTTTATATCATATAAACACAAGTTATTTATATCACTGTGACTGAAGTCTGCTGCTGAATTCAGCTTCATGTTTCACGCAGAACAGTTTTTAATAAATCAGAGGTTAACAAAACATGTAAACTGCGTGGTTAACACAGACGTGCGGAGGGCTAGCTGGAAACATCGCATTTATTCACTTTACATGGAACTACAGTTAATACTGAGTTATGTGTTAGTGTCTCTTACTAAGTCATCAGAAATCATAAACCATCTTTAGAAGGAGCAGATGTTACTTTAAGCTGCTCGGGACATGTTAAAGTTAACAATGTTCTAATGGAGCTAACAGTTAGCACGCTAACAGTTAGCACGCTCGGTTGCTTTGAGATGGCAGAGGTATCACATGATCCTGTTTGAGTGATAACAGGTGATGTGTTCCACCTTTTATTTCCCTCTTGGAAAGAAGAATAGTGTACTGTAAACAAACTGTAAACAAGCTGTAGACAAACTATAAACAAGCTGTAAATGAGCTGTAAACAAACTGTAAACAAGCTGTAGACAAACTATAAACAAGCTGTAAATAAGCTGTAAACAAACTGTAAACAAGCTGTAAACAAGCTTTAAAAAAAAACTGTTACCATTGGAAATCGCTGGTTTCAGTGCAGAGACAGAAGTTGCACCTGATCTGATCAGTGTATTGATTATTGATGGAGCTGCTGATCTGAGGTGTGAACTGTGAAACCAGTTCATCTCCCCCAGGATATCTTGGTTATCTGTCTGATGAACCCGTCACATGGTCACATCATCGGTCAATAACAGGTCTGTCATGTTATTGTGAAGAATCACAGGTGTGTCATGTTATGGTGATGAATCACAGGTGTGTCATGTTATGGTGAAGAATCACAGGTGTGTCATGTTATGGTGAAGAATCACAGGTGTGTCAGGTTATTCTGATGAATCACAGGTGTGTCAGGTTATTGTGAAGAATCACAGGTGTGTCATGTTATGGTGAAGAATCACAGGTGTGTCATGTTATGGTGATGAATCACAGGTGTGTCAGGTTATTCTGATGAATCACAGGTGTGTCAGGTTATTGTGAAGAATCACAGGTGTGTCATGTTATGGTGATGAATCACAGGTGTGTCAGGTTATTCTGATGAATCACAGGTGTGTCAGGTTATTGTGAAGAATCACAGGTGTGTCATGTTATGGTGAAGAATCACAGGTGTGTCATGTTATTGTGATGAATCACAGGTGTGTCAGGTTATTCTGATGAATCACAGGTGTGTCAGGTTATTGTGAAGAATCACAGGTGTGTCATGTTATGGTGAAGAATCACAGGTGTGTCATGTTATTGTGATGAATCACAGGTGTGTCATGTTATGGTGAAGAATCACAGGTGTGTCATGTTATTGTGAAGAATCACAGGTGTGTCAGGTTATTCTGATGAATCACAGGTGTGTCAGGTTATTGTGAAGAATCACAGGTGTGTCATGTTATGGTGAAGAATCACAGGTGTGTCATGTTATGGTGAAGAATCACAGGTGTGTCATGTTATTGTGATGAATCACAGGTGTGTCAGGTTATTCTGATGAATCACAGGTGTGTCAGGTTATTGTGATGAATCACAGGTGTGTCATGTTATTGTGATGAATCACAGGTGTGTCAGGTTATTGTGATGAATCACAGGTGTGTCACGTTATTGTGATGAATCACAGGTGTGTCATGTTATTGTGAAGAATCACAGGTGAGTCATGTTATTGTGATGAATCACAGGTGTGTCACGTTATTGTGATGAATCACAGGTGTGTCATGTCATTGTGATGAATCACAGGTGTGTTGCGGCTTCCAAAACAGACCTTTTAGCCGCTGAGAGTGTGAGGTTGGGTCTTCAGATTCGCAGCTTTGTGACGCGCTAGGAGGCTATGATGACAGATACACTGAGATCCAAAGATGCTTTTGGCGCATTTATTATAAACAAACGGCACAGAGCTGTCACAGCGTAGCGAAAATGGATGAATGGAAAATGAAAACCAACGGATTAAACAGATAAAAAAGTAATGGATGAATGAACGGATGAATGGGTAGCGGACAACAAAAATTACGGCTACCCAACCCTGACTCTCTCATCTGTATCACAGGTGAGTGCGCACCTTTACACACACACTTCCGCACGTGACCACGCCTACTCCCACGTGAACCACCACCTCTGCAACACACACACACACACACACACACACTCAAGCACACCATGCTCCTCATCCTCAACCTGTATGTCTCCTACACAGGTGTGTCATGTTATTGTGATGAATCACAGGTGTGTCATGTTATTGTGATGAATCACAGGTGTGTCAGGTTATTCTGATGAATCACAGGTGTGTCAGGTTATTCTGATGAATCACAGGTGTGTCACGTTATTGTGATGAATCACAGGTGTGTCAGGTTATTCTGATGAATCACAGGTGTGTCACGTTATTGTGATGAATCACAGGTGTGTCAGGTTATTCTGATGAATCACAGGTGTGTCACGTTATTGTGAAGAATCACAGGTGTGCAAAATGCAAAAATGTCTAATAAATTGCACAAGTCCATGAATAAACCATTACACGAATATTCCTTCTTCTGGTCATCTCTATGACCGACTAGTGCAAAGTCCAGCTCAAGTCCGGAACAACAAAGTCCCTCCAGAGGTCAGCAACGTCCTCATGTTGCCTCCTCTTTCTCCAACAACAAACACACCTTGGATATGGGTCTGTCCAAGCAACTGGTTCTAGTCTTAATCCGAATTTGACGAACAAATCCCTTGCAATCCGGAAAGGTTTGCAAGACACGTCCCATAATCCAGGAATTACGAGGTGCGGTACTGTCCATAAGCAAAACTAGATCTCCTGCGACAAGGTTTCTCTGGACCCCAGTCCATCTCTGTTGTTCCTGTAACAGAGGCAGGTACTCCTTCGTCCAGCGTTTCCAGAAAAGATCAGATATGTACTGAACTTGTCTCCATCTTCTCTGTGCGTACAGGTCTGCTGCTTGGAACTCTCCAGGTGGTAATGAAGGCTGGTTTTTAAGCAGTAACAGATGGTTCGGTGTCAGTGCTTCCAGGTCGTTAGGATCCATGGAGGCCTTGGTGATGGGCCTGCTGTTAATAATGGCTTCCGCTTCACAGAGAACTGTGTGAAGTCCCTCCTCATCCAAGCGTTGTACCTTGAGGGTGGAGTTCAGGACTTTCCTCACCGATCTGATCAGCCTTTCCCACGCTCCTCCATGATGTGATCCAGCAGGGGGATTGAACGTCCACTTGATGCCCTTTTGGAGTAACACATCATGCACCTGTGCCTGGTTCCACTGCGCAATTGCTGTTTTTAGCTCACGTTCTGCTCCCACAAAATTCGTCCCATTGTCAGAGCGCAGCTCGCGGAACTGTCCTCTTCTGGATACACAACGCCGCAGTGCATTTATGAAGGAGTCAGTATCAAGAGAAGGTGCCACCTCGATATGAATAGCTCTCAATACAAGACAGGTAAATATGACACCATACCTTTTCACTGTACTCCTCCTGCTCCTCACTTCCAAGGGTCCAAAATAGTCAACTCCCACATAGGTGAATGGAGGTTCATCAGGCTTGAGTCGTTCAGTGGGCAGGTCTGCCATCTGCTGGTAAACTGGAGTGCCGTTAAGTCTTCTGCAAATGGTGCACTTAGACAGAACTCTCCTAATGGCAGTGCTTATTCCTGTCATCCAGTATTTCTCCCTGAGCTCGGACAACATGTGGTTGCGGCCGCTGTGTCCAACCTTTTGATGTATATTTCTCAGCAGCAGGGTAGAAATATGAAGGTCTTTTGACAGAATGATAGGATGCTTAGACTCCAAAGGCAGTGCTGCTTTACTGAGCCGTCTTCCCACACACAAGACTCCATCCTCCAGCCTTGGACACAACTTGTACAGGTGACTACTTTTCTTGACACTTTGTCCCTTTTCCAGACACGAGAGCTCCTCTGAAAACTTTCTCCTCTGGCAAAACTGAATTATGGCCAGCTCAGCTTTGTCAATGTCCTCCACTGTAAGAACTCCCAGGACAGCTGCGCTTTTAAATGTGCACCTTTCCTGCTCCATCATTCTCTGTTGCTGCATGCTCTCTTCACTCTGATCGGCTGTTAGCCTTTTTCTCTTCCTGTTGAGGGACCCCAACCATTCCTTGTATTTCAGCCACTATGCCACAGCTTTCTTTAATCGGATCCACGAGGAATAATGATGGATCAGGTGAGTAGTGGGATCCTCTCCAGTTTGTACAGCATTGACAACTGCACTTTTCTTCACCTCGGGATCGTCCTGGGAGAGATGGCTCACAGACTCAGGGTTCACAGGCCATTCTGTTTCCGGTTGGCAAAGAAACAAAGGTCCCGTTAACCAGAGTCTGTCATTCAGAAATGCCTCCACTTTGACCCCTCTGGATGCTGCGTCTGCTGGATTTGAAGCTGTATCCACGTACCTCCACTGAGCGGGGTGAGATGATTTCAGTATCTCTGAAACACGATTGGCAACAAACACCTTGAATCTGGAGCTTTCGTTGTTAATGTATTTCAGCACAGAAGCACTATCAGTCCAAAACACAGATTCCTGAAGACTCATGTGCAGCTCTTTCTTCCACAGCAAATCCATGCGGCTAGCCATTGTTGCAGCAATCATTTCCATTCTTGGAATTGTAACTGTCTTCAGTGGGGCGACACAAGCTTTTCCCATAATGAAAACACTGTGCATTTGGAGTTGCTCATTCTGTAACAGCAGGTAAGTGACTGTACCATAGCCTTCCTCACAAGCATCGCCAAAGTGGTGTAGACGTGCAGTAATAACATCTCCAAACTCCAGAGGTTTTAGACATCTGGGTAGCTCAAAGTTGTCCAGCAGGTGGAGCCCTTGCATCCACTTAAGCCACTCTTTGGAGACCGTCTCTGGTATGGGGTCATCCCAACCAACTCCTCTTCTGCACAAATCCCGCAAGATCTTTTTTGCTGTCAGAACAAGGGGACTTAATATACCCAGAGGGTCGTAAATAGAGCTTACAGTAGAAAGGATGCCTCTGCGGTTAAGTGGCCTATCCTTCCATACAATTTAAAATTTAAAGTTGTCTGACTTGATACACCACTCCACACCCAGCACTCTTTCAATGGGCACAAACTCCCGCTCCAGGTCCAACCGCCTCATGCCTTTAGCTCTGTGGGGCTCTGGGATGGCCTCGAGCACTTCAGATCTGTTACCTTGCCACTTGGTCAAACAGAATCCCCCTTTAGCACACAGAGACATGAGCTCATGACAGAGGGTCAGTGCTTCCTCCTCTGTTGCAACTGACACCAAACAGTCATCCACATAAAAGCAGTGCTGCAGCTTGTCCACGTCTCCTCCTTGTGCTCATGTCCAAAATCCTCTAGACATTTCCTGAGGGCGAAGTTGGCACAGCTAGGGGAGGATGTAGCTCCAAAAAGGTGTACCTTCATTCTATATTCACATGGTGCTCGGCTCAGGTCTCCTTGGGGCCACCAGAGGAATCGCAGCAGGTCGGCGTCATCTGGGGGCACTCGAACTTGGTGAAACATAGCTTCTATGTCGGCCATGATGACCACAGGTTCCCTCCTGAACCTGGTCACAACTCCAATTAGCGAGCTGGTTAGATCGGGACCTTGCAACAGCTCTTCATTCAGAGATTGTCCCTTGTAACTGGCACCGCAATCAAACACAACTCGGAGTTTTCCTTTTGTCGGGTGGTGGACACCATGGTGCGGTATGTACCAAACCCTGCCATCACTTCTTTCCAGCTCTGCATCAGGAACTCTTTCAGCATAGCCTTTACCAAGGAGATCATTAATAAAAGCGTTATACTCCCTGTAAAACACTGGATCCCTCTGGAGCCTCCTCTTCAGATGGTATAGACGCTGTTCCACTACTTTCCTGTTATTTAGCATGCTGATGTTTGAGTTTTTCAAAGGCAAGGTGACCTGGTAGTGACCATTGATGTGTTTGGCTGACTTTGTGACCATGTCCATGAATCTCAGGTGTTCTCTGGATAGACCAACTTGTTCCTCCACAGCGGATTCTGGAAAGTCCATCTTAAATTGCTGTTGCCACAGTTCGTCCAAATTTACAATGGACACACGGTTCACAGTTACTGGCTGCTCACAGTAATTGGCCTCTCCACCATTTCCTGTTAATGGTCCATTTACCGTTCAGCCCAGCACCGTCCTTACAGCGTAGGGTCCATCATACTCACTGCGGATGACTTCCAGCGGTTCCATGGCTCGTGGGACATTTGTTCCAATCAGCAAGTCAATTCCAGCCTCAATCTGTGGTAAGGAGATGTGTTTTAAATATGGCCACCTTGTCAGATCCTTATTTGTGGGTATGTTTGCTTTGTGGACTGGCATTGACAACTGAGTGTATGCCTTTGGCAACTCAATGAAGATGTCATCTTCAAGTGCCGCCACCTCCAGCTCTGGCACGATGCAACTACTGACCACCTTCTCCTGCCCCATGGTCCTGAGAAGAATGTTGGCTCTCTTCCCGGATAAATTGAGCTTCTGCATCAGACTCTCAGAACAAAAGACTGCAGTACTTCCCTGGTCCAAAAAGGCATATGTGTGAATGATTTTATTGCCCTTCTTCGCCTTTACTTGGACCGGCACTATAGGAAGCTTGCAATCCATCTCACCAGCCCCTGTAAGCCCACTGGAAACCAAGGTGCCGTCCACTGTAACCTGGTCGCTTCTCTCAGCCAGTGGTACAGTCGCCACACTGTCCTTATGGAGCACAGTCGGGTGTTTTTGGCCACACTTCGAGCAGGAAATCTTCCTTTGGCAATTTTTGCTGATGTGTCCTATACACAGACAGCGAAAACAAACACCTTTTTCCTTCAGGAAGTCAATTTTCTCCTTGTGTGCCATTTTTTCCAACTGTGCACACACATCCAATGTGTGTCCTCCAGTGCAGCAGGGACAGATCTTCTTGGCTGGTGGTTTTATGTCCTTGGCTTTGTTCACAGGTTGGGCTGTTCCCTCCACATGATTCACTGTGGTAGCGAAGCTGGTTCCTCTGATGCTGGAGCGAGGGTGAGGTTTGTGTTTCATTTGTTTGGTTGATGTAGCAATGTCCTGGATGTTTCCAAACACAGGGTCTGTCAAGATTTTCACCTGTTTTTCTACAAAGTTGGCAATGTCCATAAACCTTACTCTTCTGTTGTACCTTTCCTGCAGGTCACACGCGTGGCACCTCCAGTCTCGGAGTTTGTAGGACAGTTTTTTGATGATTTCCAACATGTTTATGGGCGTGTCCAGATCATTTAAATACTGCACATCCTCCATAGCATTGCAGCATCCACGCAGAAAGAGGCTGTACTCCTGGAGGGCTCTCACATCCTCTGTTTTAATAGTGGGCCATGACAAGGCTCTCTCCATGTATGCTGCTGCCACCTTTTGCTCATTTCCATAGTGCTCTTTCAATAGAGCCTTCGCCTTTACATATCCTCTGTCCGACTGAGTGTGCTGACAACTCCTCACCAGCTCTTTTGCATGCCCTTTGGTGTACTGTTCAAGGAAGTAGAGTCTGTCGCAATTGTTATTGGTGTTTCTCTCAACTCCATTTTCAAAGGCTTTAATAAACGAATGGTATTTGAGTGGGTTACCATCGAAAATGAGAATTTCCCTTTTTGGGAGTGCTGAGAGGCATTGTTGCTGAATTAGGAGTGTTGTAATTTCATTTTGTTTTCTCAATATGCCCATCACACTGTCATTTTGTGAGGCGTCAGTTTGTGCAACATTGATCACAGGATCTTCAGGAGCCATTAGATAACGTTGGAGCATGTAAGGAGGACCTGGGAGATGTTTTATGTCAGGTAAGTGAGTGGCTTTAGGCTTCACAGCTGTCTGTGTGTTTTCAGTTGCATTGGGTTTTAGTTTAACTGGCAGTGATGGTACAAATTCAGTGGCATTGACATTAAATTGTTGTTTTGAGCGTGTCTTTTCATAGTATGAGTTCATTCCATCTGAAACCTTTGACTTCGATTTACTGCCAACACTGCTTTGTGATTTTATAACACTTAGTTTTGCCATTTCCTCAGCGATTTCATTCTCCAGTAAAAGCTGTTCTCTTCTTTTGCGTAGCTTTAACTCCTCTTCATCCAATGCATGTTTTTCCTTTAATGCCTTTTGTTTTGCTGCCAAAATTGCAAGATTTGTTTCAGTTTTTAAGCGAGCAGATGAGCGTGAAGCTGATGATGAGGAATGATGTGAGCGTGATCTCTTTGTTGCATTTGAGATGCTGTCGCAGGGCCGAAGTTCATCCTGAGGATCTTGTATGGTGGAAACAGGTACTGGAGGGTCTGCAGCAGACAAATCCTTGCTTTTGTCGTCAAGAAAAGCCTCTGGTGGTTGATCAGTATTTGTCTGAAATGGTGATTCATTTGAGTTTTCATGTAGACTTTCCTGTATCCATTTTTTCACTTGTTCTCTGAATGCATCACTGTAATCCATAATGCTGGAAAACCACTCATTTTGTTTTTTATCTTCATCATCAGGAAGTAGCGGCAGTAATTCATTGTGCAGGTCGGTGGCCTTTTTAGACAGTGCATTCAAGTTGTTCAGTTGTGAGGGAATTTCAGTTACATTTTCTTTTGATTTCATGTGCGCTTTTATTTGCGGAATAAGCGCTTTGATTTTATTAACGGCACTTTTGCGCTCATGCTGGAGCCATTTGATTTTAATTTCCAAAGCTTTGGCCGTCAGTTTAATTTCCCTTTTTTCATTTTCCATGTTTGAACATTCAGCGACAGCGTTTATTTGACTCATTTACGTTAGATTGAATTTTGTATAAAGCAACACAATCACAGTTCATCGAGAGCACATTCAAAATCCATCCATAGACATTGCATTTAAATCATTTGATCCAAGCAGATTCGATCCGAGCATTCTAACAAGCAATAGGCCTTTAGACAACATCAGCCGCCACGTATTTATGCCACAAGGTCCCGACATCACAATCAAATAAAGCACGGAGAGGTTTCGCCACCATCAATGCGTAAATGCAACCAGCGTAACATCCATTTAATACATTGTCCTCATTTGACACACTGCATTCCAATCGAAGCGGATTCCTTAATCCACAAACACAGGTTCAGGCCTACCTGTTCCCAGCTGAATGGATGGCGTGGTGTGGCACTTAGCTGTGACTCCTTTGTTCTCAGGCTAATCGTTGCGTGATGACTTGGTTCTTTGGCGCGACTTGATGATCTTCATTAAACGCCTTTTTTGTTGACAAAATGTTGCGGCTTCCAAAACAGATCTTTTAGCCGCTGAGAGTGTGAGGTTGGGTCTTCAGATTCGCAGCTTTGTGACGCGCTAGGAGGCTATGATGACAGATACACTGAGATCCAAAGATGCTTTTGGCGCATTTATTATAAACAAACGGCACAGAGCTGTCACAGCGTAGCGAAAATGGTTGAATGGAAAATGAAAACCAACGGATTAAATAGATAAAAAAGTAATGGATGAATGAACGGATGAATGGGTAGCGGACAACAAAAATTACGGCTACCCAACCCTGACTCTCTCATCTGTATCACAGGTGAGTGCGCACCTTTACACACACACTTCCGCACGTGACCATGCCTACTCCCACATGAACCACCACCTCTGCAACACACACACACACACACACACACACACACACACACACACACACTCAAGCACACCATGCTCCTCATCCTCAACCTGTATGTCTCCTACACAGGTGTGTCATGTTATTGTGATGAATCACAGGTGTGTCATGTTATTGTGATGAATCACAGGTGTGTCAGGTTATTCTGATGAATCACAGGTGTGTCAGGTTATTCTGATGAATCACAGGTGTGTCACGTTATTGTGATGAATCACAGGTGTGTCAGGTTATTCTGATGAATCACAGGTGTGTCACGTTATTGTGATGAATCACAGGTGTGTCAGGTTATTCTGATGAATCACAGGTGTGTCACGTTATTGTGAAGAATCACAGGTGTGTCAGGTTATTGTGAAGAATCACAGGTGTGTCATGTCATTGTGATGGATCACAGGTGTCAAATTTCAACACTGTCACTGAAATAAACTTTATATCAGTTAAATCATTCGTTCAGTGTTTGAATGATTTCTTTGGAAATACTGAACTGATTCTAACTGACTGGTAGCAGGTTCCTGTCTGTCACCTGAGACTCTGGACATGTGTCCATTGAAACCTTTGTCTTCAGTGATCTAATTGGTCAGAGGTCGGACTGCTGACAGGATGTTATCAGGGCCCTATTTCAGAAAGCAGGCTCAGTAAACTCTGATCCTGATCTCTGAGCTGACTGAGCCTGAGTTGAGAAACAGAGCAGCTGATCAGAATCAGTTCAGTGAGCTCTGAGTCTGTTCAGCCTGAGGGAAGCTGGTTCACAGTGAGCACCAACAGACATCATCAGTAGAGTGCAGATAACATGATTCTCAGAGGCAGGAAGTGAAGTTAAAAGCAGAGCCACTGATTTCAACCAAAACTGAATCAGAGATTTGAAGACGTGAAAAATCAACGTGCTCCATCAGCTGAACAGAGTGAGGTGTGATGGGAACAGCCTGCAGAGCGTGTTCATATGTGAAGTGATGTGATGTCATGTGATGAGGTCATGTGTCTAACATACAGAAACATGTATGTTGCCTTCAATGTCAGGACAGCATAATTGTATGGGCAGAGAGGGAACAACATGTAGCACAGGACAGCAGGCTGGGTTTGAACCCGCGGCCACTGCGTCTGATCACGGGGCGTCCGCTCCATCCACTGAGTCACCGATGCTCCGTGGTAATTACTTTAATAATGGATTGTGATTTATGTCCAGGGAAAACCACAACAAGGGTCCAGAGTCTTTTCAGAGCCAGAGACACTTTTCTTACGGGCCGACAAACCGCTGTCTCTCTGATGTGTTCAGTGTCTCTGATGTTATAAAGAAAAGAATCAAAGGACAATGCATAAAATGTGCTGTGATGATAATGTAAATCCAGGATGTGTAATATGTTATATATGTGGGTGGAACAGATTGTTAGATAAATGATAGAGTGTGAGGTCAAACAGTATCTTTCATATAGACACTCCTCCAGGGAGACATCCAAACAGGCTCTAATCACCTTCTCCTTACACAACAGCCTCTGAATACACTGGGCCTCAACCTCCACCACTTCATTCACTAAAGGACACGCCATGTTTCTACTTCCTGCTACACGCTCAGCCTCAGGCTGACATGAAGCAAACCTGTGACTCAGCAGGTTAGCTTCATGGAGTATGTTGCCATAGTAACTGACTCAGGGTTACACTGATCTGGCTTTGTGAAACAGAAAAGTCAGAGTTTCATCTCAGGCTGAACAAACTCAGAGTTTCATTGATCCTGCTCTCTGAAATAGGGCCCAGGTCAGCTGTTCAGCATCAGTTACCATGGTGATTTATCCTGATAAAAAGAGAACTTGCTTCATAGTACTGAGACCCTCAGAGTTAACCCTGAAGGTAGAATAGAACAGAAAGCCTTTATTGTCATTGCATAGGAACAAAAGGATGCTACATATACAACAAACTTGCAGGGGCTACTTCTGATGTGCAGACAAGTACAGATAATTAGCGTTTGCATAGCAAACAACATTAATGCAACAAGATTGTTGCGTAAGGGGAGCCTGTACTCAGTGTCCAGGTGGAGGAGAGGTGGGGTCCAAGTTTCACTGTCTGGGGCCGGTTACCTCCTGACTCCAAATCCATCTTCACAGTCCAGACCTCAGGACTGCACCCTGCTGACTGCTGGACTGTACCACAGCAAACCTGCAACACTGTGAGAGGGACCTCACCATATTATATTTTATTAATATTGTAATGCTGGTGTTGAGTTAGCATTAACTGTATAATACTGTATATGGGGTAGCGTGGGTAATAACAGCACAGGGACAACTTCTCCGGAGGAAAACCGTGTGTATACTTTAATGTCCGTCTTGAAAAGTAGGACAACTGACTATTCAATGACACATATCTCTCCGCCCAATGTAAACGAAACACTACAAAGCAGCTTATGTATATAGTTCCTCATTCCAATAAATGTAAATAATGTTTTATCAAATAATGAGCCATTAGCTAAATCATGAAATATTCAACTAATACCCAAAACAAAACAACATTCAGACCAACACTAAAACAAAATAAATCTCATCTTATATTCCTCCCTCTCTTTGAATGAAATGTCCTCATTTCACAACAAATCTCATCTGCACCCTGAAAGGTAACATCTACCCCGTCACTGCTAGGTAAGTGGGAAACAGAACAAAACACAGCATATAACAGGTGCATTAACAGGGAAACAAAAGTCACATAAGCTCATATCAAAATACTTTTCCTTGACCCTAGAAAAACAACATTCAGACCAACACTAAAACAAAATAAATCTCATCTTATATTCCTCCCTCTCTTTGAATGAAATGTCCTCATTTCAAAATAAATCTCATCTTATAATATCATCATAATAACATCATCATTATTATTATTAATAATAGCCTAATAATTATAATAATAATAATACACATGACCCTGATGAAGGCCACAAGCCGAAAGGCGTCGGTCAATAAAGTCGTTTTTCATACCACAGTCTTTTGACATTGTCCAGTGTTTCCTCACTCTCCATGCACCTTGTGAATCAGTGAAGTTGTGCCAGAGACCACTTTCTACTTCAATAATACACACACACACACACACACACACACACACACACACACACACATACACATATCTATGTGGTGTCTGTTTGAGCTGCTCTCCTCTTCATCACCACGCGGCCGAAGTTCTCCGGCAGAAGCCGAGCAGCTCCGATGAGGCGTCAGAAGGAGAGTCAGATTGGCTCCCTCCTCCTCCTCCTCCTCCTCCTCGCCTCAGCATCCATTCCCGGTCGGAAGATCGGAGGATGAGTCTCGTGTCCGCCGCTCTGTGACGGAGGAGCCTCGGAACGACGAAGCGGACACCGGAGCGGAAGTGTCCTCAGCCCGCGGTGAGTCCCATCGATCCGTTATCGGTTTAGAGATGACGAGTTATCGATGGATCAGAGCTGTGATCGATCCGTGGCTCGTGACAGTCTCTACACACACACACACACACACACACACACTGTGATCAGAGACCTGTCAGTCATCCGGTCCAGCGATGACATCATCAACGGTCACTCCGCGAGGCCCCTGATGGACGCAGATCGATCGTTCAGCTGTGTGTGGACAGGCCCGACACACACACACACACACACACCACACACACACACACACACACACACACACACACACACGACTGCATGACGTAATGCAACCAGACTGCTTCAGTGATGTGTTTGATTACCTGATTTGTTATTAACTACATGACGTCATAGACATCCTTCAATCAATGCATGTATATGTTGGGGGGGGGGGGGGGGGGTGTCCCTCCACCATGCTGTCACGTCATGATTGCAACAACCCTAGAGAATTCTGGGTGATGTTGTCCAAAACTTTACTGATAATTAGACCACAGAGTTCTGTAGGGATGGGGTTCCTCTGAGGTCAGCGTCACCCTGGTTCCCTCGTCAAACAGCCAATCAGATTGTTTCATTGGATTTTGGATTATTACAGAAAATAAACAAATGTTTCTGATTCCTCACGTTCTGTTCAGAGAAATAATCTTCACTAATAAACTTTATGATTATTGAAGTACAAAGCTAACGTTACGGCCAATTTCCACCAGATGCGTGTTGGTTGCGTCTCCGCTCCAGCACGGCAGCGGAGCCGATAGGATTCAGTTCTAGTCAATGTGTGTGTTTCCACCGGCTGCGGCTCCATCTCAGCTCCGTCACAGCTCCAGAGCCCTCCGCAACAGATACGCAGGACTTCTATTTTTGCCGGATGCCAGAGCACAACGCAGCAATTCAGCACGGAGTAGATAATGCGGGGCAGGAAGTCGTGCACAGAAACACAATAAAACATCCGGTTAATTTTCAAAATAAAATACACAGTGTTCACGGCGGATCATATTTCCCTGCACTACACCTTGAAAACTACATAATGGGCGGAGGCAGGCCTGAAGTCAACAGGTCAGAGGTTTTCAGATGTCATTTCACCCCGTGAACACCATGGATGAGGAGATGTTAATCATGGCAGTGCACCGAGATGTCTTCCGGCGGAGCTGCACCGCACAGCAAACCAGCCGGTGGGCATCAGGCTGCTACTGCAGGAAGAAGCCACTCAGTGACATGGCTAACTGTTAGCATCACACGGCTAACGTTAGCCAACAGTAATAGGTGTAACGACAGAGTGGAGACGTTTCAGTGTCAGTATGAGATGAATGGCTCGGTGTCAGACGTTTGCTGCTGCCATGCTTCTGCTCAGGTGACGAAATATGACGAGTAGTGAAGACATCATGTTGTGCTGCGTTAGCTCGTGTTAAGGGACTGTTCGTTATTGATGAGGGGGGGAGGGGTGGAACAAAAAGGACGAGGCGTATTTTTATTTTATTTTTACAAACACTGGGGAGGGACTTACATTTTTCTTGTTGACATAAGGGCGGGGCTTACAGACAGGTTTTAGACGAAATCTATCCGTGAGTTTGGAGGTCGTTTTCAGTCAGAACCTCTAACATCAGAAATTATCGTTGGTCCATGAACACATCATGTGATGTTCTGTTGGAACTCTGATCAGGATCAGAACCAGAAACAGGGATCAACAGGTCCCCACAAAGACTGCAGGATCAGATGGTGTGTGTGTTTGTGTGTGAGTGAGTGTCTGAGCATGCTCAGTATGTACAGGAGGACTGGTTTCCATGGTTACCACTGTTTCAGCAGCGGAGCTGTAAAAGGAGGTGAAAGAAGAGACAGGAAGTCTGTTTTGCGTTATAGTAAACAACAACAATAACAGCAACAGTTACTGACTGATTAGTGTTACCATCTGCCACATCCAGACTGCTGTCTGTCTGTATGTGTGTGTGTCTGTGTCTGTCTGTGTGTGTGTGTGTGTGTGTGTGTGTGTCTCAGTCACACACACACACACACACACACACACACACACACACACACACACACAGTCACACACACACAGTCACACACAGACACACAGTCACACACACACAGCCACACACACACACAGTCACACACAGACACACATAGTCACACACAGACACACACAGTCACACACACACACACACACACACACACACACACACACACACACACTGGTGGCAGAGGCTACAAGGTGCCACCTGCTGCTCAGTCTTTAACACACTGATGTCACTGTCAGGATCGGTGTTGGGTTCAGTATCTTGCTCAAGTCTTTCGATTAGTGAACAGCTGGCGACCAGACCTGTTATCACCTGACCCCCCCCCCCCCCCCCCCCCCCCCCCCCCCCCCCCCCCCCCCTGTCTCCAGGTAAGCCATGCCGTTGGTGAAGCGGATTATTGAGCCCAGGTATCTGTGTCGCGGCGCTCTGCCTGATGGGGTCGCCAGTGAGCTGGAGTGTGTGACCAACAGCACGCTGGCTGCCGTCATCAAACAGCTGGGCGGACTCAGTGAGTGCTGACGGTTATTACTGTAACTCTGCTTCTGTCAGCAGCTCCCAGCAGCTGCACCGACAACTGGATGGACACATGCCAGACCAGACCAGACCGTACCAGACCAGACTGTACCAGACCAGACCGTACCAGACCAGACTGCACTAGACCATACCAGACCAGACCCTACCAGACCAGACTGTACCAGACCAGACCGTACCAGACCAGACTGTACCAGACCGTACCAGACCAGACTGTACCAGAACAGACCATACCAGACCAGACTGTACCAGACCATACCAGACCAGTCCGTACCAGATCATACCAGACCAGACCGTACCAGACCATCCAGACCAGACCGTACCAGAACGTCCAGACCAGACCATACCAGACTGTATCAGTCTAGAACCAGACAATACCACACCGCACCAGACCAAACTGTACTAGACCGTACTAGACCGCACCAGATGGTACGACACCATATCAGACCATACCAGACCATACCAGACCAGACCATACTAGACCATACTAGACCGCACCAGACCATACCACACCATACCAGACCGTACCAGACCAGACTGTACTAGACAGCACCAGACCCTACCACACCGTACCAGACCAGATAATACTAGGCCGTACTAGACCGCACCAGACCGTACCAGACCAGGCCATACCAGACCAGGCCGTACCACACCGTACTAGACTCTACCACAACGTAGCACACCATACCAGACCGTACCAGACCAGACTGTACTAGACCGTACCAGACCAGACTATACTAGACCATACCAGACCGTACCAGGCCGTACCAGACCAGACTGTAGTAGACCATACCGGACTGTACCAGACCACACCATACCAGACCATACCACACCCATACTAGACCGCAACAGGCCGTACCAGACCGTACCAGACCAGACCAGACTGTACCAGATCAGTAAAATCCAGAATTGAATTTAAGATCCTACTGTTAACTTATAAAGGTCTGAATGGTCAAGCTCCGTCATATCTTAGAGAGCTCATAGTGCCATATTATCCCACCAGAACACTGCGCTCTGAGAACGCAGGGTTACTCGTGGTCCCTAAAGTCTCCAAAAGTAGATCAGGAGCCAGAGCCTTCAGCTATCAGGCTCCTCTCCTGTGGAATCATCTTCCTGTTACGGTCCGGGAGGCAGACACCGTCTCCACATTTAAGACTAGACTTAAGACTTTCCTCTTTGATAAAGCTTATAGTTAGGGCTGGCTCAGGCTTGCCCTGTACCAGCCCCTAGTTAGGCTGACTTAGGCCTAGTCTGCCGGAGGACCCCCTATAATACACCGGTCTCTCTCTCTCTCTCTCTCTCTCTCTCTCTCTCTCTCTCTCTCTCTCTCGTGTCCTGTTACTGCATGTCACTAACTCGTCCATTCTGGATGTCACTAACTCGGCTTCTTCTCCGGAGCCTTTGTGCTCCACTGTCTCTCAGATTAACTCATATCACAGCGGTGCCTGGACAGCGTGACATGTGTGGTTGTGCTGCTGCCGTGGTCCTGCCAGATGCCTCCTGCTGCTGCTGCCATCATTAGTCATTAGTCATACTTCTACTGTTATTATACACATATGACTATTGTCACACATGTATACTGCCAGATATTAATATATTATTATTAATTACAATATTATTACTTTAATTAATGTTGTTGTAAGCTACTGTCATTACATCTGTCCTGCATCTCTCTCTCTCTCTCTCTCTCTCTCTCTCTCTCTCTCTCTCTCTCTCTGTCTCATTGTGTCATATGGATTACTGTTAATTTATCATGTTGATCTGTTCTGTACGACATCTATTGCACGTCTGTCCGTCCTGGAAGAGGGATCCCTCCTCAGTTGCTCTTCCTGAGGTTTCTACCGTTTTTTCCCTGTTAAAGGGTTTTTTGGGGAGTTTTTCCTGATCAGCTGTGAGGGTCTTAAGGACAGAGGGATGTCGTATGCTGTAAAGCCCTGTGAGGCAAATTGTGATTTGTGATATTGGGCTTTATAAATAAAATTGATTGATTGATTGACCAGACCGTACTAGACCACACCAGACTGTACCACACCATACCAGACTTTACCAGACCAGACCGTAGTAGACCGTACCACACCGCACCAGACCATACCAGACCGTACTAGACTGTACTGGACTGTACCAGACCATACCAGACCAGACTGTACCACACAGCACCACACTGTACCACACCGTACCAAACCGTACCAGATCGCACCAGACCATACCAGACTGTACCAGACCGCACCAGACTGCACCAGACCATACCGGACTGTACCAGACTGCAGCAGACTGTACAAGACTGTACCACACCTTACTAGACCGTACCATACCATACCAGACTGTACCAGACCAGACTAGACCAGACCGTACCACACCGTACCAGACCACACCAGACTGCACCAGACCGTACCAGACTGTACCATCATCATCATCACTTCTACTGGATTATTGATTTTATTTCAATCCCAATATCATGAAGGTGGTTTGATGGTTTTCTGATTTCAGACCAATGGTCCCAGTCAGTCAGTCAGCCAGTCAGTCAGTCAGTCAGTCAGTCAGTCAGTCGATCGATTGATCAGTCAATGTGTTCACTGTTTTCTGTGGAGACCTAAGAGATGACCTCACTGTAAGACGTTCTGACTCTCTGATGGTCTCTGTCTTCTGATTGGACGTCCACTAACAGGTGAGGTGAGGTCAGACTCTCAGGTGAGTCACAGGTGAACTGCGGCAGGTTACAGTCTGTCTGGCATCTGTGTGACATCACTGCAGTGTAACACGGGCTTGGTGTGTTGTTGACTGCGTGCAGGTCGTCATGCAGAGGACATCTTCAGTGAGCTGTTCACAGAGGCCAACAGCTTCTACCTGAGGATGAGCAGCCTGCAGGAGCGTGTGGACCTGCTGGCTGTCAAGGTCACACAGCTGGACTCCACCGTGGAGGAAGGTTAGTCATCATCTTCATCACCATCACCATCATCATTGTCATCATCAGTCAGACAGTGACCACAGGCTGATTCCCTTTTCATCTGCAGTGTCCTAACACACCTGTTTATGTCATAGTGTCTCTGCAGGACATCAACATGAGGAAGGCTTTCAGGAGCAGCACCATCCAGGACCAGCAGGTGGTGTCACGGAGCTCCATCCTCAACCCTGTTCTGGAAATGTACCAACGCTGCGACAAACCACCGCCCCTCAACATCCTGACTCCTTACAGGTCGGTATAAACCACGCCCCTCAACGTCCTGACACCTTACAGGTCAGTCTAAACCCCGCCCCTCAACATCCTGACACCTTACAGGTCGGTCTAAACCTCTCTAACCAATCAGCTCAGCTCATTCAGACCAACAGGAAGTGAAGTCTGCATGTTGAAGCAGACTTTAGCCGTTTCTCAATACTCAATTTTGGCAGTTCGGACTTGTGGACTTGGCAAGTCCACGCCTTGGCTGTTGTACTGTAAAAGTTTGTGGAGAGTTGGTGGTTATTGTGATTGTGAGCATTGGCGAGACGGAAATCAAAAATCAATAATGGACATGGATTGGAGAAGGCGTCTTGGTGCAGTTATTGCAGCAGGACTGCTGTACCTGCAGGCTGAGGAGGAGGCTGCCCAGCTGAGGAGGCAGATCCCAGAAAGACAGCAGAGGATGAGGATGATGATGAGGATGAGACGTGCGATGCTTGCATGTCTGTTGATATGTTTGTCCAGTTGTGGACAAAGTACCCAGGAATATCACAACAAAGAACAAAAACTCAGTCACAAGTCAAAGTGCTGCATACCAAATGTAACTTGAGTAAAAGTATCTGGGTATTGTCAGCAAAATGTAGGACTACTTCAAATGAAGAGTTCAAAGTACTCATGATGCAGAGTGACCCAATTCCAAGTGTTGTGATCATCATATACATGAATATGTATTGAGTATTAATTGATCAACGTAGGCTTCATGTGAGCAGCATTTAAATGTTGTCATGGTAGAACTGATTTTAACAGCTGTCACTGGTGCACTAGTCTGATCTATAACAACACACAGCAACTTGTAAATATGAAACAACAACATATGAAACAAACTATCTGAAAAGTAACTATAGCTATCAAATAAATGTAGCTTGAGTAGAATGTACAGTATTTCCCTCTAAGTAAATAGAAATACCCAAAGTACAAGTACATCAGATTTGTACTTAAGTACAGTAGCTACTTGAGTAAATATACTTAGTCACTGTCCATCACTGCATTTGTCTCATCATTATGCTTTCTGTCTACATTTTTATGGAGACGTGACAGTTTACTTGGTGCACCTAGAAAAAACAACAGCAGTTTAATATTCAGTCTGACATTTTATTGAAGTGTTGAGTTGTAGATTGTGGTGCTGTTGAACTGTACTGGATTACACTGACAGCAGTTTGTCATTTAGTCTGTCCTCACCAATATAAATGGATCAAACAGGTCAGATGTGAAGAGGAGAAGTTTATTCAGACATCAGGTATATGATTCATATCAGATAATCAATATTTAAAATGCTGTTGAATAAATACTACAATAAATACAATTAATATTTAAATACAATAAATAAATTACAATAAATTCTTAAAATCATTATTGAATGGTAAAAACACATAAATAAGCAAAAGAATGCAAAGAACAATAACATGTTACAACATTTAATAATATAATAATATATCTTATATAGTGAGACTGAATGTTGCCCATTAGACATTCCCCAAACAAACTACATTTCATATTTAACCACTACAGAGATATCAGTGACGAATTTCAAAAGGACTACCTGAGAGACTGAGCGCTCATACACACATTTATTATCTATGAGCTCATAAACACATGAGCGCTGACACCGCTGTCATCTAACGGACCTCACATTCAACTGGGCTCCATATTAAAACATCGACCACGAGTCTGACGTTTAAACTACGCATGAAAACACTACGTTCTGTGACAAAACAACAGTAACATATCGGTAATTATGGCTTACAACTGTGCGCCTTTCCCTCACTTGTCATTTTCCGATGATTGTTGCAAAATGCATGCTGGGATACCTGGCTGTCTGAAGTCCACACAAGTCTGCTCCGATGCATCCCCGGTGAAATGGGTGTGGCGAGAACACATCCGGGAATTTGGACTGAACTTGGCCAGATGTAAACTTTGAATTGCAACAGTACTTGAGCTGTGACTGATGACGTGTCACAAGTCCGCACAACAACACATATTGAGAAACGGCTTTTGTTTTTGTCAGTGTTTTTAATATCCTCCTGTGTTATTGGCTGCAGCCTGAACCAATCAAAACTTTGGATGTGTGTGTGTGTGTGTGTGTGTGTGCAGGGACGATAAGAAGGACGGTCTGAAGTTCTACACCGACCCATCGTACTTCTTCAGCCTCTGGAGGGAAAAGATGCTGCAGGCTACCGAGAATAAACGCAAAGAGAAGAGACGACAGAAGGTCTGTCTATGTCTCTGTCTGACTGTGTCTCTGTCTGTCTGTGTCTCTGTCTGTGTCTCTGTCTGTCTGTGTCTCTGTCTGACTGTGTCTCTGTCTGTGTCTCTGTCTGTCTGTGTCTCTGTCTGTCTGTCTGTGTCTCTGTCTGTGTCTCTGTCTGTCTGTGTCACTGTCTGTCTGTCTGTGTCTCTGTCTGTGTCTCTGTTAGGGCTGTACCCAAATATTCGGATATTCGAATATTCGTTTCTATGGGTAGGTATTCGTTATGAAAATCTGGTATTCGATATTCGTTTTTTTATCTACTTTTTTTTACATATGTTTTTGGTGCTAAATGTAGTCTTTTTCTTGTTGGTAAATGTAGGTTATCGATAAAAATCAAAACTTTTAAATTGCATTTTTAAAATGTGAAAATATAGTATCACCTACCAACAGAGCTTGTGTGCACGGCAGGCTTGAGCACATCCGTCTGAGGCTGTGGATCAATGCCAAGTTTTACCACTTTATCACTATTCCCTCTAACTTGTAGCTGTTTTTTCGTTCCCCCCGGTGAACGAATATTCAAATACTCGTTATAAATTCTGCCGAAGGTCCGAATGTTAAAAAATGGTATTCGGGACAGCCCTAGTCTCTGTCTGTGTCTCTGTCTGTCTCTGTCTCTCTGAGTCCTCTCACTTCCTGCCTGAAACAGCGTGTTTCTGTGTGTAGGAGCAGAAGCATGTGGAGGAGTCTTCAGGACGAGAGGTGAAGAAGGTGAGTGTCATCGTTCTCGAGTTTCTGTCATTCAGAGTTCATTGTTAACAAACTTGTCGTTCTTCCTGTGAAGGTTCGGAAAGCTCGGAACAGGCGGCAGGAGTGGAACCTGATGGCGTACGACAAGGAGCTCCGTCCAGACGCTCGAGTGACACCATCACCTTACCACACCTCAGATGGTTCAATGTCACCTGACAGGTGAAGTGGCTTTAACAGCTTCCTAATGTTTATATTTCAATCAATCAATCAATCAATTTTATTTATAAAGCCCAATATCATAAATCACAATTTGCCTCACAGGGCTTTACAGCATACGACATCCCTCTGTGCTTATGACCCTCACAGCTGATCAGGAAAAACTCCCCAAAAAACCCTTTAACGGGGAAAAAAATAAATACATTTTTTTTACTGATAAATGTTTTAATTCAGGACGAATTTCAAATGAACCGTAGAATAAAGTGATTCTGATAATATCACTGATCTAAGTTCAGATTTGATCTTTTTTTTTTTCTTTTCCCCGTTAAAGGGTTTTTTTGGGGGAGTTTTTCCTGATCAGCTGTGAGGGTCATAAGGACAGAGGGATGTCGTATGCTGTAAAGCCCTGTGAGGCAAATTGTGATTTGTGATATTGGGCTTTATAAATAAAATTGATTGATTGATAAATGGTGTCAGGTGTCTGTCGCTGTGTCGCACAGAGCTCTGCTGTAACTTTAGATCCTCAGTGTTTTGACTCTACGTTTCACTGGATGTGTGCTTTTAGTCACAATGGGATCGTTATTTAATAAAAAAACAATCTTCAGAGACCATCATGTTCGGCCTGGCACAAACCATCGCCATTGATAGTAGAGGGCTGGACTCCACTATTCTCCACTCTGCTGTCGCCGCCTCAGCCGCTGCTGCTCCTGTTCCTGCTCCAGTCGTTGGCTCTGAGGAACCCTGGGTCAGGCTTGGAGCTAAACCCAAAGCTCCAGTCAACTCCACTCCGGAGTCCTGGACTGTGGTCGGCGAACACAAAAGGAAGGGTGGACTTCCTATTTGCAGTCCCTCAGCCTGCAACATCCAGCTGGAGAATTGGTACGATGTCCTTGATGAACACAATTTCCCTCCGTTGACTAAGAGTCCACAGTCTCCTCCGCCACCCATGATGCCACATGGGTCCAGGGGCTCCACATCCCCCCCAGCCTACCCAGCAAACTCTCCTGGGCTGCCCCCTCAGCCCACGCCTTGCAATCAAAGCCAATTTACACTCCGGCTCCAAGGGGCTCTACTTCCTGCTGAAGATTAACTTCACTTGGGCTCCGGTGGGCCCTGGTCCTCGCTCCTCTCACCATCCTCCTCCATCTGCTCACCAGCTGCTCCCCCCAACCCCCTGGTCATCAGTGACTCAATTGTGAGGCACATCAGGAGACGATCAGCTGTTTCCAAGGCGCTAAGGTGGCTAAAATCACGGCCTCCTGGAGAAACATCCGTGTTGGGAATGTTAGAATCCACGTGGGCTGTGATGACACTTCTGACCAGACATCCCAAATATTAAAGTAGGATTTTAACCGGCTCCTCCCTTCAGTTTGTGGCTCCAATCCGTCTGCCGAGGACACCAGTTTCCTTTACAATTTTAATGCTCTGGAGTCATCCGTTCTCTAATCTGAGAGACATGTCCATCCCAGACCAGGGACAGGGACTCTAACACAGGACTTATTTTACAGGGTTTTAACGCCACCTCTGTTTAACTGTCCCACATCTACACAGCAAATGCGACACGACACAGGTCATTCTTACTCAGACTATGGCTCAGTAGCTCCCCCTTGTGCTCAGGTGCCATCGATGTCTGCAGTCAGCGAGAGCAGGTCAAAACTTACGGTGAGGTCATCTGATCTCCCATTAGTTACTCTCCCTTATCAGGAAGAATTCACTGCCTGTCAGACACAATCACTTCACTCTAATATGCTTCCTGTTGCCAGTCAACTGTAACCTCCTGCACATTAAAGTGTGACCACGTCAAAATGGCCCTTTGAAAAGTGCAGCCACTCCGCGATGCATCGCTTATCATTAACCATCTCATAGATAAACTTGTTTGTATGTTTCTGACAGAAACATGTCTGAAGGACGGCGGAGCAGCTGATGGAAGCGTCACCTCCTGGTTTTAGTTTCACTTATTCTGACAGGTCAGGGAAAAAGTCCAATGGGTCAAAATGTTTTTTATTGGTCATTTCAGCTCCTTCGAGCATCAAGCTCACATTTCAAACAGTCTGTCCAGAGACCTCCTCCACAGTGTTCTCTGACCTCTGATCAGCAGTCAGCACTAATCATGATCGCCGTTTGTCACGCATGATGTGTTCAAGGACCACACAATAATTTCTGTTTTCGATCACATAGAAGAAGACCTGTTGCATTATGGGAGCGTGTGTATGGAGCGTGTGTATTCAGTGTTTGTACAGTGTTTGGAATGTTGACGAAATGTTCGGTTGGTCCTCAGCAGGACGATCCTGATGACCTGAACTGAACCGTCACACCTCGTTAACCGCCATCCTCCCTCCTCCAGGTCAGGGATGTCAGACAACACATCTTTCCTCTCCGCTGCTCACCACCATGACGCCCAGGGGCATGATGGGAAGGATCACGTCACAGTGGCCACAGGTGGAAGTGGTCAGACTCAGTCGCTAGACCGCGCCCTTCGACCTGCCTCTGCATCCTCTGCAGTCACCACAGCAACTGCGCGCCAGCACTCACTGGGCCGCAACCAGCCGCATCATCACCACCACCAGCCACCACTTGCCGGCTCAGCCAATCAGAATGGGGCACGGCCTAATACTGCCAAGGAGGCCAAGTACACACACACACACACACACACACACACAGTGTTAACAGTTTCATCATGTGACTCATGATTGACCTTTGACCTCGCTCTCTCTTCAGTGACCATCAGATCCCTCCGGCCCCCCCACCACCCCCCCCTCTCATGCCATCAGCTGGACAGATGGCATTCCCCAACAACACTGCTGCCATGGCAACACCGCTGCATCCAGCAGCTGCTCCTGGTAACCAAGGTAACAGACATGTTGTTGTATTAACTCCTTTGTTGTTACTTTCTGCGGTGTGTGTTTGGTGTGCAGCAGCTGGAGTCCCTTCATGTCTTCGCCTCCAGGTGGCGCTGCTGTCCTCTCTCGGCCCTACAGCCCCTCCCCTCCCCCACCCCCCCCAGCCAACTATGCCCCCTCCCCCTCACGGCCCGGAGGCCAGGCCCCACCCTCGGCCAATGCACCTCCGGTGCCACCGGCGACAGATGGCAGGAAGCCGCCAGGTGGACCAAACTTTCCGATGAACGACGCCCGCAGTGACCTGCTGGCTGCGATACGCCGAGGTCAGCTATTACACTGTAAACATCCTGAGCCACATCCTGTCTCTGTAGGTCAGCCAGAACTCATAGAACCAGAATTACATCCTGTCTCTGTAGGTCAGCCAGAACTCATAGAACCAGAGTTACATCCTGTCTCTGTAGGTCAGCCAGAACTCATAGAACCAGAGTTTCATCCTGTCTCTGTAGGTCAGCCAGAACTCATAGAACCAGAGTTACATCCTGTCTCTGTAGGTCAGCCAGAACCCATAGAACCAGAGTTACATCCTGTCTCTGCAGGTCATCTAGAACTCATAGAACCAGAGTTACATCCTGTCTCTGTAGGTCAGCCAGAACCCATAGAACCAGAGTTACATCCTGTCTCTGTAGGTCATCTAGAACCCATAGAACCAGAGTTACATCCTGTCTCTGTAGGTCAGCCAGAACCCATAGAACCAGAGTTACATCCTGTCTCTGTAGGTCAGCCAGAACTCATAGAACCAGAGTTACATCCTGTCTCTGTAGGTCAGCCAGAACCCATAGAACCAGAGTTACATCCTGTCTCTGTAGGTCATCTAGAACCCATAAAACCAGAGTTACATCCTGTCTCTGCAGGTAATCTAGAACTCATAGAACCAGAGTTACATCCTGTCTCTGTAGGTCAGCCAGAACCCATAGAACCAGAGTTACATCCTGTCTCTGTAGGTCAGCCAGAACCCATAGAACCAGAGTTACATCCTGTCTCTGCAGGTCATCTAGAACTCATAGAACCAGAGTTACATCCTGTCTCTGTAGGTCATCTACAACGCATAGAACCAGAGTTACATCCTGTCTCTGTAGGTCAGCCAGAACCCATAGAACCAGAGTTACATCCTGTCTCTGTAGGTCAGCCAGAACCCATAGAACCAGAGTTACATCCTGTCTCTGTAGGTCAGCCAGAACCCATAGAACCAGAGTTACATCCTGTCTCTGCAGGTCATCTAGAACTCATAGAACCAGAGTTACATCCTGTCTCTGTAGGTCATCTACAACGCATAGAACCAGAGTTACATCCTGTCTCTGTAGGTCAGCCAGAACCCATAGAACCAGAGTTACATCCTGTCTCTGTAGGTCATCTAGAACTCATAGAACCAGAGTTACATCCTGTCTGTGTAGGTCATCCAGAACTCATAGAACCAGAGTTACATCCTGTCTCTGTAGGTCAGCCAGAACCCATAGAACCAGAGTTACATCCTGTCTCTGTAGGTAATCTAGAACCCATAGAACCAGAGTTAGGGGGCGATCACACCTACAAGGAGTGCTAGAAACAAGATGCCAGTAAGATTCCCTGTGATACTGCGCATCTGACTGGTTTTCAAGCATTTTTTATGACAAGCATTTTACTAGCGTCTTTTTAGATGCACGTTTGTAGACGCTGAAAGTTGAAATCATCTCAACGTTGGGGCGTCAGGCGCCAGTACCACCATCGCTCTGTCTTGGGTCCATTTCCAATGTTTTGATCACCCGGTTGTGGCCCCCCCCCCCCCCCCCCCCCCCCCCCCCCCCCGCCCCCCCCCCCCACCAGCTCTACAGGTGCTCCTAGTAAGGAGCGCTCATTGAAAGGGCGTTTCAGGCATTTCAAGCGTCTTTGAAGCGTCCGTGTTTCTAGCGCCAACTGTAGGTGTGATCGGCCCTTTACTGTGCTGTGGTCTAACATGTCATTGAGGTTCTGGTTCCTTCTGGTCTGCAGGGATCCAGTTGAGGAAGGTTCAGGAGCAGCGTGAGCAGGAGGAAGCAAAGAAACGAGAGCCCACAGGAAATGATGTCGCCACCATCCTGTCGCGACGCATTGCTGTAGAGTACAGCGAATCAGAGGAGGAGTCTGAACCCGAGGACCAGGAGTGGTCCGACTGAGGAGAGGAGCCCATATCAGTCACAACCTCAAACTGTCACAGGAAGTAAACAACATAAAAACAAAGTCTGGAGAAAATTTTGACGATGCAGACACTAGTTGAAAATGTTCCTTAATTGTCAGAATCAGTGAATATTTTTAGTTTATTGTTCTCATCAGCAGTTAATGTATATATTATGTTCAACAAGCTGGAGGTGGAGCCTGAATATGGACGCAGAGAAATATCACGTACAGTTACCTCAGCTGACGGACAGCAGATGTCAAAATTATTCTTTGACAAAAAGTTCTGAAATTTCCTGATCTGCTTCCTGCTCCTCAGAGGATGAACCCTGTAGATGTTAATGACTCCATCATCTTCCTGTTAGCTCCACCTGCAGGACAAACTGCTCAGACTGAGGGAACAGACCTCTGCAGCCTGCAGGGGGTGCTAACGCCAACACAGACGTCACCTCCGAACAGCTGCAATGGAAATATTTGATAAGGAACCTTGAAACGGACTCAGATGAAGAATCGATGAACTCTGAGCAGCAGGCTGTCAGTGCTAACGAGGACACTAATGACAAGACGCTAACGACAAGACATTAACAAGGCGTCAGGCAGCTGTAAATCTGTTGAGATGATTAAACTCTGTTTCCTGGTTGTTTCCAAGGAAACTATAAAGGAAGGAAAAGTCATGACGTCACTGACAACATTTGAATTTAGCATTTGAGCCAGACCTTAGTCCCAACATTCAATTCGTCACATATCGCCGCTTTGTCAGAGGACTGTCACCTCTACGTATCACGTTCTAGGTGTCTTCCTGCGTCTGCTGTTGACGTTGCGGGACGCTGAAACCAACGGCGTGGACATCAACAAAAACACATGGTTTCGAAAAAAACATACTTTGGCTCTATGTTCATACAGGAAGTGACCAGCTCCCAAGCCAAAGTCCAGTGTTTGTTGGACCCGTCCACTTCCCCTCCCGCCTGCTCTATAGCGACCGTTCAGCTCCTTATATCATGTCGTCACTGGCAGTGTTTTAAACTGACGCCATCCTGTGGCATATCACACCACTGCGACAGGTTGCTTTTGGTGTCGGTGCCTGAGGCTTAACTCACTGATAAAGCGCCGGTATTTGATGACTTTAGAATGAGAATGGGCCGTAGGTATTATCGGGGGTCAAATCAAACTATAACCCATCGTATCTCAATCAATCAATCAATTTTATTTATAAAGCCCAATATCACAAATCACAGTTTGCCTCACAGGGCTTTACAGCATACGACATCCCTCTGTCCTTAAGACCCTCACAGCTGATCAGGAAAAACTCCCCAAAAAAACCCTTTAACGGGGAAAAAAAAAACGGTAGAAACCTCACGAAGAGCAACTGAGGAGGGATCCCTCTTCCAGGACGGACAGACGTGCAATAGATGTCGTACAGAACAGATCAGCATGATAAATTAACAGTAATCCATATGACACAATGAGACAGAGAGAGAGAGAGAGAGAGAGAGAGAGAGAGAGAGATGCAGGACAGATGTAATGACAGTAGCTTACAACAACATTAATTAAAGTAATAATATTGTAATTAATAATAATATATTAATATCTGGCAGTATACATGTGTGACAATAGTCATATGTGTATAATAACAGTAGAAGTATGACTAATGACTAATGATGGCAGCAGCAGCAGGAGGCATCTGGCAGGACCACGGCAGCAGCACAACCACACACGTCACGCTGTCCAGGCACCGCTGTGATATGAGTTAATCTGAGAGACAGTGGAGCACAAAGGCTCCGGAGAAGAAGCCGAGTTAGTGACATCCAGAATGGCCGAGTTAGCAAGATGCAGTAATAGGATACGAGAGAGAGAGAGAGAGAGAGAGAGAGAGAGAGAGAGAGAGAGAGAGAGAGAAGGTGCCCGGAGTATTATAGGGGGTCCTCCGGCAGACTAGGCCTAAGTCAGCCTAACTAGGGGCTGGTACAGGGCAAGCCTGAGCCAGCCCTAACTATAAGCTTTATCAAAGAGCAAAGTCTTAAGTCTAGTCTTAAATCTGGAGACGGTGTCTGCCTCCCGGACCGTAACAGGAAGATGATTCCACAGGAGAGGAGCCTGATAGCTGAAGGCTCTGGCTCCTGATCTGCTTTTGGAGACTTTAGGGACCACAAGTAACCCTGCGTTCTCAGAGCGCAGTGTTCTGGTGGGATAATATGGTACTATGAGCTCTCTAAGATATGACAGAGCTTGACCATTTAGAGCTTTATAAGTTAACAGTAGGATTTTAAATTCAATTCTGGATTTTACAGGGAGCCAGTGCAGAGAAGCTAAAACAGGAGAAATATGATCTCGTTTCTTAGTTCCTGTTAGTACACGTGCTGCTGCATTCTGAATTAGCTGGAGAGTTTTTAAGGACTTACTAGAGCTACCTGATAATAGAGAGTTACAGTAATCCAGCCTTGAGGTAACAAAAGCGTGGACCAATTTTTCTGCATCTTTTCGGGTCAGGATAGGCCTAATTTTCGCAGTATTACGCAGATGAAAAAATGCAGTCCGTGAGGTTTGTTTTAAATGAGAATTAAAAGACAAATCTTGATCAAATGTTACTCCAAGGTTTCTTACGGTAGTGCTAGAGGCCAGAGCAATGCCATCGAGAGAAACTATGTCATCAGATAAAGAGTCTCTGAGTTGTTTGGGGCCAAGAACAATAACTTCAGTTTTGTCTGAATTTAACATCAGGAAATTGGTGCTCATCCAATTTTTTATGTCTTTAAGGCAGTTATGGAGTTTAGTTAATTGATTACTTTCTTCTGGCTTCATCGATAAATACAACTGTGTATCATCCGCATAACAATGGAAATTTATAGAGTGATTTCTAATGATGTTACCTAAAGGAAGCATATATAGAGTAAATAGGATTGGTCCGAGCACAGAACCTTGCGGAACTCCAAAACAAACTTTGGTACGTACGGATGATTCATTACGAACGTCAACAAATTGAAAACGATCAGATAAATAAGATTTAAACCAGCTCAGTGCTGAACCTTTTAGGCCAATTAAGTGATCCAGTCTCTGCAGTAGAATTTGATGGTCAATAGTGTCAAACGCCACACTAAGATCTAATAAAACAAGAACAGAGACGAGTCCTTTGTCTGAAGCAATCAGAAGGTCATTTGTAATTTTAACTAGTGCTGTCTCAGTGCTATGATGCACTCTAAATCCTGACTGAAATTCCTCAAATAAATTATTATCCTGGAGAAAATCACACAGCTGGTCTGCGACTACTTTCTCAAGGATCTTTGACATAAAGGGAAGATTAGATATTGGTCTATAGTTGGCTAACACCTCTGGATCCAGGGTGGGCTTTTTTAGTAGAGGTTTAATTACAGCTACCTTAAAAGACTGTGGTACATAGCCTGTTAATAAGGATATATTGATCATATCTAATATATGAGTGTTAACTAAAGGTAAGACCTCCTTAAGTAGCCTAGTTGGGATGGGGTCTAAGAGACACGTTGATGATTTAGATGAAGAAATCACTGCGGTCAATTCTTGAAGAGAAATTGGGGAGAAGCAATCTAAATATATATTAGGTTCTACAGCTGTGTTTGAGGTTAGATAGGTAGGCCTACCATCTGAGGACAGGAGGTCATGAATTTTGCCTCTAATAGTTAGAATTTTGTCATTAAAAAAGCTCATAAAATCATTACTGCTAAGGGCTAAAGGAATACAAGGCTCAATAGAGCTTTGACTCTCAGTCAGCCTGGCTACAGTGCTGAAAAGAAACCTGGGGTTGTTCTTATTGTCTTCTATTAATGCTGAGTAATAGTTTGCTCTGGCATTGCGGAGGCCCCTCCTATAAGTTTTGAGACTGTCTGTCCAGATTAAACGAGATTCTTACAGTTTGGTTAATCGCCAATTCCTTTCAAATTTTCGCGATATTTGTTTTAACCTACGGGTTTGAGAGTTATACCAAGGAGCGAACTTTCTTTGTTTTGTAAACTTCTTTTTAAGAGGAGCTACAGAGTCGAGCGTTGTTCGCAGCGAGCCTACGGCGCTATCAATAAAATGATCATTTTGGGAGAGGTTAAAGTCGGCACGGGTAACCTCTGTTACTGAAGGTATTGGTATTGAATTTAACGACGTAATCTTTTCCTTAAATTTTGCGACTTTGTTTTTACACCTTTGACTGAAAAATCCTCCCACCAGATTCAGATTTTATCTAGATGTGTTTGTTTGTTTACCTCGTTACAGGAGTCCAAACAGATTGTGTCTCTAGATAGCTAAATGCTACCTGCTGTTACAGGCTACATGTGTTAGGTTATCAATAACTAACCAACTTTAAACTGGTAGTGATATTTAATAACATTCAGGAGTGCTAACGTTACATGTTTACTATTATTGTCAGGGGGTGGCGCTAGGACCTTCATCACTTACTGATACTTTTACCTTGTTTGTTCATGAACTAAGTTAGCATCTGCACTTTGTTTAGTTAACGATAGCCAGCAGGCGACCTACATTAATTTGACCCTTAAACATCAGTAATCAATAATCAATAATCCTGATGAAGGTGAAGAAACAAGACAGACAGCTGTGGTGTTGGTGAGTGATGACAGATGTTACTGCCTGGTGCAGCTAGCTAACGTTAGTACAAAGGTAAATGGCCGAGGCAGACTGTGAGACATGACGGCACACCCTCACTCCTGGGTTTCAGATATTTATCGAACTGACAGATCAATGATTAGAACCATTAATGAAGTGATGTTGTTCTAATCACAGTGTGATCAGTGACGACTGCTCCATCTCTTCAGGGATCAGATTTAACGGCAGGTTGCGTTCACACCTGTCCTGTTTGGTTTGGTTCAATCAAACTGAGGTTGGTTTGTCCCCTCAGTTCGGTTCATTTGTGCAGGTGTGAACGCACCAAACCAACCAGACTGAGACCACGTTTACACATAGCCGGGTATTTAGAGAAACGAATATTTCCCCCCCTCTGTTTTCAATAATAACATCGTGCAAAAATGTTGTCATTTACATGAACCCAGATAAATACACCGTCGAGCGCCATCATAACTATGCCAAACCTATGGACGGCAGTGTAGGGAGAAGGATGAAGCCATGCAAGCCAATCAGAATCCTCAGAATCGACAACAACAACAACAACAACAACGAATAAGACGTGCGACTTCCTGTTCCTTTCAAAACAGTAAACATGGCGAGAGGTTCGATTGTGTGGACTGACGGTGAAGTGGAGCTACTCCTAAATGTCGCTTTAAACACCGGATTTTCACTGGATGCGTGTCCATTGCACAACAGCAGCGCTGGTTATCCGCTGCGTGCTCCGCCGTCCGTCAACACCCACCAACTGCATTTGCTGTGCGGTGCAGCTCCGCCGGAAGACATCTCGGTGCACTGCCATGATTAACATCTCCTCGTCCATGGTGTTCACGGGGTGAAATGACGTCTGAAAACCTCTGACCTGTTGACTTCAGGCCTGCCTCCGCCCATTATGTAGTTTTCAAGGTGTAGTGCAGGGAAATATGATCCGCCGTGAACACTGTGTATTTTATTTTGAAAATTAACCGGATGTTTTATTTTGTTTGTGTGCACGACTTCCTGCCCCGCATGATCTGCTCTGTGCTGAAATACTGCGTTGTGCTCCGGCGTCCGGCAAAAATAGAAGTCCTGCGTATCTGTTCTGGAGGGCTCCGGAGCTGTGACAGTGTTGAGACGGAGCTGGAACGCAGCACAGCCACAGCCGGTGGAAACACACACATTGACTAGAATGGAATCCTATCGGCTCTGCTGCCGTGCCGGAGCGGAGACGCAACCGACACGCATCTGTTGGAAAAAGGCTGTAACCGTAAGCGTTTGCACAAACGTAAAAATGAGTACCACCTTAACAGCATCCATGATCAGTAGCCAAACAAAGTGTAAACATAGGTCACTCACATGACGTCAAGCATTTGCTGGCGTATGCTGTGACGTTTCAGAACCTAAAACCCCGTTTCATCCAGTTTAGATGGCAACAGATAAACGGCATTTTCAGAAATCTCCACTTTGGCCGGAGTTTTTACAAATGATCGTTTTCTGTGAAAAAGGCCAAAAGGCCAAACCACATGAAAATATGTTTGTTTTTCCTACGTGTAAACGGGGTATGAGACCTTCTTGAAGAGGTGGTCTCAGTCCGGTTCCAAAGGAAGTCTGGTGCGGTTGGTTTGTGGTGAGAAGGTGTTGCGACCTGGATGTGAAGCAACTGCAGTCACATGACACATTGTTTGGGTTAAACATGAGCATGTTACAGTCCTGGAGGATTATTAATGTGCACCTCCTCCTGTACTGCCTTAATATGCACATTCAGCACATCCAATGCATCAAAACATTGTTTTCTAGTTGGAGCCGCGCCTCGTTTTCAAACTGTATGGTTTGACTAAAATGAACAATGACAGCAATATAGTCCACGATGAGCAGCGCTAAAATCAACCTGCGTAGTTGTCCCTCCATTGTGACATTAGAAAGTGTCACATTTATCTTGCAAGTGTACTCTTCTTCAACGTTTGCTTTACTTCCTGGATTTTTCCCACATGGAAATTCTGACCAATCAAGAGCAGCTTTCTCACACAAGGCATTTGATCTGGTCCTCTTGTAAATGCTGCCGTGAGAACACCAACCAACTCTAGGCAATTATACAACTTTGGAACAACATGAGTCCCTGATTCAGACCAGAGGAGACCACTCTGTGTCAGATATCACAGAGCCAGTGGGAGCTATGATCACTTTATGTCCGATAACGAGGAAAACAAACAAACACGTAGATAAAAAATAGTTGACATCACCTCAGGCGTGTTTTTAATCAGGTGGGAGGAGTTAACAGTGACAGGTGACACAGCAGAGATCTGATGGGTTATAGTTTGATGTGACTCCTCCCACACGTCACTGACATCATCACTTCTTCTGTTCCTGGTTGTTTTTCTTCTTCATGGATAAAAACTTTTTTATTTGTGCTCAGATCAGCTGTTTCTCTGTCAAACTTCTAATCTTCATGATTTTCTTATTTTGTTTTCAGTCCTCTGACTTTTCAGATTTTAGTGGATCATCTGACGGCAGCGGTTTGTTCAAGTGTAAATATTTTCTTTGGACGTGTTTCTTCTTCGCTGATTCCAGCCTCTGACTCATTAGTTGCTATGGTAACCATGAACATCGGTGAGACGCTCTGTCAGTCACATGCTGCTTCACGTTCTAATGATTACTTCCTCCTCAGTCAGCGCCGTCTGGTGTCCCATGATTCTCTTTGTGTGACATCATGTGTCGTCGTTGTGCAGCATGTGGCGTGTGAAGTTGTGACATCATCTATGTTAACAGGAAGCAGTAAAACGATGACATCATCCAGTGAAGTAAAAACTGCAGTCCATTTGTGTGATGTTGGCTGCGGCTGATGATGTAAACCACTTCCTGTCCTGTAGCTTCTGTGATTGGTTGTATTGATATATTGATTTATTGATCCGTGCTGTGATTCTGCATGTTGGTGGAAAACGTGACGACTTATAAAACTGAAGAGAAAACTTTACTGACATCACACGTCATGTTTGATTTGAGTTGATGGATTTCAATAAAAATAATTAAACTTTATTGACACATTTCTTCCTGTTTGTTGTTTTTTGAGCGAATCATCAGCGCCTTTTAAAAATGCGACAGAGTCGCTTCTGTATTTTACACAAAACCAAATAACAATGACATCACGTCGCTCCAGAAAGTGATTACAGAAAACATGATGACATCACAAAATTTAAAGAGGCATGGCGTGTAACACAACAGCGTCAGCCTCTAGTGTAACACATGACATCAACATGTTCTCATTCCAACTCCTCACATACTGCCACTTCCTCAGTGGACATCCACGTCTACATACTACGCTCTCAGTATCCTCCTGCGCCAGGACACCACAACCAACGCCGGGACGTCACCAAACACACCTGGTTCAGTTTAGAAAAAAACATGGACTTAGCTGCTAACTCCTAACAGCTGCTGCTCTTCTTCTTTGAGTTAGCTGCTAACTGCCAACAGCGGCTGCTCTTCTTCTTTGACTTAGCTGCTAACTGCTAACAGCTGCTGTTCTTCTTCGAGTTAGCCGCTAACAGCTGCTGTTCTTTTTTGAGCTAGCTGCTAACTGCTGCTGTTCTTCTTTGAGTTAGCTGCTAACTGCTAACAGCTACTGTTCTTCATTGAGTTAGCTGCTAACTGCTAACAGCTGCTGCTGTTCTTCTTTGAGTTAGCTGCTAACTGCCAACAGCTGCTGCTCTTCTTTATTGAGTTAGCCGCTAACAGCTGCTGCTATTATTTGGGTTAGCTGCTAATGGCTAACAGCTGCTGGTCTTCTTCTTTGAGTTAGCTGCTAACTGCTAACAGCTGCTGTTCTTCTTCTTTGAGTTAGCTGCTAACTGCCAACAGCTGCTGTTCTTCTTCTTTGAGTTAGCCGCAAACAGCTGCTGCTCTTCTTCTTTGGGTTAACTGTTAACTGCTGCTCTTCTTCTTTGAGTTAGCTGCTAACTGCTAACAGCTGCTGTTCTTCTTTGAGTTAGCCGCTAACAGCTGCTACTCTTCTTCTTTGGGTTAACTGCTAACTGTTGCTCTTCTTCTTTGGGTTAGCTGCTAACTGCTGCTGTTCTTCTATGAGTTAGCTGCTAACTGCTAACAGCTGCTGTTCTTCTTCTGAGTTAGCCGCTAACAGCTGCTCTTCTTCTTTGAGTTAGCTGCTAACTGCCAACAGCTGCTGTTCTTCTTCTTTGAGTTAGCCGCTAACAGCTGCTCTTCTTCTTTGAGTTAGCTGCTAACTGCTAACAGCTGCTGTTCTTCTTCTTTGAGTTAGCTGCTAACTGCCAACAGCTGCTGTTCTTCTTCTTTGAGTTAGCCGCTAACAGCTGCTCTTCTTCTTTGGGTTAGCTGCTAACTGCTGCTCTTCTTCTTTGGGTTAGCTGCTAACTGCTGCTCTTCTTCTTTGGGTTAGCTGCTAACTGCTGCTGTTCATCTTTGAGTTAGCTGGTAACAGCTGCTGTTCTTCTTCTTTGAGTTAGCTGCTAACAGCTGCTGGTCTTCTTCTTTGGGTTAGCTGCTATCTGCTAACAGCTGCTGCTGTTCTTTGAGTTAGCCGCTATCTGCTAACAGCTGCTGCTGTTCTTTGAGTTAGCCGCTAACAACTGCTGCTCTTCTTCTTTGGGTTAGCTGCTAACTGCTACTGTTCTTCTTCTTTGAGTTAGCCGCTAACAGCTGCTGTTCTTCTTTGAGTTAGCCGCTATCTGCTAACAGCTGCTGTTCTTCATTTTTGAGTTAGCCGCAAACTGCTAGCCTCTTCTTAAATCTCCCACAGTGGGTTGCACATAGAACGTGTCAAGATGTCCCTCCTGTCCTGTCCATGATCCGTCCTGTCGTCTGTCCCTTTAACACAAACATCAGGTTGGCGCTGTTTCTACTTTTGATGATTAAAAGGTGTGACACCTCTTTACCTGCACTCTGTGATTGTGCGCACACAGCTCTCAACATGGAGGTCACTGAGCCGGCAGCTAACGATGCTAACAGAGCACGTTCTGTCTCCTGTATAACCATGAAAGAATGTACGTTTGAGGACGGTCCTGACGGTTGTTTGTATCTGACTGAGGCACAAATGTCTGATTGTCTGAGACATCTCGCAGGGACAGAGGGTCCAAGCCGTTGTCCATCAGCTGATCGTCCTGTCACAGCAGTTTAGGTTAAATAAAGTTTTCCTCTTTAACAGTTGTGTTCTTCCACAGCAGTAGAACGTCACTATCACCATGATAACCAGGTAACGCCCCTCACCTGTGGAGGGCAGCAGAGCCGCCGAGCTGCACGAAGAAGAAGAAGAAGAAGAAGAAGAAGAAGAAGAAGAAGAAGAACCGAGCGGAGCCTGGAGAGTGTCGTGAGTCTGACTGATTTTTAGCGTCGTTACATTTTGATGTATCTGCAAACACTGACAGAACACTGACGGACAGTGTCCGCAGAGGACCCGTCCCGCCCGGGCGGAGACCGCCGCGCACCAAACTCCGTTAACAAATCAGGCACATTAGTGTTTCCTGTAAAAACGCATAAATATATTTGAGCTGTTGAACAAATCAAGTGTCAGAAACAACTTGTCTCCCGATCGGCGCTAGGCAGATAACATCAGTTAGTCTAGTTATGCTTTTAATACAAAAAGTAAATAAAGGAGTGATCAAATAAACTTCAACAGATCATGTGTTAATAAATGAAAGTGACACGTTTGTGTTCATGCAGGACATGTGTGTGTTGGGGTTTTGGTTGAGTTTGATGAATCACCCCGTCAGCTGAAATAATATCATGAGAAATGTCTGATTAATGATGTGACATGTTTCTGGATGCAGGTGAGCAGGACTTTGTCCTGAGACATGTCGGTGCAGGTGTGGTGTCTGTCGTTCCGGCAGCCGTACGCTGGTCTGGTTCTGGACGGAGTGAAGACGGTGGAGAGCCGCTGGAGGCCCCTGCTTGCCCCGCTGGAGAACCAAACCCTGGGGGTCCACATCGCCCAGCGGAACTGGGAGGGGGAGGAGTGGAGGGCGGTGCTGAGCGGCACGCTGGGAATGAACCGGGTTCAGATCCAAACACTCCTGGAGTCCGGAGAGAGGTTCGGCCGCGGCGTGGTAGCAGGTGGGAAATGATGTCAGTCTGATAATCCTCAGTCTACAAGATGCACCTGAAGGCATCACATGTGTAAACCTCTTTCAGGATTGGTGGATGTGGGAGGGACATGGCTGTGCCCCGCCTCCCTGCAGGGGGAGGAGCTACAGTGCATGGAGCGCTCGGCTGTTCTGATTGGTCTTCAGGAGAAACACCTGACTCACCTGTCCAACCCTCGCTGGCTGAAGGAGCCTCTGAGTGTCCGGGGGGGTCGGGATCTCTGGACCGTGGACATCCCAGCTGAGCTGTTACCATGACAACGCTCACTCACAGGTCACACAGAGCTCTGCAGCAGACGTCTTATTGGAGGATTCATCAGACGCTGATGTTTCTGTGCTGCAGGAAGAAGTTAGCATGTTAGCACTTCCTGTTCCCTCGGCTTGAAGTCAATCCAAATGTCCTCCGTGTGGACCAGCGGACCTCAGTCATACGTACTGTTCTTTGTCATCACGTCAACTCTCAGTCCAGAGACTGCCAGCCGTTGATCGACAGCTGTCAAGACTGTTTATTTGTTGCCATGGAAACCTTCGAGCGACTGTTACAATCAGTGTAACTACTGTTATATCGTGTCCCCTCAACATCAGGCTGTAGTAACACACTCTGTCACCTGTATCTCATCATGTTGAATATTATTTCTGACTGACATGACTCAAGTAAAGTTTTAATATTCTACAGTAACACGGGTGTCATGTTGTAGTCAATATGGCAATGAATTCTGGGTAATTAAATCAGTAAAGTATGCAGACAGTGCACTTTGGGCCCCTGTGGCCTGGATGAATTGTGGATTTGGGGCCCTCAGTGCTTCCAGACTTCCTAAGAATGCGCACACAAAGTCCACAAGTCTGCGAGTGCGGTGAAGTCCGGACGTTTTTGTCTTTGTCGTGCAGTCAGTGTGGTTTGACCCCAAGACACTGAAACAGTCCAAGGTTTACGGAGTCTAATAACATGTAAATATTCAAATATACCATGATGGATTTACTGAATCTTTTGTCTTTCAAGTCAAAAGCACAGTTTAAACGTTTTTAATGGTCTGGGTAACACGGGGTTAATGCCTGCAGGGCATTAACCCCGTGTTACCCAGACCATTAAAAACTGAGAGAGCGGAGTACGAGGAAGGTTCCTGTAAAGTTACAGGCTCTGGATGTGACGTAATCATTGCGCGACCGTTTTGACCGGGGCGAATGTAGGGACGTTGTTAGCTGTTAGCCGATAGCGGTGTCTGTAATCACATGACTTAATGTCACCAGTCACATGACTTAATGTCACCACGGTCACATGACTCAATGTCACCACGGTCACATGACTTAATGTCACCACGGTCACATAACTTAATGTCACCACGGTCACATGACTTAATGTCACCAGTCACATGACTTAATGTCACCACGGTCACATGACTCAATGTCACCACGGTCACATGACTCAATGTCACCACGGTCACATGACTTAATGTCACCACGGTCACATGACTTAATGTCACCACGGTCACATGACTTAATGTCACCACGGTCACATGACTCAATGTCACCACGGTCACATGACTCAATGTCACCACGGTCACATGACTCAATGTCACCAGTCACATGACTCAATGTCACCATGGTCACATGACTTAATGTCACCACGGTCACATGACTTAAGGCCCGTTTCCACCGCAGGAACTTTGGGGTAATTTTACGGGGCCGGGGCCGTTGGTGCGTGTCTCCACCGCAGGAACCACCCCCTAAGGACAGAGTTCCGGAACTTTTACAGGGGCTAAACAAGTCCCTGCCTCGGAGTAGGTACTCAGACCGGCCCCGAAAGACTCCTGGCTGGGGCTTGGGGTTTACTGGGTGCTGATTGGATATACTCAAGGAGGGATGTGACGTCAACAGAAAGCAACAAAATAGTCGGCATTTTTAAAACTCCGCAGACGAGGGTTAGTTTGTTCATATAGCTTCCGCTGCCATGTAAAAAAACTCACTAAATGGCCCGTGAAAAAAAATATTTGTTCCAGCGGATATCTTAGTTACAACATGACTGAGCTAGCAAAGCAGTTTTGTGTTGCTATGTGTGGTATTTATTCAGTTATGGGAAGTCACGATGTCTAGAAAGCATCAGTGGCTGCAGCTGACAGGGACAGCTCACAACAGCATCTGTTAAAAGCCTCCCGTTGTCGCATACGACATGAAACTACTCCATTTAGCTCAATCATGTTGTAACTAAGACATCCGCTGGAAAAATATTTTCTTCACGGGACATTTATTGAGTTATTACAGACACTGCTATCAGCTAACGGCGTCCCTACGTCCCCCGGCCAAAATGGTCGCGCAACGATTACGTCACATCCAGAGCCCGTAACTTTACAGGAACCTTCCTCGTACTCCGCTCTCTCAGTGGAGACACGGCGGTTGAGACGGCAGAACGAGAGGACGTTCCTGTAGTAGTTCCTGCCCCCCAAATAGTACCAGGAACTTCTTCAGTGGAAACGGGCCTTTTCGGGGCCGGTCTGAGTACCTACCCTGAGGCAGGGACTTGTTTAGCCCCTGTAAAAGTTCCGGAACTCTGTCCTTCGGGGGTGGTTCCTGCAGTGGAGACACGCACCAACGGCCCCGGCCCCGTAAAATTACCCCAAAGTTCCTGCGGTGGAAACGGGCCTTAAGTCATGTGACCGTGGTGACATTAAGTCATGTGAATGGTGACATTAAGTCATGTGACCGTGGTGACATTAAGTCATGTGAATGGTGACATTAAGTCATGTGACCGTGGTGACATTGAGTCATGTGACCGTGGTGACATTAAGTCATGTGACTGGTGACATTGAGTCATGTGACCGTGGTGATATTAAGTCATGTGACTGGTGACATTGAGTCATGTGACCGTGGTGACATTAAGTCATGTGACCGTGGTGACATTAAGTCATGTGACTGGTGACATTGAATCATGTGACCGTGATGACATTAAGTCATGTGACTGGTGACATTAAGTCATGTGACCGTGGTGACATTAAGTCATGTGACTGGTGACATTGAGTCATGTGACCGTGGTGACATTAAGTCATGTGACTGGTGTTAAGTCATGTGACCATGGTGACATTAAGTCATGTGACCGTGATGACATTAAGTCATGTGACTGGTGACATTGAATCATGTGACTGTGGTGACATTAAGTCATGTGACTGGTGACATTAAGTCATGTGACCGTGGTGATATTAAGTCATGTGACCGTGGTGACATTAAGTCATGTGACCGTGGTGACATTAAGTCATGTGAGTGGTGACATTGAATCATGTGACCGTGATGACATTAAGTCATGTGACGATGGTGACATTAAGTCATGTGACTGGTGACATTGAATCATGTGACCGTGGTGACATTAAGTCATGTGACGATGGTGACATTAAGTCATGTGACTGGTGTTAAGTCATGTGACCGTGATGACATTAAGTCATGTGACTGCTGATATTAAGTCATGTGACCGTGGTGACATTAAGTCATGTGACTGGTGACATTGAATCATGTGACTGTGGTGACATTAAGTCATGTGACTGGTGACATTAAGTCATGTGACTGGTGTTAAGTCATGTGACCATGGTGACATTAAGTCATGTGACTGGTGACATTAAGTCATGTGACCATGGTGACATTAAGTCATGTGACTGGTGACATTAAGTCATGTGACTGGTGTTAAGTCATGTGACCGTGGTGACATTAAGTCATGTGACTGGTGACATTAAGTCATGTGACTGGTGTTAAGTCATGTGACCATGGTGACATTAAGTCATGTGACTGGTGAGATTTGTTACAGCCTCTGTACTTCAGGGCCCTATTTCAGAAAGCAGGCTCAGTAAACTCTGATCCTGATCTCTGAGCTGACTGAGCCTGAGTTGAGAAACAGAGCAGCTGATCAGAATCAGTTCAGTGAGCTCTGAGTCTGTTCAGCCTGAGGGAAGCTGGTTCACAGTGAGCACCAACAGACATCATCAGTAGAGTGCAGATAACATGATTCTCAGAGGCAGGAAGTGAAGTTAAAAGCAGAGCCACTGATTTCAACCAAAACTGAATCAGAGATTTGAAGACGTGAAAAATCAACGTGCTCCATCAGCTGAACAGAGTGAGGTGTGATGGGAACAGCCTGCAGAGCGTGTTCATATGTGAAGTGATGTGATGTCATGTGATGAGGTCATGTGTCTAACATACAGAAACATGTTTATATCTTAACAGTGTTCATATATTTGAATATAATTTATTCAGCTGTAATGTGATGGAGCCCATACACACTGGGCACAATCTCAACATCAAACACAAAGGCTGCAGGCTGGGTTTGAACCCACGGCCGCTGCATCAGGCGCTGGGTGTCTGATCACGGGGCGTCCGCTCCATCCACTGAGTCACCGATGCTCCGTGGTAATTACTTTAATAATGGATTGTGATTTATGTCCAGGGAAAACCACAACAAGGGTCCAGAGTCTTTTCAGAGCCAGAGACACTTTTCTTACGGGCCAACAAACCGCTGTCTCTCTGATGTGTTCAGTGTCTCTGATGTTATAAAGAAAAGAATCAAAGGACAATGCATAAAATGTGCTGTGATGATAATGTAAATCCAGGATGTGTAATATGTTATATATGTGGGTGGAACAGATTGTTAGATAAATGATAGAGTGTGAGGTCAAACAGTATCTTTCATATAGACACTCCTCCAGGGAGACATCCAAACAGGCTCTAATCACCTTCTCCTTACACAACAGCCTCTGAATACACTGGGCCTCAACCTCCACCACTTCATTCACTAAAGGACACGCCATGTTTCTACTTCCTGCTACACGCTCAGCCTCAGGCTGACATGAAGCAAACCTGTGACTCAGCAGGTTAGCTTCACAGAGTATGTTGCCATAGTAACTGAATCAGGGTTACACTGATCTGGCTTTGTGAAACAGAAAACTCAGAGTTTCATCTCAGGCTGAACAAACTCAGAGTTTCATTGATCCTGCTCTCTGAAAAAGGGCCCAGGTTTTGTGTTGCTGTGTTGTTTCTGGTTTCCACGGTGATATTGGTGCACGACTACTGACGTCATCATTGACTGCTGATGTCATCGCTACAGATGCAGAGACACTCTTAAAGAGACAGTTCATCCCAAAATCAAACACACACACGTTTGCTCTTACCTGAAGAGTCATTGTTCAGTCCAGACCCCAGTTTAACCAGAAAACATGAAATTAGACTGAAGGTCATGTGACCACCACCATCCTCAGGTCTGCTGGTGAAAGACAATCTTTATTTACCCAGGAACAAAAACAAACTACCAGTTTGAACATAACGTCAACACAAATATATCCCCTCATCAATAAACGGGGACTGACCACGCCCCTTCTCTCTGATTGGCTGGCTGTGAACGACTTCAACAAACACAAAAATCTGACGTTGTGACAGCTGGGAACTGTTAGCATTGTTAGCACTGCTCATTGAACACAAAGGGAACTGTTAGCCACAAGCTAATGAGGTGAGGCGTGTTAGATGGTGGGGGGGATGAAGTGTGGGGCCACGTGGTGGGGGGGCGGGGCTGTGATGTAACCCACCACATGGGCGGGGCCTGGAGTGGGGCAGTAGACTCGTGTGGTGTGGCCTCCAGTCTGTAACTGCCCCCAGTGGGCGGAGGGAGGGAGGCAGGCATGGTAGGAGGAGTGATGGGTCAGGTGGGCAGAGTGAGGATGAGCCGAGTGAGGAAGAGGAGGGGGAGGAGCGGAGGACAGGTAGGTGGCAGGGGGCGGAGCTTCATATGGCAGGTGCAGCAGCGGGGGAGGGGGGAGTGGCGTTGGATCCGGGTACAGGTGAGCAGAGGAAGGGGTGGAGCCTGGAGGGGCAGGGCTGATGGAGGAGGATGGTGTATCCATGGAGGGGGCAGGGCCTGATGATGGAAGAGACAAAACTAATCAAATACATAATCAAATTTAAACAGAGCGAGGAGCTACAGTGAGTTTCATTCATGGTCGGCAGCAGGCCGCCATTCTAAACATTCACACCCTGATCCAGGTTGTGGGTGCAACAACACTGTTTACAAAATGGTGACCTCATGATGGCGAGGGAAGCGCCTGTGTTTTTTTGATGTTTTGTTTGAACAAAAATAAAAATATAAAATAAAATAAAAAAGACCCTGATCAGATTTCGGATGCATGTTCACAGTCAGTGTGTGATGTGTCGGGCTGCAGGACAGACGTCCACGCACATAGAAAAGATCATCTGTGGTTGAGCCGTCCATTAGTACTGACCACTGCTGTGTCCGTCTGTCTGTCCATCTCCTGGCCTGGTGGATTCTGGGTAAGAAGGGGGGGGCTGATGGGGGCCTCGACTTGTCTCAGAGTATGAAGGTGGAGCTCCTGTAGGACCGAGACCAGGACAAGGTCAGATAGTCTACAAAAAGCTCTACTTCCTGTTAGGTCGACAGGATTTTTACAACTAACCTCATTAACTTAACACAAACGGCCTCACCCTTTATCTAATGACCTCACCCTTTAACTAACGACCTCACCCTTTATCTAACGACCTCACCCTTTAACTAACAACCTCACCCTTTAACAAACCACCTCACCCCTTAACGAACGACTTTACCTTTTAACTAACGACCTCACCGCTTAACTAACGACCCCGGCCGTTAATGACCTCACTATTTAACTAACGACTTTACCTTTTAACTGACGACCTCACCTTTTTACTAACGACTTTACCTTTTAACTAACGACCTCACCCTTTAACAAACTACCTCACCCTTTAACTGACCTCACCTTTTAACTACCGACCCCGGCCTTTAATGACCTCACCCTTTAACTAATGACCTCACCCTTTGACAAATGACCTCACCCTTTAACTAACGCCCTCACCCTTTATCTAATGACCTCACCCTTTAACAAATGACCTCACCTTTTAACTACGACCCTGGCCTTTAATGACCTAACTATTTAACTAACGACCTCACCCTTTAACTAACGACCTCACCCTTTATCTAACAACCTCACTCTTTATCTAACGACCTCACCCCTTGACAAACGCCCTCACCCTTTAACAAACAACCTCACCCTTTATCTAACGACCTCACCCTTTAACAAATGCCCTCACCCTTTACCAAACGACCTCACCATTTATCTAATGACCTCACCTTTTAACTAACGACCCCGCCTTTAATGACCTCACTATTTAACTAACGACCTCACCCTTTGACAAATGACCTCACCCTTTAACAAACGCCCTCACCGCTTAACTAACGACCTCAACCTTTAACAATGACCTCACCTTTTAACTAACAACCCCGGCCTTTAATGACCTCAGTATTTAACAAATGACCTCACCGCTTAACTAACGACCTCACCCTTTAACTAACGACCTCAACCTTTAACAAACGACCTCACCCTTTAACTAACGACCCCAGCCTTTAATGACCTCACTATTTAACAAATGACCTCACCGCTTAACTAACGACCTCACCCTTTAACTAACGACCTCACACTTTAACTAACCAACCAACCAATTTACTTCTGACCATGGTGAACAACACCTGGACCTCACTATCTTGCTAAATTTAACAAAGTTACTTAATCACTAAAAACTACCTCACTAAGTAATTAATACTCAGTACCCACTGTCTCACTTCCTGTCTAACCCACTACCTGCTAGTTATCTGCCTCACTAACCAGCATTTAACTATGTCTCATTGAATCTGTCCATCAAGACTCCTATTGTGAAAGTTTCCCCTCAGTGATTATAACAGGAGTCTTATTGTGAAAGTCTCCCCTCAGTGATTATAAAGGGAGTCTTATTGTGAAAGTCTCCCCTCAGTTTACAGCTGAGGAGGCTGCTGAATGGCGGGTGGTGTCGACACCAGCAGACCTCCTCCAATAAACTGACAGCTTTCCTTCACCCACCAGCCAATCAGGCCTTACCATGCAGGGGGGGCTCCTGGCTCAGGTAGGGAGTGTAGTGCTGGTAGGGGTAGGAGGCCTCGGGTGAGGTGGCGGGGTACACCTGCTGCTGCTGCTGCCAACAGCTCTGATGGTACCACTGTGGAGGGGGCAGAGGTTAGAGCGGACTACACCTGCAGCTGACTCTGAGGTGACCTCAGTTTAGATGAAGTAACACCTTCTCTTACCTGGACTCCTAAGTTGAAGTAATACTGGAGGACTCTGCAGTCTACAAACACAGTAATAAAAAGACAGGAAGTGAGACAGGAAGCTGCAGCAGAAAGTGACAAGCTGTGTTTACATTGGTTGACCTCTGACCTCGGGGTAAATCACTGCCATTAGGGTCATAGGAGTAAGGGGGTGGAGTTACCATGGTGCAGAGAGGCTCCCCCAACTCATTCATCAACCAAGGAGAGGCGGCCGGGATCGCCATAGCAACTGAGAACAGACAACTTCCTGTTACATTAAGCAGGTGTGTGTGTGTGTGTGTGTGTGTGTGCGCGTGTACCTGAACGTGTCTGTGTATGTGCGGTTGTCGGCAGGTGAGCAGCTGCAGTAACACGTGATGATGGAGAGGAGGGTGAGGAGGACGAGGAGGAGGGTGAAGAGCAGATGACTGCTAATGGCTTCACCACCTGAAACACAAACACACAGGAGGAGTCAGCCAATCAGACTTAATCATGGCTACCTCTGTATGACTGGACCCCAGTGTGATTGAACTCCTCTGTGTGATTGGACCCCCGTGTGATCGGACCATCCTGTGTGATTGGACCATCCTGTGTGATTGGACCCCCCTGTGTGACTGCACGCCCTTGTGTGATCGGCCCGTCCTGTGTGATTGGACCCTCTTGTGTGATTGGACCCCCCTGTGTGATTGGACCCCCCTGTGTGACTGCACGCCCTTGTGTGATCGGCCCGTCCTGTGTGATTGGACCCCCCTGTGTGACTGCACGCCCTTGTGTGATCGGACCATCCTGTGTGATTGGACCCCCCTGTGTGACTGCACGCCCTTGTGTGATCGGCCCGTCCTGTGTGATTGGACCCTCTTGTGTGATTGGACCCCCCTGTGTGATTGGACCCCCCTGTGTGATTGGACCCCCCTGTGTGATTGGACCCCCCTGTGTGACTGCACGCCCTTGTGTGATCGGCCCGTCCTGTGTGATTGGACCCCCCTGTGTGACTGCACGCCCTTGTGTGATTGGACCGTCCAGTGTGATTGGACCCCCCTGTGTGACTGCATGCCCTTGTGTGATCGGACTCTTTTGTGTGATTTGACCCCTCTTGTGTGATTGGACCCTCTTGTGTGATTGGACCCTTTTGTGTGACTGCACGCCCTTGTGTGATCGGCCCGTCCTGTGTGATTGGACCCTCTTGTGTGATTGGACCCCCCTGTGTGATTGGACCATCCTGTGTGATTGGACCCCCCTGTGTGACTGCACGCCCTTGTGTGATCGGCCCGTCCTGTGTGATTGGACCCTCTTGTGTGATTGGACCCCCCTGTGTGATTGGACCATCCTGTGTGATTGGACCCCCCTGTGTGATTGGACCCCCCTGTGTGACTGCACGCCCTTGTGTGATCGGCCCGTCCTGTGTGATTGGACCCCCCTGTGTGACTGCACGCCCTTGTGTGATTGGACCGTCCAGTGTGATTGGACCCCCCTGTGTGACTGCACGCCCTTGTGTGATCGGACTCTTTTGTGTGATTTGACCCCTCTTGTGTGATTGGACCCTCTTGTGTGATTGGATCCCCCTGTGTGACTGCACGCCCTTGTGTGATCGGACCGTCTTGTGTGATTGGACCCTTTTGTGTGATTTGACCCCCCTGTGTGACTGCACGCCCTTGTGTGATCGGACCGTCTTGTGTGATTTGACCCTTTTGTGTGATTTGACCCCTCTTGTGTGATTGGACCCTTTTGTGTGATTGGACCCCCCTGTGTGACTGCACGCCCTTGTGTGATTGGACTGTCTTGTGTGATTGGACCCTCTTGTGTGATTTGACCCCTCTTGTGTGATTGGACCCTCTTGTGTGATTGGACCCTTTTGTGTGATTTGACCCCTCTTGTGTGATTTGACCCCCCTGTGTGATTGGACCCCTGGATGAACACCTGTCCTGAAGGTTATGAGGAGTCAAACTGAACACGAGTATGATGATGATCATTCAGGGGTTTTCAGACAGCGAGCGACGTCATTTCAAACATGAGCATGCGGCTCTTTGATGCCACGGCTTGCTGCGTCACCAAAGCAACGACAGAGAGGGAAATGACAGAGGAGCTGATTTAACTGATCTGAGTCGACCAAATGATTCTGGTCTTCATTGGCAGAGTGAAGAAGGTGATTCTGAGGGTTCGTCCTGCTCTGTCATGACATCAGACTGTTTGCCACAAGACGTTTACAGGATCATCCTCACTGTCTGAAACCTCTGAGTCATCATGGCGTCCGCTGCGTTCACAGATTTACTCCAGAAACATTCATCATGCGAGTACCTGCTGCGTGTAGTTGTAGTTCATCTCTGGTCTCGGAGGAGAGTCGGCGGTTTCTCCTTCCTGCTCATCCTTTCACAATAAAAGAAAACATTTATGTCCTGAGTTTCATAACAACACCGATCATGTGACCTGATCATCACAGCTACACTTCAGCACGTCATGTTCAGTGGGCAGTTACCACCTTCTTCTTTGTTTTTATTTTGGTGAATATGTCGGAGAGTTTGAGCCGCCACTCGTTGGTGACTCATCACGACCTCAGTTAAAGACGTCAACAGATGTGGAGGAACACGAGCATCAGGTGTGTTACCTGGTTGGCGGAGGGCTCAGCAGCGGTGTAAATGTCTGACGTCTGGTAGCTTTGATCTGAAAAACCGTAGACAGTCAGACATGAGTCACTTCCTGTAAACAGATGGCACTCTCTATGCTCAGATACTGATACTCACCCTGAGTCATGTAGATGTACTCCTCTGTGTACTCAGCTGACAGAAACACACACAGGAAATCACATCACAACTAAGTTACCATCAATCACACTTCCTGCACAACCTTTCACAATAAGACAGCACCAGAGGAAGTCCTGAGTCACTGGAAGGTTTTTAACAGGAAACAGAATGTTGACTTTTACCGACAGAAAATGATGATGATGAGTTGTGTGTCTCGTCCTCACCCTGGTCCTCCAAAGTGCTGGCATCCTCCTGGTCCTCCTCTGATGAACACACGGGGGTGTTTCCAGGTGGAGCTGCAGAGGGGAGGGGCCCTGAACCTCTCTGGACTCTGTAGGAGGGGCCAGCCGGAGGAGGCGGAACTGTTATAGAGGGAGGCGGTGCCACAGCCGGGCCCTGTGGGAGGAGCCAGGTACATTAATAATAATAATACATTTTATTCATTGGTGCATTTTAAAACACTCAGGGACACCCAAAAGGCCGAAACACACCGGAACCAACCAACGTACGTCAAAACATACGCGCCCATTATTTTTAATGTACAACCCCACACCGGCAGCGTCTAGACACACACTGGCGCTCCTGGACATGTCAAGCAGCAGCACTTAATGCCACTGTCCTAATCCAGCCTCACCATGCCTGAAAATGGTGTTTAAAATTAAAAAATTAAAAAATTAAAAATCTGATCTGTGTCACATGAGAACAAAAACAATTTGATTTGGGCTGAACTTGTTTTTGTCGCAACATAACCCGAGTTACTCGTGCTGTGCTAACAGCTATGCTAACTAACCAAATGTTGAAGGCAGCTAATGGCTAACTTGGTTTGCAACTGACAGCTGGAATCAAGCCATGTGAACATGGAGGCTCTGAACCAGTGTGAACCAAGATGACATCACTCTTTATTATTTCTCACTCAGCACATCGCGGCGTCACTCCTTCCTGTTGTTTACCTTTCACAATAAAAGACAAGACAAAGACAAAAGATTGGTCAGAGCGTTTTTCCACCAAACACTAAACTAAACCTTTGACACAAGTCGTCTCCCCGTCCCGTACTGACGTTAAGTCGTGGAGCTCCAGGTGACCAAAAACAGAAAAACAACTATGTCCTCCATTTCTGACGTCAGAAGAATCTCAAACAGATCTCACTGCTGATTGGCTCTCACCACACAGCGGCACACAAATTTATCAAAGATGTAAACAGCACAAATTTGCGTCTACTTGAATCTTTGTCTGTGATCTCTTCACAGGAAACACTTGCTGTGTGTTGGTGTGGACAGATCCTGAAGGCCTCAGAGCCCTCCGTTTGTACTCTCCATTCATCTCGTCTATATTTGTGCACATTTTCTGAAAGTTTGTGGAAGACCTGAAGACCTTCTTTGACACTGTGGTGGCATCAGCCATCTTTTACGGAGTAGTCTGCTGGGGCAGCAGCGTCTCCAGAGACTGGACAAGCTGATCAAGAAGGCCAGCTCTGTCCTGGGATGCTCTCTGGACTCTGCAGGTGGTGGGAGACAGGAGGACGACAGCCAAGCTGTCATCTCTGGGGACTAATGACTCCCATCCTCTGCAGGAGGAGATAAAAGCTCTGGAGAGCTCCTTCAGCGATAGACTGATTCACCCAAAGTGTGTGAAGGAAAGCTATCGCAGGTCCTTCCTGCTGCTGCTGTCAGGCTACATAACCAGCACTGCTCACAGTAGACTGCACCATGGACACTTTAGGGACACTATGGACACTTTAGCGACACTATGGACACTTTAGGGACACCATGGACACTTTAGGGCACTATGGACACTTTAGGGACACTATGGACACTTTAGGGACACCATGGACACTTTACTGACACTATGGACACTTTACTGACACTATGGACACTTTACGGACACTATGGACACTTTACTGACACTATGGACACTTTACTGACACTATGGACACTTTACTGACACTATGGACACTTTACTGACACTATGGGCACTTTACTGACACTATGGACACTTTAAGGACACTATGGACACTTTAGGGCACCATGGACACTTTAGGGACACTATGGACACTTTACTGACACTATGGACACTTTAGGGACACCATGGACATTTTATTGACATTATGGACACTTTACTGACACTATGGACACTTTAGGGACACTATGGACACTTTAGGGCACCATGGACACTTTAGGGACACCATGGACACTTTAGGGACACTATGGACACTTTAGGGCACTATGGACACTTTAGGGACACTTTAGGGACACCATGGACACTTTACTGACACTATGGACACTTTACTGACACTATGGACACTTTAGGGACACCATGGACACTTTACTGACACTACGGACACTTTACGGACACCATGGACACTTTACGGACACTATGGACACTTTACTGACACTACGGACACTTTAGGGACACCATGGACACTTTACTGACACTACGGACACTTTACGGACACCATGGACACTTTACGGACACCATGGACACTTTACGGACACCATGGACACTTTACTGACACTATGGACACTTTAAGGACACTATGGACACTTTACTGACACTATGGACACTTTAGGGACACTATGGACACTTTAGGGACACCATGGACACTTTATGGACACTATGGACACCATGGACACTTTAGGGACACTATGGACACTTTATGGACACTATGGACACTTTAGGGACACCATGGACACTTTAGGGACACTATGGACACTTTATGGACACTATGGACACTATGGACACTTTACTGACACTATGGACACTTTAGGGACACCATGGACATTTTATTGACACTATGGACACTATGGACACCATGGACACTTTAGGGACACTATGGACACTTTATGGACACTATGGACACTTTACTGACACTATGGACACTTTAGGGACACCATGGACATTTTATTGACACTATGGACACTATGGACACCATGGACACTTTAGGGACACTATGGACACTTTATGGACACTATGGACACTATGGACACTTTACTGACACTATGGACACTTTAGGGACACCATGGACATTTTATTGACACTATGGACACTATGGACACCATGGACACTTTAGGGACACTATGGACACTTTATGGACACTATGGACACTATGGACACTATGGACACTTTACTGACACTATGGACACTTTAGGGACACCATGGACATTTTATTGACACTATGGACACTTTACTGACACTATGGACACTTTACTGACACTATGGACACTTTAGGGACACCATGGACATTTTATTGACACCATGGACACTTTACTGACACTATGGACACTATGGACACTTTACTGACACTATGGACACTTTAGGGACACCATGGACACTTTATTGACACTATGGGCACTTTACTGACACTATGGACACTTTACTGACACTATGGACACTTTAGGGACACTATGGACACTTTAGGGACACCATGGACACTTTATGGACACTATGGACACCATGGACACTTTAGGGACACTATGGACACTTTATTGACACTATGGACACTATGGACACTTTAGGGACACTATGGACACTTTATTGACACTATGGACACTATGGACACTTTATGGACTGGATTAAATTTTGAAATCTTTAATCTGACTCTTTCTCCTTGACTGCTGTAACACTGGAATTTCTAAATTGTGGGATCAATAAAGGTGTATCTTATCTCATCTCAGGTACTGAGAGCAGAACCACAGCAGATCGTGGAGGCAGTGTAACGTGGTTTGATAGTTACGACGGCAGAGATGACGAAGAAACTGGAATACTGGCTAAATGAAATGAATCAGTAAAAGTAAAAGAATTCTCCGCCCACGTCAGGATGTATAGTGACCTCACAGACCACTGCCGTCTACAACACTGCCTCTGTCTGAACGTATTTTATTACGACCACCTCCATCGTCGCCTCGTTTGTTGTTGTGTCAAACTTTTGACTCCGCCCTCTGGCGCCATCTTTTGGCTGTATCTATGACATCATAAAGGACACATTAGTACGAGGACAGTGACGTTTACGTTTGAAAAAGACGGATCTATTTTTGTACGTGAAGGTAGAATACATGAGCCTGAAGTCTGTAACGATTCCAAACCTTCAGTGAGCCTTATAGTTCTTCAGTCAGAGTCTCTAACGAGTCTCAGAGTCCAAGTTAAAGAGATGTACACCGTCCAGCATCACGTCCAGGTTTAAAAGTGTCCGAAGTCACGGTTGAGTCTCCACAGTACGTCACATGACTCAGATGGGTCAGCGGTTAAAGTCTGCTCAGTCTCAGTTTGATCCTTTACTTGCTGTGGTTTTGACACTCTCACCGGCAGCGGGGGGAAGACGGTGTCTCCGGTGTCGTCCAGCTGGTAGTATGTGATGGCTGTATCCAGATCAGTCGGCTCCTCCACCGTGTCCGCAGAGAAACCAAACTGACACTCCTTATTCAGAGCAGCCGCCAGCTGACGACGACTGCGACTGAACAGACACAGGAAACACAGAAAACACCTGATGATGACTTTCATTTTTTGAGACAGGCCTGTCTCAAATACAGGCGTGCTGACTTCAGGAACTGAAGCTAATAACAGAAGTTTATCATTATTTTGGTTTCTTGTTAACAGATGATGGTGTTTCTGTGTTCAAACACATAAACAAGTTATTCATGTGAAATTAATTTCATTCACTGACTCTTTTTATTAATTTAATCACTCTGCTGACGGATGGTAACAAATAACTGACGACCAGAGTCGACTCAGCCAGTTCACACATTGACCGACTGAGTTATAGTTACCGTGACCTGAAGGCGTAGTTCTCGTAGTCGTGGTAATATCGTCTGCCAGGGTGGTAATAGGTCAACTGTGGACCAATCAGGTGTCGGTTCAGGAAACGGCTGGAGCTTCTGACCAGAATCCACAAACAGGTACACACACACACACACACACACACACACACACACACACACACACACACACAGGAGCTCGTCAGTGTGAATGACAACAGCTCAGTGAACTGAGACACGCTAACAACTTAAATCTTTATCGTCAGGAAAATGTCGAACAAAAAAATGTTTGAGTACAAAATTTCCTGGAGTGACACCTGGAGGCTCCGTAGCGAGGAGGTCTGGTTATGGGATGGTGATGGTGCGGGGGGATGTAGGCGTCATAGGTCATGGCTCCTGGTGACGGGGGAGGTGGCGGACGGGGATGGCCTGCTGGCTGGAAGCGGGGAGGCAGAGCAGAGGGGGCGGGGCCTCCGTAAGTCGATGGTGGTGACATTAACAGCTCCCCCCCCTTCACTCCGCTGCTGCCGCGAGACTTCCTGAAGTACCGATGACGGTGATGTCGCTGACCACGAGAGTCAGAGTCTGAGAGAGACAGAAACAAATGTCAGGAGACGTCTTCAGTCAAGAGGACGTCACTTCAGTCAGGAGGACCTCACATCAGTCAGGAGGACCTCACATCAGTCAGGAGGACGTCACATCAGTCAGGAGGACCTCACATCAGTCAGGAGGACCTCACATCAGTCAGGAGGACCTCACATCAGTCAGGAGGACGTCACATCAGTCAAGAGAACCTCACATCAGTCAAGAGGACCTCACAACAGTCAGGAGGACGTCACATCAGTCAAAAGGACCTCACGTCAGTCAGGAGGACGTCACATCAGTCAGGAGGACCTCACATCAGTCAAGAGAACCTCACATCAGTCAGGAGGACGTCACATCAGTCAAGAGGACCTCACATCAGTCAAGAGGACCTCACATCAGTCAGGAGGACGTCACATCAGTCAGGAGGACGTCACATCAGTCAGGAGGACCTCACATCAGTCAAGAGGACCTCACATCAGTCAAGAGGACCTCACATCAGTCAGGAGGATGTCACATCAGTCAGGAGAACGTCACATCAGTCAGGAGGACGTCACATCAGTCAGGAGGACCTCACATCAGTCAGGAGGACCTCACATAAGTCAGGAGGACGTCACATCAGTAGAAAGTAACTGGATCGTACCCATGTCTCCTTTTCTCGTGGGAGCAGCAACGTTCCAGGCAGGAACTGGATTGACTGGTTTCAGATCAGTTAGAGGAACCAGGTGTCTGAGGCAGAGAGGGACATATTAGAGACAGACTGTAGAAGCTGCTCCTCAGTGGTCCTACAGGCTGTGTGAGGGTTAGGTTGTGTGTGTTTACTTCTCTCCCAGCTCCTCGATGAAGACGGTGACGGCTGATGAGTGTGTTCCTACTTCCTGGATGAAGGCGTTGTAGTACTTCCCCTTCGGCTCCAGACGTACCTGAAACAAACACAGAGGTAAGGATGTGAGACAGGTATCAGAGAGGAAACCAAACAAATGCAAACATACTGTCTGTGTGTTCCACTCTACCATAAGATTCTGTACACCAAAAATACCAGGATGTTCTACATCGCCAGGAGGCGTAGTCACAGACATCTTGAGAATCGTCACACAGCTCTGAACTGTCAGTCAGCAGTCTGAGCTCAGGATGATTCAGGAAAGTTCTCAGAGCGATGCCGGGACAGAAACTGTGACCTCAGTGAGGAGATGTGGTCGACCCTGTTGTTAGGTGTAATGTGATTGGTTGTCAGAGACACGCCCCTCTGTGAGCCTGTAAGGTGTGAGGACACCCAGTGGACATGAGATGAACTGCAGACTGTGACAGTGTCAGTGTTAGTGTGATCACTGCTGATGAAGGTTGAGACAGACTCAACTCATCACTGCTGCTCTGACCTCACATACCTCATTGATGATGTCATCATTTTATTTCTGATGTTATGGCGTTATTGTGTTGGGTCATAAATGTGTGTGTATCCCTGATGACATCATCCACAGATATCATCACTGCCACGGACCTCATCTTCACTTTGAGGGTTGACTTTGAGGGTTGACTTTGAATCTTGAGTTTGAGTCTTAACTTTGAGTCTTAACTTTAAGGGAAATTCTAAGAAAACGTCACAATTCTAAGAATTTTCTTAAAAATGTATCACCAGGAAAAAAACTCTCTCTGTAAGTCAGGATGATTTGCTGACTGTTCTGACCCACAATCCTTTGCTCAGCCAACGATACTTCACATCAACTGAGCTGCAAACAGATGACAGCTGTCAACCAGCTGTCTGTCAGCTGTCATGTTCATTATCAGCAGCTGATTTATAACCTGAACCTGTTTGTTCCTCTGAAGAATTCAGCTCCTCAATACTGAAGGAATTCTGACCAGGAGAAGTTTCAGCTGGATGTAATCTGTAATTTGTAATCCTCAGTCTGACACACTGGAGCTTTAAAGTGTGGACGGCGTCTCTTCAGTGACGCCGTCCACACACACAGACAGGAAATATAAATATGAACATACATGTTTCTGTTCACCTCCAGACAGACGGACGGACGCAGCTGATACTCTGTGTCCTGCAGTGTTTTCTTACCTGACACTTGTCTCCCAGGAAATACTGCCGTCCTGCGAACACCATGTAGTCTGTCTTCTGCATCTCTGTCAGTCACACACAGTAACCTGATTACCTAATATTCTGATTGATACAATAATCTGATTACCTTGGTAATCTGATTTATACAGTAACCTCAGATTTACCTCAGTAATCTGATTACTGGTCAGTACTTTCACATCAGTAACAGTCACAGTTTCCGGAGTTCACAGCTGTTTTTGAAACACCTTCATGTACTGACGGACTCTAGTTTCCCGGCGCGGCGCAGGGTGGCAGAGGGTGGCAGAGGGTGGCGCAGGGTGGCGCAGGGTGGCACAGAGTGGCACAGGGTGGCGCAGGGTGGCGCAGGGTGGCGCAGGGTGGCACAGAGTGGCACAGGGCGGCAGAGGGTGGCACAGAGTGGCACAGAGTGGCGCAGGGCGGCAGAGGGTGGCACAGAGTGGCACAGGGTGGCGCAGGGTGGCAGAGGGTGGCGCAGGGTGGCACAGGGCGGCACAGGGCGGCACAGGGTGGCAGAGGGTGGCAGAGGGTGGCGCAGGGTGGCACAGGGTGGCACAGGGTGGCACAGGGCGGCACAGGGTGGCAGAGGGCGGCACAGGGTGGCAGAGGGTGGCAGAGGGTGGCGCAGGGTGGCACAGGGTGGCGCAGGGTGGCACAGGGTGGCACAGGGTGGCGGAGCGCAGTCGGTGTAAGCTGAAGTTTGGCTGACCGGCGGACAGTGCGCACATGTCACCAAAACCTCACAGGCAGGTTTCCAGAATATCAGGCACATTAACGATGCAATAAATACCCAAAAAAACACTATTCAATGCAACTATCTGCAATAAGCACATAAATGTATCTCTATATCAACTGTCCCGTCACATCTGATGTCAGATCAAAGGGGTTTGGCACCGTTTGGCACGTTTGGCACGCGTAATGGAAACCCAACCTGATTTGATTAACACAGCTGCAAACTAATGAGTTCACATCCCTCTCAGCCAACCACAAACAGCCACAGCATCAGATAGGGAGTACATATTCAGCATCTGTCATCTTAGAAAAGTCAAAAGAAAAGAAACAGAGTGAGACTGCGAGAGAGAAAAAGAGAGCGTGCGCGCACGAGAGAAACGCAACATTGATTTACAATTGTGGTGACCTCCTCCCAGGCTACCTTTGCATCATCAGCCCGTGGAGGTCTGCTCGCATTTCCATATATTCGGACACTGTGAGCTTGGACCTCCCGGACCAAAACATCAGTTTCCTCCTGGGGAAGTTTGGCCGTCTGACGCTGCTGCTCTCTTCTGCCATGGCGAATTGAGTAAACTCTCATTACACCTTCGTGCAGCGCATTTAAGGGCGAGGAGAGGGGCTCATTTGATGTGTAAAACCCACTCCACGCCTCCTCTCCTCCCTCTGTCCGACTTGCGCAGGTAGGAGGGACGGAGGTGGGATAGAGGAGTAGCTGCGCCAGGTGCACAGTGTGCCAAACTTGAAAAATCCGCCTGGCCACACCCAGTTGGCGAAGCCTGGTCTGCGAAACTAGAGGCCGGATTCTCTAAGTGGTGACCTCACAGTGACGAGGCTCAACCAATCAGCTGACCACATGACAAAAACACATTGATAGATTGTTTTATTTGAAAGTGACGTGTGTGTGTGTGTTACCTTTACAGGTGTCCTGCCACACGTCAAACTCCAGGTTTCTGTACACGTCTCCGTCCAGAGACTTCATCACCTTAAAAGGAAGAGACAGTCTGGAGGGGGGAGGGGCTTCTGCAGGAGGCTGACCAATAAAAACACAACAAGTCAGGATTAGAGAGAAACATACAAAGTTACATTTTAAATATCGTCTCAATTTGTTATAGACTGAAATTAAAATTGTGCACGTGTTCCAAGCGTGTGCACGTGACATGTTGGCTGTTTAAAGTGATGAAAGATTCACTTGTTGCATGTTCTGTGTCTGACACATGACAGCACACATGACGGCGGTGTGTTTGACACATGACAGCACACATGACAGCGGTGTGTCTGACACATGACAGCACACATGACAGCGATGTGTCTGACACATGACAGCGTGTGTCTGACACATGACAGCACACATGACAGCGGTGTGTCTGACACGCCAGCACACATGACAGCAGTGTGTCTGACACATTACTGCACACATGACAGCGGTGTGTCTGACACATGACAGCGATGTGTCTGACACATGACAGCGTGTGTCTGACACATGACAGCACACATGACAGCGGTGTGTCTGACACGACAGCACACATGACAGCAGTGTGTCTGACACATTACTGCACACATGACAGCGGTGTGTCTGACACATTACTGCACACATAACAGCGTGTGTCTGACACATTACTGCACACATAACAGCGTGTGTCTGACACATTCCTGCACACATGACGGCGGTGTGTCTGACACATTACTGCACACATGACGGCGGTGTGTCTGACACATGACAGCGGTGTGTCTGACACATGACAGCACACATGACAGCGGTGTGTCTGACACATTACTGCACACATAACAGCGTGTGTCTGACACATTACTGCACACATGACAGCGGTGTGTCTGACATTACTGCACACATGACGGCGGTGTGTCTGACACATGACAGCACACATGACAGCGGTGTGTTTGACACGACAGCACACATGACAGCACACATGACAGCGATGTGTCTGACACATGACAGTGTGTGTCTGACATTACTGCACACGACAGTGGTGTGTCTGACACATGACAGCAGTGTGTCTGACACATTACTGCACACATAACAGCGTGTGTCTGACACATTACTGCACACATGACAGCGGTGTGTCTGACACATTACTGCACACATGACGGCGGTGTGTCTGACACATTACTGCACACATGACGGCGGTGTGTCTGACACATGACAGCGGTGTGTCTGACACATGACAGCACACATGACAGCAGTGTGTCTGACACATTACTGCACACATAACAGCGTGTGTCTGACACATTACTGCACACATGACAGCGGTGTGTCTGACACATTACTGCACACATGACGGCGGTGTGTCTGACACATGACAGTGTGTGTCTGACACGACAGCACACATGACAGCGGTGTGTTTGACACGACAGCACACATGACAGCACACATGACAGCGGTGTGTCTGACACATGACAGTGTGTGTCTGACATTACTGCACACGACAGTGGTGTGTCTGACACATGACAGCGGTGTGTCTGACACATTACTGCACACATAACAGCGTGTGTCTGACACATTACTGCACACATGACAGCGGTGTGTCCGACACATTACTGCACACATGACGGCGGTGTGTCTGACACATTACTGCACACATGACGGCGGTGTGTCTGACACATGGGAGCGGTGTGTCTGACACATGACAGCACACATGACAGCGGTGTGTCTGACACATTACTGCACACATAACAGCGTGTGTCTGACACATTACTGCACACATGACAGCGGTGTGTCTGACACATTAATGCACACATGACGGCGGTGTGTCTGACACATGACAGCGATGTGTCTGACACATAACAGCACACATGACAGCGGTGTGTCTGACACATGACAGCGTGTGTCTGATACATGACAGCTCACATGACGGCGGTGTGTCTGACACATGACAGCGTGTGTCTGACACATGACAGCACACATGACAGCGGTGTGTTTGACACGACAGCACACGACAGCACACATGACAGCGGTGTGTCTGACACATGACAGTGTGTGTCTGACATTACTGCACACGACAGTGGTGTGTCTGACACATGACAGCGGTGTGTCTGACACATGACAGCACACATGACAGCGGTGTGTCTGACACATGACAGCACACATGACAGTGGTGTGTCTGACACATTACTGCACACATGACAGAGTGTGTCTGACACATGACAGCACACATGACAGCGGTGTGTCTGACACATGACAGCGTGTGTCTGACACATGACAGCACACATGACAGTGGTGTGTCTGACACATTACTGCACACATGACAGAGTGTGTCTGACACATGACAGCACACATGACGGTGGTGTGTCTGACACATGACATCACACATGACAGCGGTGTGTCTGACACATTACTGCCCCCCACCACCCCCACCTTGACGTCGTCGACCACAGCTCGTTTCTCCTCAGCAGCTCCACCCGGCTCTGACTCCTCCCTGTAGGACAAAACAAACACACCTGAGTACGACATGATATTATGGTGCAACAGTTGGTGGTTCATGTGACACGTCTGTGATAACATGTTCAGCATGATGGCATTTACGTTACATCATCATAACATCATCAGCTTCAACACGGTCCCAACAAATTCGCACCAACTCTGAAACTAGACCTGTAGTCTCCTGGTTGACTATTCGATTATTTGGTCAGTTATTTGGTCACTATGCTCTCGTCTGACCAAATTCTCATTGGTCGAACAATCGCTGTGTTACTTTCCATCAACAGCTTTCCAGGATTAATCCATTATTTCCTGCGGCGGGGGGGACAGGCTAAGTTACCTGTGAAAATGGGGGTGTTTTCAAAACCCCCCTGTTATTTACACAACGTTGAACTCGCCCACCCTCACGCTCAGCGTCACAGTGATGCAGACCTCCTGTCTGTTTCTCTAAGCTGACACCATTTCCCTCAGTGGAAACTAATGGAATATAGGTGTGTTGCTTATGCATTTAAGACATGAACTGTGTGACATATATAATGGAAAACTACTGTGATGATTTAACTGATTGAAATGTGCTTGCTTTACAGAGTGGAGAAGTACAGAAGGAGAAGTATAGTGCTGTCACGGATGAGCTCACGTATTCACATGCAGCTAGAATATATAATTATGACCATGCATGGCAGAAAGAACAGAATGTGTTGTATGCAGATAATTCTGTCCATTGGGGGTGGGGAGGTGTTGCTCTTGTCTTCTCAAAACAGGAAGGTCAGCCCCAACAACTCAGATCAACACGAGGCAGCTGTGTAAGAGAATGAGGAAGCAGGCAGCGAGCAACCATTGAGAAGACTGAACCACGCCCGTGCACAATGACACTCTGTTACGCTGAAATATACTGGGTCAGGGAGAGACAGGAGGTCAGACTTCGTGAACTGACACTTTGTTGTTGTTCGTCAGGGACGTGAAGATCAGACCCAGAGCTCTGTAACTTTATTCCTTTACTGCTTAATAAACCTACTGATTGAGACTGAATATCTTCTCTATTCTCTTCATTAAAGAACGCGCAGGACTGTCACTATCACTGAGTGATAGAGTGAGCCAAAATCCAACAAAACGCAGCTTGTATTTACTTGTATTTCACAGATAAGAAACAATAAATTGTGAAGACAGTAAAGCCTCCGCTAAAATAACATTTTAAGTCGTGAGTGATTTATCCTTCAGGGATTTATACTTCAGGATTTATCCTGGCTGAAATATGAGCAGAGGAAATCTCCGCTCGTCGCTGAGCTAATGTATACCATGTAAAATGCCATACGCTGGCGCTAATAACGTTAGCATGTTGTATTTGTTTGAAAACGTGTTTAGTATAAGACAGTTGTTTTGTCAGTGAACCTTGTGAGTTGTAATGGAGCTGAATTATGTGCCGTTACCTTTGTTACATGTTGCTGTTGTCCCTGGTTTATAGAGTAGAGGAAAAGATCGTTAGACGCTAAGCTAATTTATACAATGTAAAATGCCATAGGCTTGTGCTAATAACGTTAGCATGTTGTATTTGTGGGAAAATGTGTCCAGATAAAGACAAGTGTTTGTCTGTGAATGCTGCGAGTTATAGTGAAGCTGATTTGTGTTTGAAACTGTCTCTATTAAGCCATGTGTAATGTGTGTTTAACGTGTTTGACGCGTGTTTACTGTGTGTTTACTGTGTGATTAATATGTATTTAATGTGTGATTAATGTGGGTTTAATGTGTGTTTAATATGTGTTTTGAATCAACTAAACTTTACAGCACTTAAGACAGTCCTCCACCGCCGACTAGTGTTTTGGAGGTGTAACTGCAGAGTGACACAGACACACCACCGCAGAAGTAAAAATAACGTGCAGATTTTTTTTCCCACGACTAATCGATTAGTTGAAGATTATGTGCGACTTTAGTCGACCAAGATTTTCTTTGGTTGACTACAGCCCTAACTGAAACGTCTTGACCTTGTTAGACGTGGTAATAACTGTTGGCTAACATTAGCCGTGTGACGCTAACACCTGTCACTTTGTGACTCCGCCCCTGCAGCAGTCTGATGATCAACAGAGAGAATCAACACGCTGCATGCAGCTCTATGATGACATCACAGCTGACCCATTTAAACAGTTACATCTGTGGTGAAGCTGACTGTGACTGTTACGATCATAACATCCTGAACATTAGTGTGTGTGTGTGTGTACCTGTGACATGGGTCCTCAGGAGCGTCGTAGCCCAGGTCAACATCGCTACACACTGAGAGGCTGTTTCTATAGCGACGACCTCCGACCCTGAAGGCTTCCATGGCCTGACAAAGCTCCGCCTCCTCAAACCCAAACACATGAGTGTAGAGCAGCTCATAGAAAAGGGCTACAGACACATACACACATTACACACAGATACACACACTCATATGAGTCTTTGCTGTACTGTTCCTTTAAAGCCATCATCCACCAATCACTAATCAGTACTCACACTGACAGAGGGCAGCAGAGGCCGGGTAACTCCTCGGGTAAACAATGTCATAGTGACCATTGATAGAGCAACACAGCGTCACCTGGGCAACACAAACGACTTTGTCAGTACTGATTGACTTTGTCACGTGACCTGCTGTGCCACCTGTAGGTCACCTGTGTCACCCTTATGTCACCTGTATGTCCCCGGTATGTCACCTGTGTGACACCTGTATGTCACCTGTGTGTCTCGTGTGTGTCACCTCTATGTCACCTGTGTGTCACCCGTGTGTCACCCGTGTGTCACCTGTGTGTCACCCGTGTGTCACCCGTGTGTCACCTGTGTGTCTCCTATATGTCTCCTGTGTGTCATCTGTGTGTCACCTCTATGTCTCCTGTATGTCACCTGTGTGTCACCTGTATGTCTCCTGTATGTCACCTGTGTGTCACCTGTGTGTCTCCTGTGTGTCTCCTGTGTGTCTCCTATTTGTCTCCTATATGTCTCCTGTGTGTCAGCTGTATGTCATCTGTGTGTCACCTGTATGTCTCCTGTATGTCACCTGTGTGTCACCTGTATGTCTCCTGTATGTCACCTGTATGTCTCCTGTATGTCACCTGTGTGTCTCCTGTATGTCACCTGTATGTCACCTGTATGTCACCTGTATGTCTCCTGTATGTCTCCTGTATGTCACCTGTGTGTCTCCTGTATGTCTCCTGTATGTCTCCTGTATGTCACCTGTATGTCACCTGTATGTCACCTGTATGTCTCCTGTATGTCACCTGTGTGTACTTTAATAGTTATACCTCCACATTAAACAACAACATGAACTTCTTCACCTTGTCGACAAAGTCGTCCTCTGAGATCACTGTGGCTGGTTTCCCTGGGTAACGATAGATCAGGAAACAACGCCTAAAATAAACAAACAAACAAACAAATAAATAAATGTCTTTCTCTCAGATATTGACAAAGATCCCAGTGTGTGTGTGTGTGTGTGTGTGTGCATGTGTGTTGAACATGAAGCTATAGTCAGCAGCTGGTTGTGACTGTGTCACACTGATCTTCAGGTGGCAGCAGGTGAACCTGTTTCACCTGTACAGCTGAGACAGAGCCTTGATCTCCACCTGGCCCACCGTCTCCTGGAAACACACAACCACTGTTACACACTGATACACACACAGTCACACACTGCTGACACACACAGTCACACATTGTCTCACACACACACACACACACTGTAGTGAGGGCTGGTCGTCACCTTGGGGTCCTCCAGACGTTCCAGATATTTCTCAAATGAACCTTCAACGAACTGAAAGAGAAGAGAGATGAGCTGAGACCACCTGAACCTGAGGACACGTCAGTCTCCTCTCACCTGGACTGATTACCATGGTAACTGATGCAGCAGAGCTCACTCGCTGTGACAGACTCTGTGACGGATGCTGTGACAGACGCTGTGACGGACACTGTGACAGACACTGTGACGGACGCTGTGACAGACACTGTGACGGACGCTGTGACAGACACTGTGACCGACGCTGTGACGGACGCTGTGACGGACGCTGTGACGGACACTGTGACGGACACTGTGACAGACACTGTGACGGACGCTGTGACAGACACTGTGACGGACACTGTGATGGACGCTGTGATGGACGCTGTGACGGACGCTGTGACGGACGCTGTGACAGACACTGTGACACTCAAAGAAGAAGAACAGCAGCTGTTAGCAGTTAGCGGCTAACTCAAAGAAGAAGAACAGTAGCTGTTAGCAGTTAGCGCCTCACTCAAAGAAGAAGAACAGCAGCTGTTAGCAGTTAGCAGCCAACTCAGAACCAAGAGCTCCTAACAGAGTTTCTCACATTTTCTTTTTTGAGGACCCATAGTGATTTTTTTCTTGCTCTACTTACCAGAAGTTTTTCAAAAAAATCAGATTCAAACTTTATTTTAACAGAATTTCAGCGAGCTGGCAAACGAGGAGGTAGAAACGGAGCGCAAAGAGACAATTTGTGATGCTGTGATACATCAATGCAGATTGGACAGATGCAGATCAGTGACTCACTGGTTCAAAGTTGCATCTGTTGGCTCTCATGAAGTTGGCGCAGTCCTGACGGATCCTCTGATGGTAGTTCTGAGAGTAATACAACTACACACACACACACACAGACACACACACACACACACACACACACACGTTAGTTGTTCAGATTATTACATCACATGCTGTTTCCTGTCAGTTCTCCTTAAACTCAGAGACACAATTAAGATTTAGAACAATCTGTGGTCTGAAAGGTGAGTCCAACAGCTGCGTACAACCAGCTCCGTACAACCAGCTCTGATTCCATAACTTTCCAGATCTGCAAAATGTGACTCAACCACCATGATCAGTTTTTAATGTTTTATCAGGCAATAACTCCTCCACACTCTGCACTAGTGTCATTTTTGGGACAGTTAGGGCAGGATTCGGGATTCGGGACAACTCCTTGGATTTTGGGACTGTCCTGAATTTTTTGGGTCGTCTGGTCACCCTGACCCCAACCCTGACCTACACCCTGACCCAGACCCAGACCCTGACCTACACCCATCTCTACTCTACATTCACACAGAGGCTCCGCCCCATTAAGCTCCGCCTCAAACCAACAAGTGACCCTGATGGAGGTGATGGAGATCACAGACTCAGTGGGTCTGGTCTGGTTTTTAAACGTCACGTCTCAAGATGGGGCTGTGTCCATGGCAACAGAGGTCAGACCGCATCAAACAGATTAACTCTGACTGTAACACACACACACACACACACACACACACACACACACCTGGGAGCACGTGTCAGTCAGCACAAACATGTCTGACCCCTACCCTCTGACCCCCCGGTGTCGGCCCGCCCTACTCACCTGCTCCGACACGGCTCGGAACAGACTGGACGCGTCGCGCGCCACCATCTTCCGGTAGAGGCCGAGGCTGCTCAGGAACTCGTCCATGTTGACGAAGTACTTCTTGAGGCCTTTGTGCATCCCGCCGCCGTGTCTCTGCTCACACTCACGGTAAACTCGGTCAGTACGGTCCGCTGCTCACGAGCCGCTGACGTCACACCCACAGGTGACATTAATCAGGTCTGATCAGCGCGCGACGCCCACCGCTGCTGAGGCGTTCATGGACCCACGGACGGGAGGAAATATCAGCAAGTTCCTCAATCACAACACACACACACACACACGCACACACACACACACACACACACACACACACACACACACACACACACACACACACACACAGTGAGGACACGTGGTCACAGAAGCTCTCGGGTACATTCAGGTGTCTCATGGACGCTGTGAACAGAGACGTGTTGTGATGTCAGAACAGGAGGGACACGACATCAGAGCGTCTGTGGAACTTCATCTGACATCAACATCTAACTGCACTGATGTAGGACGGACTGAAAGACGCCTTGGGGACAGACTGTGAGGACATGAATACAGCTTGGGGACACAGAATGAGGAAGACCTCAAGGACGATCACATTAAAGACGTACACAGTGGTACTGATGTCAAAAGGTTAAGATCAGTGTAGGCGTCCATCAGATCCAGATTTCTCCATATACACTCACTGGCCACTTTATTAGGTACACCTTGCTGGTACCAGTTGGACCTTCTTTTTAATCCTTGGTGTCACAGACCCAACAAGGTGCTGGAAACGTTCCTCAGAGAGTTTAGTCCATATTGACATGATGACATCACACAGTTGATCCATGATGAGAATCTCCCGTTCCAGCACATCCCAAAGGTGCTCTATTGGACTGAGATCTGGTGACTGTGGAGGCCATTGGAGTACAGTGAAGTCATTGTTATGTTTGAGATGATGTGAGCTTTGTGACATGGTGCGTTATCCTGCTGGAAGTAGCCATCAGAAGATGGGTACACTGTGGTCATAAAGGGATGGACACGCTCAGCAACAATACTCAGGTAGGCTGTGGTGTTTAAACCATGCTCAGTTGGTACTAAGAAAATCTCCCCCACACCATTACACCACCAGCAGCAGCCTGAAGCGTTGATACAAGGCAGGATGGATCCATGCTTCCATCTGAATGTGGTTTTTCCAATCTTCTATTGTCCAGTTTTGGTGAGAAAACCCGTGTGAATTGTAGCCTCAGTTTCCTGTTGTTAGCTGACAGGAGTGGCACCTGGTGTGGTCTTCTGCTGCTGTAGCCCATCTGCTTCAAGGTTGGACAAGGTGTTGTTGCTTCAGAGATGCTCTTCTGCACACCTTGGTTGGAACCAGTGCTTATTTGACTTCCTGTTGCCTTTCTATCATCTTGAACCAGTCTGGCCATTCTCCTCTGACCTCTGGCATCAACAAGGCATTTTGGCTCACTGGATATTTGCTCTTTTTGGGACCATCCTCTGTAAACCCTAGAGATGGTTGTGCTGAAAATCCCAGTAAATACTCAGAGCAGCCCGTCTGGCACCAACAACCATGCCACGTTCAAAGTCATTTCAATCACCTTTCTTCATCATTCTGATGCTCCGTTTGAACTTCAGCAGCTCGTCTTCACCATGTCTACATGACTAAATCTTAATGAGCTGCTGACACCTGATTGGCTGATTAGATATTTGTGTTTACAAGCAGTTGAACAGGTGTACCTAATAAAGTGGTGAAACTTCTATCAGTAGCCCCAGGGTATTACAGTATTAGCCTCAGTCCCTGAAGTCAACAGGCCTGTATTTGAGACAGGCCTTTAATTCCTGTCACACAAACACTTGCTGAGCAAAAATCAGGAAATACAATCAGATCATTAATTTAAACCAGTCTGAATATCACTGTATAAGAATCAGTTATGAATCATTTAATCAGCTGTGACAGACACACCTGAGGATTACAGTGTCTGACACATCAACACAACTCCTCTTCATCCTGTTAATAGGTGATCATATTTCAAACTTAGATTCATTTTGATGAAAAACACTTTTGATTCTTTGGATCAGTGGATCTTTACACGAGCCTGGAAATCCAGACTCAAATCTAGAAAGATTTAGAGTCTGGCCCTCACGATACACTAACTGAGGCAAATTAAATGCCGCCGCATGCAATTGGATAGCACGATGGCCAATCAGAGCAAAAAATAGGTGACGTATTCATTGCACTAAGCCCCATTTGTTTGCCGACCAGTGGGGCTAACTGAAATATTATGCTTTTGCCGTATCCTGTCGGCAAAACGGCAAAAACATCCTTCCTGGAAGTGAAGGCTTCGCGGGCAGTCTTCTGTTCCTCTCTCAAGGAGAAAGATAAGTGTAGTTGGCTTAGTGTTTCTTCCAAAGCTAAACTGAATGGACGCAGTCCTTCAGCAGCTGCAATCTTGGCTGTTTACTTTTCAATTCCTACTGCACAGCGCTGTCCTCATCATGTTACAGTGTTGCATCTGGATTTCCAGGTTATCTATACACACTCACAGAGTATAAATAATTTACAGAATAATCCAGGAACAGACACGTAATCTGACTTTATCACAGCTTCAGAGGAAACGTAGGGAGTCACTTTGAATCATATCTGACCTGCTAAAAAGTGTCAGCAATGACCCGACGACCCAGATCATTAAATTCATTTATTTTAGGCTGTTTGCACACTTTGACCTTTTCAGCCCTCTGAACCAGCTCAGAGCGGTGACTCAGCATTTTTTGCACATATGTGAACACTCCAAGAGAACTCAGACCCCTCTGAAGAGAACTGAACTCAGACCACCTCGGGACGTGTTCTGAGTTCAGTTCTCTGAGCCTGTGACCTGTGAACACAAAGCACTCCTCACCTCACTGCAGAGACACGTCACAGGAAACACTAAACTGTGTCAGTACATGTGATATATAGTGTGAACAGAGAGAGGACTGAGACCATTTTCTGTTGCTCCACTTTTTGGTGCACTTTCAGAGGACTGAGCTCAGTTTATTTAAAAAGGACTAAATATGACAACAGCCTTAACAGAAAGGGACTCAGTCCTTTTTGTGTTGGCATCGTCAGTTCATTTTAAAAAGGACTCGAGTGTCTCAGAACAGAACTTCAAAAGTCTGGACCTTCTCCAGACTATAATAACCTCTCTAACAACAGGTCACAGAGGCCGACTTCATGCTGTCATCTGTGCTCATAGTATCACATGACCTGTCCTTTGACTGTGCAGTAAATAACTTTAAAATTCAGACTTTTATTTTGACTTGTTCACACTTCACTTCCTCTTCCTGTCCGTCCACTGTGTCTGTCACCCACATGTGCTCCCTCCCTCTCTCTGAGGGGTGGTGGGAGCACATGTGGGTGACTCTGCTCTCTCTCTGAGGGGTGGTGGGAGCACATGTGGGTGACACTGCTCTCTCTGAGGGGTGGTGGGAGCACATGTGGGTGACTCTACTCTCTCTCTGAGGGGTGGTGGGAGCACATGTGGGTGACTCTACTCTCTCTCTGAGGGGTGGTGGGAGCACATGTGGGTGATTCTGCTCTCTCTCTGAGGGGTGGTGGGAGCACATGTGGGTGACTGCTCTCTGAGGGGTGGTGGGAGCACATGTGGGTGACTCTACTCTCTCTCTGACTCTACTCTCTCTCTGAGGGGTGGTGGGAGCACATGTGGGTGACTCTACTCTCTCTCTGAGGGGTGGTGGGAGCACATGTGGGTGACTCTACTCTCTCTCTGAGGGGTGGTGGGAGCACATGTGGGTGACTCTGCTCTCTGAGGGGTGGTGGGAACACATGTGGGTGACTCTGCTCTCTCTCTGAGGGGTGGTGGGAGCACATGTGGGTGACTCTACTCTCTCTCTGAGGGGTGGTGGGAGCACATGTGGGTGACTCTGCTCTCTCTCTGAGGGGTGGTGGGAGCACATGTGGGTGACTGCTCTCTGAGGGGTGGGAGCACATGGGGTGGGAGCACATGTGGGTGACTCTGCTCTCTGAGGGGTGGTGGGAGCTCTGCTCTCTCTGACATGTGGGTGACTCTGCTCTCTCTCTGAGGGGTGGTGGGAGCACATGTGGGTGACTGCTCTCTGAGGGGTGGTGGGAGCACATGTGGGTGACTCTGCTCTCTCTCTGAGGGGTGGTGGGAGCACATGTGGGTGACTCTGCTCTCTGAGGGGTGGTGGGATCACATGTGGGTGACTCTCTCTGAGGGGTGGTGGGAGCACATGTGGGTGACTCTGCTCTCTCTCTGAGGGGTGGTGGGAGCACATGTGGGTGACTCTGCTCTCTCTGAGGGGGGTGGTGGGAGCACATGTGGGTGACTGCTGCTCTGAGGGGTGGTGGGAGCACATGTGGGTGACTGCTCTCTCTCTGAGGGGTGGTGGGAGCACATGTGGGTGACTCTGCTCTCTCTCTGAGGGGTGGTGGGAGCACATGTGGGTGACTCTACTCTCTCTCTGAAGGGTGGTGGGAGCACATGTGGGTGACTCTACTCTCTCTCTGAGGGGTGGTGGGAGCACATGTGGGTGACTGCTCTCTCTCTGAGGGGTGGTGGGAGCACATGTGGGTGACTCTACTCTCTCTCTGAAGGGTGGTGGGAGCACATGTGGGTGACTCTGCTCTCTCTCTGAGGGGTGGTGGGAGCACATGTGGGTGACTCTGCTCTCTCTGAGGGGTGGTGGGAGCACATGTGGGTGACTCTGCTCTCTCTGAGGGGTGGTGGGAGCACATGTGGGTGACTCTGCTCTCTCTGAGGGGTGGTGGGAGCACATGTGGGTGACTCTGCTCTCTCTCTGAGGGGTGGTGGGAGCACATGTGGGTGACTGCTCTCTGAGGGGTGGTGGGAGCACATGTGGGTGACTCTGCTCTCTCTCTGAGGGGTGGTGGGAGCACATGAGGGGTGGTGGGAGCACATGTGGGTGACTCTGCTCTCTGAGGGGTGGTGGGAGCACATGTGGGTGACTCTGAGGGGTGGTGGGAGCACATGTGGGTGACTCTCTCTGAGGGGTGGTGGGAGCACATGTGGGTGACTCTGCTCTCTCTCTGAGGGGTGGTGGGAGCACATGTGGGTGACTCTGTTCTCTGAGGGGTGGTGGGAGCACATGTGGGTGACTCTGCTCTCTCTGAGGGGTGGTGGGAGCACATGTGGGTGACTGCTCTCTGACATGTGGGTGACTCTGCTCTCTGAGGGGTGGTGGGATCACATGTGGGTGACTCTCTCTCTCTGCTCTCTCTCTGAGGGGTGGTGGGAGCACATGTGGGTGACTCTGCTCTCTCTCTGAGGGGTGGTGGGAGCACATGTGGGTGACTGCTCTCTGAGGGGTGGTGGGAGCACATGTGGGTGACTGCTCTCTGAGGGGTGGTGGGAGCACATGTGGGTGACTGCTCTCTCTCTGAGGGGTGGTGGGAGCACATGTGGGTGACTCTACTCTCTCTGAGGGGTGGTGGGAGCACATGTGGGTGACTGCTCTCTGAGGGGTGGTGGGAGCACATGTGGGTGACTCTGTTCTCTGAGGGGTGGTGGGAGCACATGTGGGTGACTCTGCTCTCTCTGAGGGGTGGTGGGAGCACATGTGGGTGACTGCTGCTCTCTGAGGGGTGGTGGGAGCACATGTGGGTGACTCTACTCTCTCTCTGAGGGGTGGTGGGAGCACATGTGGGTGACTCTACTCTCTCTCTGAGGGGTGGTGGGAGCACATGTGGGTGACTCTAGGGGTGGTGGGAGCACATGTGGGTGACTCTCTCTGAGGGGTGGTGGGAGCACATGTGGGTGACTCTACTCTCTCTCTGAGGGGTGGTGGGAGCACATGTGGGTGACTGCTCTCTCTCTGAGGGGTGGTGGGAGCACATGTGGGTGACTCTACTCTCTCTCTGAGGGGTGGTGGGAGCTCTCTCTCTCTCTGAGGGGTGGTGGGAGCACATGTGGGTGACTCTACTCTCTCTCTGAGGGGTGGTGGGAGCACATGTGGGTGACTGAGGGGTGGTGGGAGCTCTCTGAGGGGTGGTGGGAGCACATGTGGGTGACTCTCTACTCTCTCTCTGAGGGGTGGTGGGAGCACATGTGGGTGACTCTGCTCTCTCTCTGAGGGGTGGTGGGAGCACATGTGGGTGACTGCTCTCTCTCTGAGGGGTGGTGGGAGCACATGTGGGTGACTCTACTCTCTGAGGGGTGGTGGGAGCACATGTGGGTGACTCTACTCTCTCTCTGAGGGGTGGTGGGAGCACATGTGGGTGACTCTACTCTCTCTCTGAGGGGTGGTGGGAGCACATGTGGGTGACTCTCTCTCTCTGAGGGGTGGTGGGAGCACATGAGGGGTGGTGGGAGCACATGTGGGTGACTCTCTCTCTCTGAGGGGGTGGTGGGAGCTCTCTCTCTGAGGGGTGGTGGGAGCACATGTGGGTGACTCTGCTCTCTGAGGGGTGGTGGGAGCACATGTGGGTGACTCTAGGGGTGGTGGGAGCACATGTGGGTGACTCTCTCTGAGGGGTGGTGGGAGCACATGTGGGTGACTGCTCTCTCTCTGAGGGGTGGTGGGAGCTCTCTCTCTGAGGGGTGGTGGGAGCACATGTGGGTGACTCTCTCTCTCTGAGGGGTGGTGGGAGCTCTCTCTCTGAGGGGTGGTGGGAGCACATGTGGGTGACTGCTCTCTGAGGGGTGGTGGGAGCACATGTGGGTGACTCTGCTCTCTCTCTGAGGGGTGGTGGGAGCACATGTGGGTGACTGCTCTCTGAGGGGTGGTGGGAGCACATGTGGGTGACTGCTCTCTGAGGGGTGGTGGGAGCACATGTGGGTGACTCTGCTCTCTGAGGGGTGGTGGGAGCACATGTGGGTGACTCTGCTCTCTCTCTGAGGGGTGGTGGGAGCACATGTGGGTGACTCTGCTCTCTCTGAGGGGTGGTGGGAGCACATGTGGGTGACTGCTCTCTCTCTGAGGGGTGGTGGGAGCACATGTGGGTGACTCTACTCTCTCTGAGGGGTGGTGGGAGCACATGTGGGTGACTCTGCTCTCTGAGGGGTGGTGGGAGCACATGTGGGTGACTCTGCTCTCTCTCTGAGGGGTGGTGGGAGCACATGTGGGTGACTCTGCTCTCTGAGGGGTGGTGGGAGCACATGTGGGTGACTCTGCTCTCTGAGGGGTGGTGGGATCACATGTGGGTGACTGCTCTCTGAGGGGTGGTGGGATCACATGTGGGTGACTCTGCTCTCTCTCTGAGGGGTGGTGGGAGCACATGTGGGTGACTCTGCTCTCTCTGAGGGGTGGTGGGAGCACATGTGGGTGACTGCTCTCTGAGGGGTGGTGGGAGCACATGTGGGTGACTGCTCTCTGAGGGGTGGTGGGAGCACATGTGGGTGACTGCTCTCTCTCTGAGGGGTGGTGGGAGCACATGTGGGTGACTCTACTCTCTCTGAGGGGTGGTGGGAGCACATGTGGGTGACTGCTCTCTGAGGGGTGGTGGGAGCACATGTGGGTGACTCTGTTCTCTGAGGGGTGGTGGGAGCACATGTGGGTGACTCTGCTCTCTCTGAGGGGTGGTGGGAGCACATGTGGGTGACTCTGCTCTCTGAGGGGTGGTGGGAGCACATGTGGGTGACTCTACTCTCTCTCTGAGGGGTGGTGGGAGCACATGTGGGTGACTGCTCTCTGAGGGGTGGTGGGAGCACATGTGGGTGACTCTGCTCTCTCTCTGAGGGGTGGTGGGAGCACATGTGGGTGACTCTGCTCTCTCTCTGAGGGGTGGTGGGAGCACATGTGGGTGACTCTACTCTCTCTGAGGGGTGGTGGGAGCACATGTGGGTGACTCTACTCTCTCTGAGGGGTGGTGGGGAGCACATGTGGGTGACTCTGCTCTCTCTCTGAGGGGTGGTGGGAGCACATGTGGGTGACTCTGCTCTCTCTCGAGGGGTGGTGGGAGCACATGTGGGTGACTCTGCTCTCTCTCTGATGGGTGGTGGGAGCACATGTGGGTGACTCTACTCTCTCTCTGAGGGGTGGTGGGGAGCACATGTGGGTGACTCTGCTCTCTCTCTGAGGGGGTGGTGGGAGCACATGTGGGTGACTGCTCTCTCTCTGAGGGGTGGTGGGAGCACATGTGGGTGACTCTACTCTCTCTGAGGGGTGGTGGGAGCACATGTGGGTGACTCTGCTCTCTGAGGGGTGGTGGAGCACATGTGGGTGACTCTGCTCTCTCTCTGAGGGGTGGTGGGAGCACATGTGGGTGACTGTGCTCTCTCTCTGAGGGGTGGTGGGAGCACATGTGGGTGACTCTACTCTCTCTCTGAGGGGTGGTGGGAGCACATGTGGGTGACTGTGCTCTCTCTCTGAGGGGTGGTGGGAGCACATGTGGGTGACTGTGCTCTCTCTGAGGGGTGGTGGGAGCACATGTGGGGTGACTCTGCTCTCTCTGAGGGGTGGTGGGAGCACATGTGGGTGACTGCTCTCTGAGGGGTGGTGGGAGCACATGTGGGTGACTGCTCTCTGAGGGGTGGTGGGAGCACATGTGGGTGACTCTACTCTCTCTGAGGGGTGGTGGGGAGCACATGTGGGTGACTGCTCTCTCTCTGAGGGGTGGTGGGGAGCACATGTGGGTGACTCTGCTCTCTCTCTGAGGGGTGGTGGGAGCACATGTGGGTGACTGCTCTCTCTCTGAGGGGTGGTGGGAGCACATGTGGGTGACTCTACTCTCTCTCTGAGGGGTGGTGGGAGCACATGTGGGTGACTCTGCTCTCTCTCTGAAGGGTGGTGGGGAGCACATGTGGGTGACTCTACTCTCTCTCTGAGGGGTGGTGGGAGCACATGTGGGTGACTGCTCTCTCTCTGAGGGGTGGTGGGGAGCACATGTGGGGTGGACTCTACTCTCTCTCTGAGGGGTGGGTGGGAGCACATGTGGGTGACTCTACTCTCTCTCTGAGGGGTGGTGGGAGCACATGTGGGTGACTGTGCTCTCTCTCTGAGGGGTGGTGGGAGCACATGTGGGTGACTCTGCTCTCTCTCTGAGGGGGGTGGTGGGAGCACATGTGGGTGACTCTACTCTCTCTGAGGGGTGGTGGGAGCACATGTGGGTGACTCTACTCTCTCTGAGGGGTGGTGGGAGCACATGTGGGTGACTCTGCTCTCTCTCTGAGGGGTGGTGGGAGCACATGTGGGTGACTCTGCTCTCTCTCTGAGGGGTGGTGGGAGCACATGTGGGTGACTCTGCTCTCTCTCTGAGGGGTGGTGGGAGCACATGTGGGTGACTCTACTCTCTCTCTGAGGGGTGGTGGGAGCACATGTGGGTGACTCTGCTCTCTCTCTGAGGGGTGGTGGGAGCACATGTGGGTGACTGCTCTCTCTCTGAGGGGTGGTGGGAGCACATGTGGGTGACTCTACTCTCTCTGAGGGGTGGTGGGAGCACATGTGGGTGACTCTGCTCTCTGAGGGGTGGTGGGAGCACATGTGGGTGACTCTGCTCTCTCTCTGAGGGGTGGTGGGAGCACATGTGGGTGACTGTGCTCTCTCTCTGAGGGGTGGTGGGAGCACATGTGGGTGACTCTACTCTCTCTCTGAGGGGTGGTGGGAGCACATGTGGGTGACTGTGCTCTCTCTCTGAGGGGTGGTGGGAGCACATGTGGGTGACTGTGCTCTCTCTGAGGGGTGGTGGGAGCACATGTGGGTGACTCTGCTCTCTCTGAGGGGTGGTGGGAGCACATGTGGGTGACTGCTCTCTGAGGGGTGGTGGGAGCACATGTGGGTGACTGCTCTCTGAGGGGTGGTGGGAGCACATGTGGGTGACTCTACTCTCTCTGAGGGGTGGTGGGAGCACATGTGGGTGACTGCTCTCTCTCTGAGGGGTGGTGGGAGCACATGTGGGTGACTCTGCTCTCTCTCTGAGGGGTGGTGGGAGCACATGTGGGTGACTGCTCTCTCTCTGAGGGGTGGTGGGAGCACATGTGGGTGACTCTACTCTCTCTCTGAGGGGTGGTGGGAGCACATGTGGGTGACTCTGCTCTCTCTCTGAAGGGTGGTGGGAGCACATGTGGGTGACTCTACTCTCTCTCTGAGGGGTGGTGGGAGCACATGTGGGTGACTGCTCTCTGAGGGGTGGTGGGAGCACATGTGGGTGACTCTACTCTCTCTCTGAGGGGTGGTGGGAGCACATGTGGGTGACTCTACTCTCTCTCTGAGGGGTGGTGGGAGCACATGTGGGTGACTGTGCTCTCTCTCTGAGGGGTGGTGGGAGCACATGTGGGTGACTCTGCTCTCTCTGAGGGGTGGTGGGAGCACATGTGGGTGACTCTGCTCTCTCTGAGGGGTGGTGGGAGCACATGTGGGTGACTGCTCTCTGAGGGGTGGTGGGAGCACATGTGGGTGACTGCTCTCTGAGGGGTGGTGGGAGCACATGTGGGTGACTCTACTCTCTCTGAGGGGTGGTGGGAGCACATGTGGGTGACTCTGCTCTCTCTCTGAGGGGTGGTGGGAGCACATGTGGGTGACTGCTCTCTCTCTGAGGGGTGGTGGGAGCACATGTGGGTGACTCTACTCTCTCTCTGAGGGGTGGTGGGAGCACATGTGGGTGACTGCTCTCTCTCTGAGGGGTGGTGGGAGCACATGTGGGTGACTCTGCTCTCTCTCTGAGGGGTGGTGGGAGCACATGTGGGTGACTGCTCTCTCTCTGAGGGGTGGTGGGAGCACATGTGGGTGACTCTACTCTCTCTCTGAGGGGTGGTGGGAGCACATGTGGGTGACTCTGCTCTCTCTCTGAAGGGTGGTGGGAGCACATGTGGGTGACTCTACTCTCTCTCTGAGGGGTGGTGGGAGCACATGTGGGTGACTGCTCTCTGAGGGGTGGTGGGAGCACATGTGGGTGACTCTACTCTCTCTCTGAGGGGTGGTGGGAGCACATGTGGGTGACTCTACTCTCTCTCTGAGGGGTGGTGGGAGCACATGTGGGTAAATACCTATACATTTGTGTAACTCATACGGGTCAGACAACAGCCTGCTCACAGAGGTTCATGCGTAAATGTTGTGTGTTTGGTATTATTTGGTTTGAAATAAATCTTTTGAATTTAACTTTAAACATGCCAGTACATCAAAGGTGTGTTAATTGTTCATGTGTGTCTGATGTGCACATCTCTCTGAGGACTGATTATTTTCACGTGTATTTATTATAACAGTTTCCCAGCATCACCTCAAAGTGTCGCCAAAGTATCAACAGCTGTAGAAATGTGCGTACGCCAGCCATGAAGTTGGCGTGAGGCAGCGCACATTTCCACGGTCATTTCACTCTTGACAGATTTGAACTTTGCCATGGAAAACGACGTACGCCATGTTTTTGTGTGTATGCACCCTTTGTACAGGGGGCCCCAGGGGCCTGTATCAGCAAGCAGGATTAATGTCTTAGCGAGGTAACTTCAGGGTTAACCCTGGGTTTTCGGTCTCACGAAGCCAGTTCAGTTCTTATCGGGGTAGATCACCATGGTAACTTACTCTGAACGGCTATCCTGCTCCGGAGCAGGGTAAGTTCAGGGTTGAATCTGATCCTATAAATTATAAATCCAGATCCCTACCTTGCCTGTCAGAATGTAAATGCAGAAACAAAAGACAATCAAACTTACCTAACTCCCAACTGAAATAAACAGGAGAAAAAGGGATCAGCAAAAGTGGCTTCTCCCTCCTACTTTAGGACTGCTACAGAATTAAGCAAGATTAGTTACAGAATTTACAATGGTTACAATAAGTTGTCCTAATCAAAGTCACAGGTAGCTTTTACACACAAAATGAGAGTTCCAGCTAATAGCTTCTACCAGACGATGCTGTAAATCAGAAATGCTACCATAACACACAAGATCACTAACACAGAATACAGGCTGCTGTCCTGATGGGAATGGGGAGAGTGAGAGGCCGAAGGCTGGCATCAGGTGGAGTTTAAAACTGAGGAGTCAGCCAATCAGCAGGCAGCAACCCGGTCATGTGGTTGATTGGGGAATTGCCCCCCCCCCCCCCCCCCCCCCCCCCCATGACTGTACCTTCCTTTAGTTTGATTCATATTTGATTTATTAAACAAAGTAGCTTCAATAACCTGTCATTCAGTGGCTATGTCATTATGTACTGTAGGCCACTAGTAATTTAAACCCCCCAAAAATACTGTTACAGCTTGTGTGACCTCTTGCCTAATATCCTGCAGAGTAACATTTGAGTTCTACTCAGCCAACAGAAAGAAGGCAGAGGCCGCAAATCATCACCAGTATCATATAAAAAGCTACCGTTCACAAAAAAAACATTTGCTCTGATGAGAGTGCACGTCTGTGGTGTGTCAGATTTGATATGTGTGGCCGGTAAATGATTGAGTCTAATGAAAAACAGTACGTTCAAACAGATATTCATTGGGGAAAGACAGCACATCTAAACGGGTCTGAAGATCTTCTCCCAGCGTAAAGCATTGTGAATTAATTCTGCCTACATATGAACAACCCATGTGTGTCTGCCAGCTGCTTCAGGCTCAGCAGTAGGGAGGAGACAGGGTGAACTTAGGGTTTCTTATAGAAAACCTGCCAGCGAGCAGGTTAGGTTCACAGAGTCAGTTGCCATGGTGACTGACTCAGAGTTTGACTCACCTCTCTGTCTGGAGCTGAAAACCCAGAGTTTCCCTCATTTCAGTGTTAACATATTCAGTTTCCACTAAACCCCTCAAAATCATTCATGACATAAATAAATAAATAAATAAATAAATAAATAAGTACTCTGAGTTGTTCATCACAAATCACGTGATGCAGATGACGACGTGATGACGCTGCAGTCGGAGGCTGCACAGTGTAAACAGCAGGGGGCGGCAGAGCCGACACTGCTCGCATCACACAGAAGAAGAAGAAGCAGCTCAGAGTGCGCATGCGCATCATAACAACCTGTCCTCTGTGTGACGGTCATCATGGTTCGGGTCCCGGTTCCCGGTTCCGTCTCCGGTTCTGTCTGAGACTTTGTCCCCCGGATGTTATCGCTGCTCCGCCGGAGGCTCCGGCCGCTCAGCGGGCCGCCGGGCCGTTTCTCTGCCGGCTCAGCTCGCTCCTTCAGCGGCTCTCCTCCTCCGGAGCTTCCCGCCGCCCGGGTCCGCAGCACCTTCCTGGACTTCTTCCGGCAGAGACACGGACACCGGCTGGTCCCGTCCTCCCCTGTCCGGCCCAGAGGAGACCGCAGCCTGCTGTTCGTCAACGCGGGAATGAACCAGGTCAGTTTAGACCCGGTCCGTCCCGGTCTGTTCTGTGAGCAGACCATTTCAAAATAAGAGTCCTGTCCAATTTTACAGACAGGCTGCTTTAGTGTATTTCATTCATTCATTCATTTCAAAGCAAACAAAATAATACAACACACACAACATAACAAATCCACAGGACACCACTGATAACAAACAACGTAACAACCACAAACAAACAAACAAACAACAACACAGTTTGAACAGGGGATGGAAGAAGCAAAGCTTATCTAGTGCAACCCTCCGACAGCACAAGTACACACTGTGAGTCCCCTCTTCCCCGCAATCATCTCATCAGTGTAGTCATTCTCCTCCTCTTCCTCTTCCTCTTCCTCCTCTTCCTCCTCCTCCACTTCAAACACTCCTTTTATAAACTTCCTTATGAATCGATTAACACTTAGTTTAACCCCTTCATCTAAACCATTCTGCAAACACACACACACACACACACACACACACACACACACTATTGACAGTGGTTCTGACACTTTGTTGTGATTTGAGTTTTCCTCTCACATGATACTTTCATCACCCTCCCTCTCATGAAACACATTTTGAATTATGCCCAGAAGAAGATTATTTTTTGCTTTGTAAATGATTTGTGCAGTTTTGAATTTGACCAGGTCTGATCCTGTCAGTGTGGATAATTAGTGTGATCATTGTACCTCACATTGTAAACTGACCTTATGGCTCTTTTTTGTAGTTTGCACAGAGGGAGCAGGTTGGTTTAATAACTTCCACACACTAACTCAAATATGGTAATATGAGATAATAATATAGAATAAGCAAGGATTGTTGGTTCAGTAAGCACCTAGTTCTGCTCATAACACTCTTTGCCATCTTGGAACATACGTAACTTATCGCAGCAGATTTTTTCATCAATATCACACACAGAGGAAGGTCTTAAAGGGATAGTGCACCCAAAAATGTAAATTCAGCCATTATCTACTCACCCATATGCCGAGGGAGGCTCAGGTGAAGTTTTAGAGTCCTCACATCACTTGCAGAGATCCAAGGGGAGAGGAGGTAGCAACACAACTCCACCTAATGGAGGCTGACGGCGCCCCAGATTCAAACGTCCAAAAACACATCATTGAAACCACAAAATATCTCCATACTGCTCGTCCGTAGTGATCCAAGTGTCCTGAAGCCCCGACATAAAAAGTTGTTTGGAAAAACATCATTTGAACTCTGTTTTTAGCCTCATTGTAGCCTGTAGCTCTGACTGCCTCTCTGGGCACTGCGCTCACGTGTGTGCGCTAAACACTGTGCCTGTAAACGAGCCATCAGGATTTCTGGGAAGTTGTGATGTCACACATACACTATATCAACCGCAGATACTCATGGTGTCCCGGGACCACGTTAACAAATCAAGGTCAGGAGATCGCAGCAGCCTCACACAGGTCAGGATCTGAGGACGCTCGGGGTTTAGCCGGTGCTTCTGTCTGACCCGGTCTCACTCCTGTTTCGTGGTCAGTGACCCGTCAGCGTGACAGGGTGCTGCACAGAGGCAGTCATTAGCGGTTTGTGTTTCCACACACATGTTAGAGCGTTTCATAAAGTGCGAGACATGCCTGTCCTAAACCACTGAAACAAAGTCATGGAGACAGATGTTACGGAAAAATTTTAAATTTTCACTGTATGTATGATGTCACGCTGTGAGCTCTTGTCCTGGAGTTGGCGTGCTCACTGACTGTTCTGGTTTCAGTTTAAGCCCATCTTCCTGGGGACGGCCGACCCTCGCAGCGAGATGGCCTCGTACCGCCGAGTGGTCAACAGTCAGAAGTGCGTCCGAGCCGGCGGCAAACACAACGACCTGGAGGACGTGGGCCGAGACGTGTACCACCACACCTTCTTCGAGATGCTGGGGAACTGGTCGTTTGGAGACTACTTCAAGGTGACGGACACACACACACACACACACACACACACACAGACTTCCTGTCTGCGGGGGGGAGAGGACGCTCTGGACGACATCACACTCATGTTGTTGTTGTTTACAGGAGGAGGCGTGCTGCATGGCATGGAGCCTCCTCACAGAGCATTATGGGATACCTGCAGACAGACTGTATGTGTCATACTTTGCCGGAGACGCTGAGTCGGGGTTACCAGCTGATGAAGAGACTCGACAGATCTGGTTGGAGGTCGGGTAGGTGCTTTGTTTCAGTCCCAGCTGATACTGGCATCTGATTGGTTCTCTGAGTATGTTAACACTGAAATGAGGGAAACTCTGGGTTTTCAGCTCCAGACAGAGAGGTAAGTCAAACTCTGAGTCAATCACCATGGCAACTGACTCTGTGAACCTAACCTGCTCGCTGGCAGGTTTTCTATAAGAAACCCTAAGTTCACCCTGTCTCCTCCCTACTGCTGAGCCTGAAGCAGCTGGCAGACACACATGGGTTGTTCATATGTAGGCAGAATTAATTCACAATGCTTTACGCTGGGAGAAGATCTTCAGACCCGTTTAGATGTGCTGTCTTTCCCCAATGAATATCTGTTTGAACCGTACCGTTTTTCATTAGACTCAATCATTTACCGGCCACACATATCAAATCTGACACACCACAGACGTGCACTCTCATCAGAGCAAATGTCTTTTTTGTGAACGGTAGCTTTTTATATGATACTGGTGATGATTTGCGGCCTCTGCCTTCTTTCTGTTGGCTGAGTAGAACTCAAATGTTACTCTGCAGGATATTAGGCAAGAGGACACACAAGCTGAAACAGTATTTTTGGGGGGTTTAAATTACTAGTGGCCTACAGTACATAATGACATAGCCACTGAATGACAGGTTATTGAAGCTACTTTGTTTAATAAATCAAATATGAATCAAACTAAAGGAAGGTACAGTCATGGCCAAGTCAAATGTGCCTTACCTGTTTGAATGATGTTTTTATCTTTCATTTTAAGCTGCTTCCAAGTGTGTGTTTCCCCTGTGAGATTGAACCTACATGAACATCAGATTTTATTCAAAACCACTTTTTCACCTGTGAGCTACGATTTTAATTAAGTGTGGTTAAATGTTAAATTAATGAACTAGTGCATTCAAACATACGCGTTGACTCAGGCAGCAGTTTTCTCCCATGATGCCTCTCTCTCCTTGGCAGCTTTAGTGCTGTTACTTTGTTTATGAAATATATGCTCATATTCTCTGTAGGCATTCATGAGCACCTCCAATTCCACAGGTGTAAAATAAGTTGATCGCTTCTTCTCTCCGGTTGCCATGGTGACTCGAAGTATCGGGGCTCCATTGATGATGGCTTTTTATTGTGGTTGTGCACGTGCTTAACTCAAGGTCTACCTACTCAGAGTTGACTGAACTAATTCAAATCAGCTGTTCTGGAACCAGATACTCAGAGGTTCCCAGCTCAGAGTAAGTCAAGTCAGAGTTCAGGGTTAGACTCAGAGTGTTGAACCTCCTAGCTGGAATACCCCTCTGCAGTTTACAGGTGTTACTCTGATCAACAACAAGTTCAGTCAGGTGGTCTCCTCTTCAGGGTTCCTCCTGCTCGCCTCCTGCCGTTCGGCCTGAAGGAGAACTTCTGGGAGATGGGGGACTCGGGCCCTTGCGGCCCCTGTACAGAGATCCACTATGACCACGTGGGAGGACGAGACGCCGCAGCCCTCGTCAACACTGACAGTCCTGAAGTGGTGGAGATCTGGAACCTGGTCTTCATGCAGTACAACAGGTTAAAACACACACCTGGAACAGTATCCACTGTGGAGCCGGTCTGCTGGTTGTAGTGGTCAGCTCCCAGTATGACGTGCTGTGTTTGTGTGTCAGGGAGCTGGACCACAGTCTGAGGCTGCTGCCCCAGTTCAGCGTGGATACTGGGATGGGACTGGAGCGACTGGTGAGCGTCCTGCAGGGTAAAAGATCAAACTACGACACCGACCTGTTCACCCCGCTGCTCCACGCTATCCACCAGGTACAACTTGACACCAGGTACACTAGGTACACCTCGACACCAGGTACACCAGGTACACCTTGACACCAGGTACACAGGGACACCAGGTACACCTCGACATCAGGTACACCAGGTACACCTTGACACCAGGTACACCAGGCACACCTCGACACCAGGTACACCAGGTACACCTCGACACCAGGTACACAGGGACACCAGGTACACCTCGACATCAGGTACACCAGGTACGCCTTGACACCAGGTACACCAGGCACACCTCGACACCAGGTACACCAGGTACACCTCGACACCAGGTACACCAGGTACACCTCGACACCAGGTACACAGGGACACCTCGACACCAGGTACACCAGGTACACCTCGACACCAGGTACACCAGGTACACCTCGACACCAGGTACACCTCGACACCAGGTACACAGGGACACCAGGTACACCTCGACATCAGGTACACCTTGACACCAGGTACACCTTGACACCAGGTACACCTCGACATCAGGTACACAGGCACATCTCGACACCAGGTACACAGGCACATCTCGACACCAGGTACACAGGCACACGTCGACACCAGGTACACCTCGACACCAGGTACACCTTGACATCAGGTACACCTTGACACCAGGTACACAGGTACACCAGGTACACAGATACACCAGGTACACTTTGACACCAGGTACACCTCAACACCAGGTACACCAGGTACACCTGGTACACCTCGACATCAGGTACATCTCGACACCAGGTACACAGGTACACCAGGTACACCTCAACACCAGGTACACAGGCACACCAGGTACACAGGCACACCAGGTACACAGGTACACCAGGTACACCTCGACACCAGGTACACAGGCACACCAGGTACACAGGCACACCAGGGGCCTGTATCACGAAGCGAGATCAACCTTTCCCGGGTTACCCAGACCTATCCTGGGTTGACTAACCCTAACAATGGCAATCGGGATAATCGGTATCACGACGCTGGATATCAACTCGGTAACTCAACCCAGGGTTGCTTTATCAAGAGCTGTGAACGTGCACGCAGCGGACCAATCACAATCATGAGAGAAGCGCAGCGTCACTGAGCGTCCTCACAGAGCGCCGTATGTGAGGGAAAAAAAAGTATTTCTCGTGAGGATCAGAGATTAATTCTACTAAAATATGAGGAGGAGAAAAGCAACATTAGAGAAAAGGCCAACACCGTGGCAGCTGCAGGAGGAGGAAACATGCGTGGCAACGCATAACGGGATGAATAATGTTTAGTTTTAGTTTAGATTAGTTTATTTGCACATAATGTTAAAAACAGACAGTATAACATTTACAAGATTAAAAAAAGAAAAGTGCCGGAGAGGTTAGAAGCCACTAAAAGCTTATCAAAGAAATTCCCCTGTCAAAACATCAATGAAATCACATAATAGAGAAGAAAAAGAAACGGGTGAGGAAAGAAGAAATAGAGGAGGAGAGAGGGAAAAATCAAGACAAAACAAGGCAGCAAATAAAATGATGTGTAGGTTAAATGACTCATCACTGGTTCAAGTAGCTACAGTACCTGTACCTGTACATCTGACACTGATCACACCCTTGAATCCCATGAAATCAATGCTGCGCAGATGAATTGCGTGTATTACAATTATCGTCTAACATCATTGCGTCTGATAAATTGGTCTTCTTTGTCATAACGTTATATATGCTACAATAAAGCTTAAAGCTGACGCCACAATTAAATCATATCAACACCAAATTGATAGTCTGAATAAAATCATCCTGATATTGAGCTGTGTTAGAAATTAACAGCTGTGCAGAAATATACCTAGTGTCCCTCTTTAAAAAACAAGAAGGAAAATCCCTCAAACACCATGAAGTGTAGACATGATAGGCTACTTTCCACATTTCCAGCAGCAAAGCTGTCAGTTAGGCCCATTATCTTTAACAGGGATCATTTCCTCCAACAAAACAAAATGTTGGCACTAATTAATGGTGCTATTAAGTGTCCACAAATGATCAGTTTCTTTCTTATGAAGGGGTGGGATGAAAGTTCCACTTCTTTCCACTCCTTTTTGAACAGTCTTTTCATTGTCTGTTGTTGTTGCTTTCTTTTCTTTTTTAATGTTCAAAATAAACTTTCAAATCAAGAACAATCAAATGAATTAAACTTCCCGTCATGACTGGGCTGCATTTCTGTCAGCCATCAACAGCTGATTGGCCAGTGGGTGGTGCTTTTTATAGGATCAGATTCAACCCTGAACTTACCCTGCTCCGGAGCAGGATAGCCGTTCAGAGTAAGTTACCATGGTGATCTACCCCGATAAGAACTGAACCGGCTTCGTGAGACCGAAAACCCAGGGTTAACCCTGAAGTTACCTCGCTGAGACATTAATCCTGCTTCACGATACAGGCCCCAGGTGCACCTCGACACCAGGTACACAGGTACACCTGCACAGTGGACTGCAGGTTGTTACTGCTGATCAAGTATAGTGAGGTGTTTCCTGTTGCCATGGTGATGTGTCTGTCCTCAGAGGTCGAGGGTGGGGTCATACGGCGGCAGGACGGGCACGGCAGACGAGGGGAAGGTGGACATGGCGTACCGAGTGGTGGCCGACCACGTCCGTACTCTGTCAGTCTGCATCGCTGATGGAATCTATCCAGGCATGTCAGGAGCAGAGTGAGTCATCGACCAATCAGCTGTCAGAGCTCTGTTTACATGTTTATCTGTGTGTTTGTTTATGTTTCATCTGTTATTCTGTTTGTTTGTTTGTTTGTTTGTTTATCTTTAATTGGGTTTTTTGGTTGTTTTTAATCTCTCAGTCTGTTTATATGTAAATGTTTATTTGTCTTTGTTTGTTTATGTCTATCAATCAATCAATCAGTTCAATCCTTAGGACCCTCACAGCTGATCAGGACCCCCCCTCAACACCAGGTAATTTTTTATTTGTTGATGTCTGTTTATGTTTATCTGTGTATTTGTGTCTTAGGCTGGTGTTGAGGAGGATTCTGCGGCGGGCGGTTCGGTTCTGTGCAGAGGTTCTTCAGGCTCCTCAGGGAGTGCTGGCCAGCCTGGTTCCTACTGTCACACACACACTGGTAAACTACGTTTCCCACAGTTCCTCTGACCAAACAGCCTCACGCCCACTGTTCAACATTTTAAATGTCAAGTACAACAGAGGAGTCAGCTGCTCCAGGGACTGACTGATTTCATACTGTGTTGCAGGGTGATGTGTACCCGGAGCTCCACAGGGAGGCCGACAGGGTGAGTAACCTGCAGTGAATGAAGAAAACAATCGGACAGGCGGTGGTCTGAGGAGCCGACCTCAGCGAGACGTCGGCACCAAAAACATGTGCACATCAGCGTTTCTCTGGAGGAGACACTGACAGGAAGTTGTTCTTTCAGATCATGGACGTCATCAACGAGAACGAGGCTCACTTCCTGTCGTCTCTGCAGCAGGGCAGCCGGCTGATCCTCAGAACACTCAACAGAATGGACTACAAAGATGGAGTCTTCCCGGGTCAGTTCCTCCCATCAGCCACCAGGAGAGGCAGCAGGCAGTCGCTCTTTATTCATCCCGCTGGTATCTGAAGGTCTTCGCGCACCGAGTCCGTTTTTTTTTTTCTTGTCTGAATTTGTGACACGTGTAAAAATAAACACAACCTCCCGTTGTGTCACGTTAAGTCACTGACTCCAAAATTTAAGTTTTCAGAAATGGTTCCATGTGCTGTGTTTTTCCATCAGAGCCTTTCGAGACGTTTGACTGAGAATCAGAGAAGAAAAGACGTTGCTAATATGCACAACGCAGAGAACAGAGAAACGCATTGGACTCAGTGTGCGGAGGCCTTACGGCTGTTTGCACACTTTGACCTTTTCGGCCCTCTGAACCAACTCAGAGCAGTGACTCTGCTCTGAGTTGGTTCACTTTGCTCTCTGTGGTTGTATTCAGCCCTCTGGATCACATGATGTTGACCTGGGACGCTTTAACAAACACACGAAACCAGGTGGTCCTGTAACGCTGACAAGGACGCAGGACGAGGAGCAGTTTGGTCCACAGAAGACACTGCACATCTCCAGATGTGGAGGGTAGGACACATCAACCAGTCACAGCTCAGAGACACTCAGGGTCTCCTCCAGTTTAAGTTCATGTGACAGTGAGCAGCTTCATCACCTCACTGCAGAGACACGTCACAGGAAACACTAAACTGTGTCAGTACATGTGATGTATAAGGCCTGTTTCCACCGCAGGAACTTCGGGGTAATTTTACGGGGCCGGGGCCGTTGGTGCGTGTCTCCACCGCAGGAACCACCCCCGAAGGACAGAGTTCCGGAACTTTTACGGGGGCTAAACAAGTCCCTGCCTCGGAGTAGGTACTCAGACCGGCCCCGAAAGACTCCTGGCTGGGGCTTGGGGTTTACTGGGTGCTGATTGGATATACTCAAGGAGGGATGTGACGTCAACAGAAAGCAACAAAATAGTCGGCATGTTTAAAACTCCGCAGACGAGGGTTAGCTCGTTCATATAGCTTCCGCCGCCATGTAAAAAAACTCACTAAATGGCCCGTGAAAAAAAATATCTTTTCCAGCGGATATCTTAGTTACAACATGATTGAGCTAGCAAAGCAGTTTTGTGTTGATATGTGTGGTATTTATTCAGTTTTGGGAAATCACGATGTCTAGAAAGCATCAGTAGCTGCAGCTGACAGGGACAGCTCACAACAGCATCTGTTAAAAGCCTCCCGTTGTCGCATACGACATGAAACTACTCCAGTTAGCTCAATCATGTTGTAACTAAGACATCCGCTGGAAAAATTATTTTTTTCACGGGCCATTTAGTGAGTTATTACAGACACCGCTATCGGCTAACGGCTAACAGCTAACGGCTAACCTACATCGCCCCGGTCAAAATGGTCGCACAACGATTACGTCACATCCAGAGCCCGTAACTTTACAGGAACCTTCTTCGTACTCCGCTCTCTCAGTGGAGACACGGCGGTTGAGAGGGCCGAGCGAGAGGACGTTCCTGTAGTAGTTCCTGCTCCCCAAATAGTACCAGGAACTTCTTCAGTGGAAACGGGCCTATAGTGTGATCAGAGAGAGGACTGAGACCATTTTACAAACTGAGCTCAGTCCTCTTTGTGTTCACACAACAGCTTGGGGATGTGACCGATTATTAAAACATCTGCCCCCCTCGCTAGTCGGCACTACAAATCAAAGTCCTCTCAGAGAGCTCCTAACTTAGCCTAAAAATTCCTAGCAAGGAATCTTAGCTTAAGAGTGATTCAGGAAGTTTCTGAGAGCAACTCTGAGCAAGGAGGGGACAGAAACGTTTATCTTAGTGAGGAGGTGTGGTTGACCCCGTTGCTAGGTATGACGCAGTCTTCTAAAAGCTGTGATTGGTTGTTACAAAAAGGAAAACAAATGCGCTCCTAGTAATGAATGGACAGTGAAATGAACCGATCATAGAACTTAGACTGTATTAAGAAATGTGTAATTGTGAAAATAATTTCATGTCATGATGATGAAACTCAGCAAAATTAAATTAATTGTTACACAGCTTCAAAATGTTTGAACGTACCTCATTCACATGCCGATTATTATATTGATTTGCTTATTGTTATGTTTACTCGCCATGCTGGTAATTTTACTACTTAATCTATTTGATATTAATGGTGGATGCAGACTCAGCTGTCAGCAGTTACTGTGATTGCTGGTCTCCTTGTAAAAAGCGGTTTGATTTGGCAGAATGACCAAAACAACGAATGAAATGGAGAAAAAAAGAACGAGAAAGCCGAACTGGACAGAAGAGCAGTGCCTGCTGTTGGCACAGCTCGTGGAGGAGATCAAAGGAGCTTTAAGAGGGAAATTCGGTCCCGGGATCACAGCACAAGGGAAGAGGCAGACTTGGGAGCGCATTGCCCGACAAATCAACGCGTCGTTCCAAAGCAGGCGTTATTGCGTTACTACGCTGGGTGGGAAAAGTAAGCTCATCCCTGATGAGGTCAACCACAAACATTATCTCTGTACGATCTAGCCGGTAGCGTCTTATTAAATCACTGTCGTTCAATATACGGAGAATATCTCTCCTTCCTCTCTGTCTTTCCACCATCTTCTCTGTTTAAGACACTCTTAGGCTTCTTAAAAGTCCTCCTCCCTCCTCTTAACAGTTTTTCACCTTAGGAGCTCTCTTAAGGCCTAAGATGCTTTGTGAATAACTTTTATCTTACCAAGGAAACATGACATGGTGATTAAAGGCTTCAAAGGGCTCTGAACGCACACAATATGTTTAGGAGCAATGTTTCAAATACTTAACAATAAATTGTGATAAAGTTTGTGTTTTCCTTTCTTAGACTAGTTGACTAGTCTTAATTCAAATGTTTGTTTGGCCGACAGGGAAATTAGTGGCCAGGACCATCCCTACTGCAGCCTATGAAGTAGTTAGTTTAGTGTTTCCTGTGACGTGTCTCTGCAGTGAGGTGATGAAGCTGCTCACTGTCACATGAACTTAAACTGGAGGAGACCCTGAGTGTCTCTGAGCTGTGACTGGTTGATGTGTCCTACCCTCCACATCTGGAGACGTGCAGTGTCTTCTGTGGACCAAACCGCTCCTCGTCCTGCGTCCTTGTCAGCGTTACAGGACCACCTGGTTTCATGTGTTTGTTAAAGCGTCCCAGGTCAACATCATGTGATCCAGAGGACTGAATACAACCACAGAGAGCAAAGTGAACCTGGAGTGCTTCAGAGAATCAAACTCAGACCACGTCCTGAGGTGGTCTGAGTTTGATTCTCTTCAGAGGGGTCTGAGTTCTCTTGGAGTGTTCACATATGTGCAAAAAATGCTGAGTCACCACTCTGAGTTGGTTCAGAGGGCTGAAAAGGACCAATAGCCTCAGTCTAATAGAACGTTGTTGTCACGAGTTCCACCTTCAGCATCGACTCATGGTCGTCGTCATGGAGATGGTGTAGTGTTATCACAGTGATCATATGTGCTGTGTCACAGACAGCTGGACCTGCCTCAGCTCAGAGACAGACAGTCCTCAGCTCAGAGACAGACAGTCCTCAGCTCAGAGACAGTCCACAGCTGGAGGTTTTGTGGTTTCAGATCGTCTGTCTGTCTCATTCTCATGAACGTCATATCTTCAGAACACCGTGAGGGAATTTCCTCAAATTTGGCACAAACATCCCCTGTGACTGCAAAATATACTGATTAGAATTTGGTGGTTGAAGGTCAAAGGTCACTGTGACCTCACCAAACATATTTTAGTCCATAACTGAAGAATTCATTCACGAATTCTGACCAAACTTGACACAAATGTCTAACAGGATAAAATAATGAAGGTCAAAAGGTCAAAGGTCAGATTGACTGTGACATCATCATGTTTTAACGTCATATCTCAGGAACAGAAGGGGAGACATTTGGTCAGATACTGAATTGGTGACTCTAATCTTGAAACTGTGCTGATTGTATAGATCTGCTGTGTGTGAAGCATCCATGTTTTCACTGACATGGATGGAGACTGTCAGAGGCTGTGTCCGAAAGGCCAAGTAGTATGGATTTTAGTAGACCAAATTAGTATGTAGTATGTCCGAAACCGTAATAGGGAGGAGCAGCATGCTACCACCCCTACTAAACACGCCTACGTTGTAGTATGATGGCAGAGCATACTACAGGGCTACTACTTATCCAAAATGCACCACGGGCTTCTTCTTCGTATTCTTCTTCATTGTAGACGTTGCACGGCATGTTACCGCCCTCATCAGTCTCCTATTTAAATGCAAAGTGATCGCTGCCCGGCAAGATTCAAAACATCATGGTGGAGCAACGGCAGCCGTACACGCACATTTTGTTACATTACTTACATCTATATGTATGTATATATATATATATATATATATATATATATATCATATATATATATATATCATATATATATATATATATATATATATATATATATATATATATATATATATATATATATATATATATATATATATATATCATATATATATATAGTATAGTAGTAGTAGTATATATATATAAGTATTGGCTTTTTACTCACTAAGTGTTAATGTCACTTACAGTAACGAATGCAGCTGCCGTCAACTCGAGTCATTTTCGAGTTATCTTTGTTTCCACCGCAACCGCTTGGCTGTTCACCGGTTACCGTGTGTGTGTGTGTGTGTGTGTGTGTGGAGGAACAAAAGAACTGATACCTTTAGCACTTATCAATACTACGGTCTTTGATCATTTAGCCCCGGGGCTAATGAGGTACCGGGTTTCAGTACCCATCCTTAATCAAAACGCAAACAAAGTGAAGCTTGTAGAAATGAAATAAAGTTTGCAGCGACTGCCTGTACCAGGAAGTATGAAACGCTGTAAGTGTGTGTTCCACCAATCAGCGTTCTTCAGTACACAGCCCCGCCCCTCAAGAATTCCGGGTAATGTGAAAAGTCCTACTCCCTACTAGGTACATTTTTCCAGGGAAAGTTTGGGGTTGAGGGAAAGTTTTTTTTTTTTTACCCGGGTAATTTCGGTGGAAACGTGCCGAGGTTTTTCATAATCCTGGGTAAATGATTAAAGTTCCTGTGGTGGAAAAGGGGCTATTGATTTTTTGTGGACAGACTTCCTTCCTCACGGCTTGCCTCAGTAATGAAAACTAGAGTGCAGCCATGTCAGAGACAGGTGGATGTTTTAAAGGTTCTCCTCAGATGGGTTCTGTCCCGTTTAACTTTGACCTTCCTGTGTGTCCGTCAGCATCGGTGGCTTGGTCTCTGCACAGGGACCTGGGTTTCCCTCTGGACCTGGTGGACCTGATGCTGGAGGACAGAGGAGTCCAGGTGGACCGTCAGGAGCTGGACCGACTCATGGCAGAGAACCAGAAGGTGACGTCTGAATGTGGAGACATGAACTCCCATCATGCTCCTGGTGTGATGATATCAGTGTTTGACTGTTGTTGGTCATCTATTAAATTCTTCTGTGAGGTGACCACAGGTTGTTCTGCTGAAGACTTTTACTGTGAAGGGCGTTTAGGGCTTTTATTGTGAAAGGGTTTTACTGTGTAAAAGGCTGTGTGCTTTTGATGTCTCTCCATCCCACTCAGGTGATAATAATGGTAATAATAATAACAACTTAATTGTAGGTGGGACGGTGGTGCAGTGGTTAGCACTGTCACCTCACAGCAACAGGGTTCTTGGTTTGAACCTGAGGTGGGGGTGCCTTGGGGAAGCGTGGGTTTCCTCCAGGTGTTCCTACATGTTCTCCCCGTGTCAGCGTGGGTTTCCTCCAGGTGCTCTGACATGTTCTCCTCGTGTCTGCATGGGTTTCCTCCAGGTGCTCCGACATGTTCTCCCCGTGTCAGTGTGGGTTTCCTCCAGGTGCTCCGACATGTTCTCCCCGTGTCAGTGTGGGTTTCCTCCAGGTGCTCTGACATGTTCTCCCTGTGTCAGCATGGGTTTCCTCCAGGTGCTCTGACATGTTCTTCCTGTGTCAGCTTGTGTTTCCTCCAGGTGCTCCTACATGTTCTCCCTGTGTCAGCGTGGGTTTCCTCCAGGTGCTCTGACATGTTCTCCCCGTGTCAGCGTGGGTTTCCTCCAGGTGCTCAGACATGTTCTCCCCATGTCAGCGTGGGTTTCCTCCAGGTGCTCAGACATGTTCTCCCCGTGTTAGCGTGGGTTTCCTCCAGGTGCTCCGACATGTTCTCCCCGTGTCAGCGTGGATTTCCTCCAGGTGCTCTGACATGTTCTCCCCGTGTCAGCGTGGGTTTCCTCCAGGTGCTCAGACATGTTCTCCCCGTGTCAGTGTGGGTTTCCTCCAGGTGCTCAGACATGTTCTCCCCGTGTCAGCGTGGGTTTCCTCCAGGTGCTCTGACATGTTCTTCCTGTGTCAGTGTGGGTTTCCTCCAGGTGCTCCTACATGTTCTCCCTGTGTCAGCGTGGGTTTCCTCCAGGTGCTCAGACATGTTCTCCCCGTGTCAGCGTGGGTTTCCTCCAGGTGCTCAGACATGTTCTCCCCGTGTCAGCGTGGGTTTCCTCCAGGTGCTCAGACATGTTCTCCTCGTGTCTGCGTGGGTTTCCTCCAGGTGCTCTGACATGTTCTCCCCATGTCAGCGTGGGTTTCCTCCAGGTGCTCCGACATGTTCTCCCCGTGTCAGCGTGGGTTTCCTCCAGGTGCTCTGACATGTTCTCCCTGTGTCAGCTTGTGTTTCCTCCAGGTGCTCCGACATGTTCTTCCTGTGTCAGCTTGTGTTTCCTCCAGGTGCTCCGACATGTTCTCTCTGTGTCAGCGTGGGTTTCCTCTGACATGTTCTCCCTGTGTCAGCGTGGGTTTCCTCCAGGTGCTCCAGCTTCCTCCCACAGTCCAAAGACATGCAGGTTAATTGGTGACTCTAAATTGTCCGTAGGTGTGAATGTGAGTTTGAATGGTTGTCTGTCTCTATGTGTCAGTCCTGTGATAGTCTGGAGACCTGAAATGTCTGATTAGAACCTCCGTTTGTCCCTGATGAGTTGCCGGGTCTGTATCGTGCGATGAGGACGAGATATACAGCTGAGTGTCATCAGCATCAGAATGGAAATCAGTGTCACACTCTCTGATGAGAGGCAACGTGTACAGAGTGGGTCCCAGAATGGACCCCTGGGGGACACCATGATTGACCTCAATTTTGGAAGACAGTGACTCACCCAGGGACAGCGTCTGTCTGTCAGATCAGATTGAACCAGGTCAGAACTGTGCCTGAAATGTTGCAAAGGGTCGGAGCCGGTTCAGGAGGATGCTGCGACCAATGGTGTCGAAAGCTACTCTTAAGGGCAACTTCAATGTTTTTCAAACTGGACCCTATTTTCTCGTGTCTTTGTGTCCAAGTGACTCATGGAGACAACAAGTTTTGACATTGGTCCAGTATGAAGCGAGTGTGCTGCAGATGGCAGCAGTGAAACAGGCTGCCTTGAAGTCAGTAGGTGCAATTGTGCACCATCAGTTCACTTCCACTAAAAATGCTTTTTTTTGACTGATAACATTAAACTTACTGTCTGACAACATTATAGAAAGGATCACTTTCTATAGATGGACCTTTTTGTTAAAGAATAAGATCCTTTTTAACCAGAAACATTCCACAAACTGCTACCGACAACCTGACCAGACTCCATTTAAAAAAACTGCAATTTTATCATCGTAAAATAAACTTCTTTCAAATTTAACAGAGGCAAAGTAAAACTCACAAAGGCCATCTTGGTGTGTTTTCCACTGTTTCAACAATCACCACCTCTGGTTTGGTTGAAATAAATCATTAATTCACTCAGTTAGGTGTGAAAATATTCTGACACGCTATAGACACTTAAATTTAAATGGAGTCTGGTGGGTTTGACGGCAGCAGTTTGGGGGATGTTTCTGGTTTAACAGACAGGATCTTACTCTTTAACACAAAGGTCTGTCTGTGCAGGGATCTTCTCCATAATGTTGTCAGACTCTGGAAATAACAACCTGAGCCTGTCACTGACAAAAACGTTTTATTGGACATTAATTGATGGTGATCATTTGCCCCACGTGGTGACACTGGGGCCTGTTTCACTGCTGCAGTCACAATCAGCACTGGATCAGTATAATAACTGGTTGTTCCCATTTTTCACTCAGACACAAAAATGTGGGGAAAATAGAATCCAGGTTAAAAAATACCAAAGTTACTCTTTAAATCAAGAAGGACGAGAAGTGAGATCTTTAGTTTTATCCTGCGATGATTCACATCTGTTTCGGTGCTGTGATGGGAACAAAAGCCTGACTGAAACTCCTCAGAGACACAATGAGAACTCAAATAACTGTTTAGCAGAAGTGACTCATCGTACTAATTAAAGTCACATCTGGAGATTTAAATGGACCTGAAGTTGCTTAAAACCAGAGAGTCTGCACCAGTGGTTTTCACAGGGGGGTTTTGATAGGTGTGAACTTCAGTAGAGCCCAAACAGACATCGTCTCCTTCTGCTCACCTCTGTCAGAGGACTCATCCTGGAAACAGACGGACTCTTCACCTCCAACACATGGACACTGGAGTAAAGACGTTATGTGTCATCTGTTGTTTTATTAAAGGATCACCTGCACGCTTCTTTAACACCTGGAAACCATTTTTAACTTTTGTGGCAAATATGGAAGCTGACAAACTGTAATGAAACATGTTACACTCCCCCACTGATGTTTCCTTTGGCTGGTCTGTGTGTCTGTTTGTACCTGGGGTCTCTGTCTGTCCCTGGGGTCTCTGTTTGTCCCTGGGGTCTCTGTCTGTCCCTGGGGTCTCTGTCTGTCCCTGGGGTCTCTGTTTGTCCCTGGGGTCTCTGTCTGCCCCTGGGGTCTCTGTTTGTCCCTGGGGTCAAAAATACCTTGTTTAAAACAAGCAGGTTGATGACAGCCGCAGTTGAGAAAGAGCCAATGAGCAGAGAGGGATTGACTATTTCAGGAACAACGTCCTCCTGGGAGTGATGTCATTGACCACCTGTCTCTATGTACCCCTCAGGTGATGTCTGATCTTCGGTCAGGTGCTGGGTCTCAGCTGATGTTGGACGTCGTCAGTCTGGCAAACCTGCAGCGTCTCAGCGTCCCTCACACTGACGACACTCTGAAATACCAGTACAGACTGGAGAAGGACAGATACGGTACAGCCTGTCTCTGTGTCTGTCTCACACTGTGTCTGTCTCACACTGTCTCTGTCTCACACTGCCTCTGTCTCACACTGCCTCTGTGTCTGTCTCACACTGTCTCTGTCTCACACTGTCTCTGTCTCACACTGTCTCTGTGTCTGTCTCACACTGTCTCTGTCTCTGTCTCACACTGCCTCTGTCTCACACTGCCTCTGTGTCTGTCTCACACTGTCTCTGTGTCTGTCTCACACTGTCTCTGTCTCTGTCTCACACTGTCTCTGTGTCTGTCTCACACTGTCTCTGTCTCTGTCTCACACTGTCTCTGCCTCTCAGAGACGTTCTGTAGCTGAACTCATGTCTTGTCTTCCTCCCAGTGTTCCCAGCATGCCGTGCGACAGTCCTGGCTCTGTATGACGGTCAGGGTCTGGTGTCGGAGGTTACTGAGGGTCAGCGCTGCGGTGTCATCCTGGATCAAACCTGCTTCTACTCCGAGCAGGGGGGGCAGTCACATGACCAGGGCTACTTCACCCGCCAAGGACTGCAGGTCAGCTGGCCACTCAGACAGGAAATGAACTGCGATTACCTGGGGCACGTTCAGCCTCAGCATAACGTAGGAGTACAGTTATTTAAACAGAAAGGATGGTGTGTTGAACGCCCTGAGGTGTCAGCAGCCGCGCTGCTTTTTTAACACGGAGGAGTTTAATTCAGTCCAAAGGAGCTCTGTTGGCATCTTGGAAACACGCTGTCAGAGCAGCTGTGAAATCCAAACAAAACATGTCCACACAGTAAAGATTTGTTTAAATACAAGTTGTTGCTGATTGGTTCCACCTCTCTCTCTCACACACACACACACAGACACACACACTGAATGAGAGAAAATGCACCTCAAAACCTGTTTCACTTTGTCTCCAGGAAACAAGTCGTTCAGCCTGGAAACTGGTGGCTGCCTGTTTTCAGAGTGAACATGTCCTGGCTGTGTTTCCAGGTGACCTCTGACTCCAGGTGTGTGTGTTTCCTGTCTCTCAGGACGTCCTGTACCCCGTGGAGGCCGTGGTCCTAGCAGGGGGTTACGTGGTCCATCAGGTGACTGCAGCAGACAGCCTGAAAACTGGAGACCAGGTCCAGCTGCACCTGGACCAGGTAATCATGAGCCCCTTTTACACTGCCCCTTTAAGGCGGGAATTTCACGATTCAAATTCAAAGAAGAGCAGCAGCTGTTAGCAGTTAGCACCTAATTCAAAGAGGAGCAGCAGGAGCATCGGTGGCTTAGTGGTAGAGCAGGCGCCCCATGTACAAGGCTGTTGCTGCAGCGGCCTGGGTTTGACTCCAGCCTGTGGCCCTTTGCTGCATGTCTCTCCCTCTCTCTCTCTCCTCCATTCACACGTCACTATCCTATCAATTAAAGGCAAAAAATGCCCTAAAAATATCTTAAAAAAAAAAGAAGAAGAAGAAGAGCAGCAGCTACCAAAGTATTCTATTCCAGTATATTAGTAAGTAAGTAAGTAAACTTTTATTTATATAGCACCCTTCATAGTACGCGTACACAGAGTGCTTCACAATGCAAACAATAAGACCACAGTTCAATCGGTCACAATAAACGTGCAACTGAGAATTCTAGAAAAAACATACACACAGGCATATGGCCATGCAAGGTCAGTGCATGTAGAAGCATAAAATACATAAATACATAAAAATAACAATAGAACATGATCACATGGCACTGCAAAACCAGAGGAAATGAGGTAGACAAGCTGAGAGAACAACATAAAGCGGCAAATAAAACAATGGATACGGCCTAACACTCAAAAGCTAGTCTGTACAGGTGAGTCTTTAACTGCCCCTTGAAACTGTTTACTGACAGGGCAGATCTCAGACCCAGGGGGAGTGCATTCCAAAGCCTAGGGGCCACTGCCCCAAAGGACCGGTCCCCCTTTGTCTTTAGCCGGGTCCGAGGCACTGACAGGAGGCCCAGGTCAGATGATCTCAAGGACCGGCTGGGGGTGTGGTGGTGAATGAGGTCGCAGATGTAACTGGGGGCTTGGCCGTGCATGGCTTTGAAAGTGAGCAGCAGCACCTTGTACTGGATTCTGAACGGGACGGGTAGCCAGTGCAAGGAGGCGAGTATGGGTGTAATCTGGCAGCTGCATTCTGTACAAGTTGAAGGCGGTCGATGGATGACTGATTGAGACGTGAACAGTGAATTGCAGTAGTCGAGCCTGGATGATATAAAGGCATGGATTGACATTTCTCAAGCTATAAATGTACCAAATTTGGCGCTTTTCTCACAAAAAGGATTCAGGTGCCTGCTCTGGCCACCAGGGGGTGAGTTTCTGATGCCCCAATATCCAGATTTGTTGTAAATATATTTGTCAACACATCTGCCAAATTTGGTGCTTTTATCACAACATTTAACGATTCTAGAAAAGTATTGATCTATGCCGCTTCACTATTATCTGACTATTCCTTATCCAGAAAAGTAATTTTCCATTACAGCAGCTAACTAAAGAAGAAGAACAGCAGCTGTTAGCAGTTAGCAGCTAACAGGAGCTCCTTACCCTCCGAGCAGAGGACGAGATCAGCCGCCATATAACAGGGACGCTAAATGATTGTTATTGACGTGTGATGTCATTGTTATTGTTCATGAAGAGCTGCTGACACGTATGACATATGTCACACTAGAGGCTGACACTGTTGTGTTACATGTCACGCCTCTTTTGACTCTGTGAATTCAACATGCTGTCTGACATCACACTCTGGAGCCACACGATGCAGCCGTCATTTGGTTCTGTGTAAACAGGTGAGGACAGGAAGTCGTAGCAGCTCTGTGGCGCCATCTCTGTGTTTGAAGGGAACCAGCACATGTTGATTTGGGGTATTAAAACAGCTGGAGAATCAGAGTCAACACAGCAGTAAAGACGGTGTCTTCTGCAAAAAGATGGACATTCTAGATATTTAAAGATCAGATAATGTCTGTCTGTCTTTCTCTGTGTTTTCTGTCTGTCCTGTGCCTCACAGGACCACAGGCTGTCCTGTATGGTGAATCACACAGCAACTCACATCCTGAACTTTGCTCTGAGGAAAGTTTTGGGTCACTCAGTTCAGCAGAGAGGATCTCACGTGTCAGCTTATCGCCTGCGCTTTGACTTCAGTGTCAAGGTCACTCATTAACCTTTCACTAATATTTCACTAACCATTCATTAACCACTCAGTAACCATTCGCTTACCTTTCACTGTGTGTGTCTTCAGAGTTCACTGGATGTCTCTCAGCTGCAGGAGGTAGACAGGTGTGTTCATGACATCATCTCAGCCAATCACGTCGTCCACAGCCAGGAGCTTCCTCTGCAGGCAGCCAGGAGCATCGAGGGACTGAGGACAGTGGACGAGGTGATGCTTTCTGTCTCTCACTCTCTCTGTCTCTGTCTCCATAGCTCCTTTTACACTGCCAGATTTGCGGTGAATGTTGGGCCGTTTAGCAAGCTGAGAGCGTTTAGACACACAGAGCCGGATTGGCGAGTTGATCCGAGGTGCCCATTTTCCGCCTCGTAGGGTAGACATATTGGTGGAACCCTTTTTAGTTTAAACAGACCGAGGCGGCCTTCTGCAACGGGAGGAGCTGTTGATGACTTGTGGGAGGAGCTGTTGATGACAGCGCACATGTGACACACTGGCGGTGGATAAACAGGAAACAGCTGATAGCAGGAATTAGCGAGCAGCTAGTAGCAAGAGGGAAACACAAACCTGACAGACACTGTAAAGATGAGCAACTGGGGAGACAAGGAATTGCGCGCCCTCCTTGTCCTCGCAAACGAAGAGGCCATTAACCGTCAGATGACGGGGACGGTGAAGAACGGGCCGACTTACGAGAGAATCACTGAAGGACTGACCAGCCGCGGCTTCCCTCCCACGTCACTGTTTACGTCACACGCTGAGCTACACGTTTTGTTACTTGCTCACGCCCCCCATTGCCCCGAAAAAGGCACATTCTGTATAAACAAAAGTAGGTAGGCGGCATTTTGCTGCACTCCCCGATTTTGTTTTTATACTGCCAATGCTGAAAAAACACTGATTGGGCTTTCCTGCAGATTTGCACAGCTCCTGTTTAAAAAGGGCTAGAATGTTTCTGTCTCTGTCTCAGTCTCTCTGTCTCTGTGTCTCTGTCTCTGTGTCTCTCTGTCTCTGTCTCTGTGTCTTAGTTTCTCTGTCTCTGTGTCTCTGTCTCTCAGTCTCTGTGTCTCTGTCTCTGTCTCTGTCTCTGTCTCTGTGTCTCTGTCTCAGTTTCTCTGTCTCTCAGTCTCTTTGTCTCTGTGTCTCAGTCTCTCTGTCTCTGTGTCTGTCTCTGTGTCTCTGTCTCTCTGTCTCTGTGTCTCTGTCTCAGTTTCTCTGTCTCTCAGTCTCTCTGTCTCTGTGTCTCAGTCTCTCTGTCTCTGTGTCTCTGTCTCTCTGGCTCAGTCTCTCTGGCTCTGTCTCAGTCTCTGTGTCTATGTCTGTCTCAGTCTGTGTCTCTCAGTCTCTGTGTCTCTGTGTCTCTGTCTGTCTCTCTGTCTCAGTCTCTCTGTCTCTCTGTCTCAGTCCCTGTGTCTCTGTCTCTCTGTCTCAGTCTCTGTGTCTGTGTCTCTGTGTCTCTGTCTGTCTCTCTCTGTCTCTCTGTCTCAGTCTCTGTGTCTCTGGCTCAGTCTCTCTGTCTCTCTGTCTCAGTCCCAGTGTCTCTGTCTCTCTGTCTCTGTCTCTGCCTCTGCATCTTAGTTTCTCTGTCTCTGTGTCTCTGTCTCTCTGGCTCAGTCTCTGTGTCTCTGTCTCTCAGTCTCTGTGTCTCTGTCTCTCAGTCTCTGTGTCTCTGTCTCTGTCTCTGTGTCTCAGTCTCTCTGTCTCTGTGTCTCTGTCTCTGTGTCTCTGTCTCAGTTTCTCTGTCTCTCAGTCTCTGTGTCTCTGTGTCTCAGTCTCTCTGTCTGTGTCTCAGCGTCCCTCACACTGACGACACTCTGAAATACCAGTACAGACTGGAGAAGGACAGATACGGTACAGCCTGTCTCTGTGTCTGTCTCACACTGTCTCTGTCTCACACTGCCTCTGTCTCACACTGCCTCTGTGTCTGTCTCACACTGTCTCTGTCTCACACTGTCTCTGTGTCTCTGTCTCTCTGTCTCAGTCTCTGTGTCTATGTCTGTCTCAGTCTCTGTGTCTGTGTCTCTGTCTGTCTCTCTCTGTCTCTCTGTCTCAGTCTCTCTGTCTCAGTCCCTGTGTCTCTGTCTCTCTGTCTCAGTCTCTGTGTCTCTGTCTGTCTCTCTCTGTCTCTCTGTCTCAGTCTCTGTGTCTCTGTGTCAGTCTCTCTGTCTCAGTCCCTGTGTCTCTGTCTCTGTCTCTGTCTCTCAGTCTCTGTGTCTCTGTCTGCCTCTCTCTGTCTCAGTCTCTCTGTCTCTGTCTTTCTGTCTCTGTCTCTCTGTCTCAGTCTCTGTGTCTCTGTCTCTGTGTCTGCAGGTGTACTGACCGTCTTTGTCTCTTCCTGCAGGTGTATCCGGACCCTGTTCGGGTAGTGTCTGTGGCGGTGCCGGTCTGTGACCTGGTGGATGATCAGGTCGACAGAGAGACGTCTGTGGAGCTCTGCTGCGGAACGTGAGACAGAAACACACCTGTTGACCTGTTGCAGCCTTTAAACACAGAGATGCTAACTGCTAACAGCTACTGTTCTTCGTCTTTGAGTTAGCTGCTTCTCAGCTTTATTTATTCTCGAATGGACATTGAGGTTACCCTCATTTTCAGTGCCGTCGAGTTTACAAGCACATTAAAACAAAATAACACATACATCTAATACGAAAGAGAACAATGAAGAAAAAGAAGAAAGAATAAAAAATCATTTAAACCAAATACAATTAGAAACACAATGTTCATAAATTAAAGTCTTAAACTCTGCAAGAGAAGGAAATGTTTCCATCTTCTGAGTGTGTTGGAGGGTGTTCCATGAGCTTGGGGCATTATAGGAAAATGCAGTTTTACCAAGTTCAGTACAAGCTCGGGGAACTTTGAGGAGTAACAAATCAGATGAGCGGGTCATGTAAGTGTCAGAATTCCACTCCAATAGATTAGTGATGTAAGGTGGTAATCTGCCAAGAAGGGCTTTAAAGATATATAAAAGCCAATGTCCCTTGCGCCTTTCTTCAAGAGAGGGCCAACCAACTTTTTCGTAGAGTTCACAATGCTAATGCTGATAACTGCTAACAGCTACTGTTCTTCTTTGAGTTAGCTGCTAACAGCTCCTGTTCTTCTTTGAGTTAGCGGCTAACTGCTAACAGCTACTGTTCTTCTTTGAGTTAGCTGCTAACAGCTGCTGTTCTTCTCTGAGTTAGCTGGTAACAGCTTCTGTTCTTCTTTGAGTTAGCGGCTAACTGCTAACAGCTACTGTTCTTCTTTGAGTTAGTTGCTAACAGCTGCTGTTCCTCTTTGAGTTAGCTGCTAACAGCTGCTGTTCTTCTTCTTTGAGTTAGCTGCTAACTGCTGACAGCTGCTGCTCTTCTTCTTTGAGTTAGCTGCTAACAGCTCTTCTTCTTTGAGTTAGCTGCTAATGGCTAACAGCTTCTGTTCTTCTCCTTTGAGTTAGCTGCTAGCTGCTAACAGCGGCTGCTTTTCCTCTAGTTAGCTGCTAATTAAATCTCTTGTGGTCGGTCACACACATGACACATCATCAAAATGTCTCACCTGTCCAAGATCCCGTCTTGAGTTATGTCCTGTTTATACAGATGTTTCAGAGCTGTTACTACGTCCGCTGTTGGCTTTGAAGTGAGACACCTCTGTCTCCTCACTCTGTGATTGGTTGTTTCATACAGAACGGTGAGGCGAAATAACAGCGTGGAAACACGCCTTCAAGAGACAGTGTTACAGAGGGTACTAACAGTGAGGCAGCTGTCGCTTAGCAACACATCCAACACAAAGCTGAGGCAACATTTCAGCAGGATGTTACACCATCATTACTGTGCTGGTAAATAACCCGATTGTGTGTGTGTGTGTGTGTGTGTGTGTGTGTGTGTGTGTGTGCGCGTGTGCTCAGCCACCTGCTGCAGACTGGAGCCATCAAGGACCTGGTGATAGTTTCTGAGAGACAGCTGGTGAAAGGAATCAGTCGCATCATCGCTGTGACGGGACGCGAGGCGTCACGGGTCAGTAATAACGTGTGTAAACCATCTGTGTGTTGTCCAAGTCATCACGACATCACTGTCACCTGTGTGTCCAGCACAGACCTACCGCCAGTAGCCTGGTTAGCTTAGCTTAGCACAAAGACTGGAAGCAGGGGGAAACTGTTAGCATCAGTAACTCCTGATAACAGCTGTGAACTTTAATTTTCACACTGAGACAGTTTTTATTGATTGAAGACTTAACGTTTCTCTACAGGAATTATTTAACTTTCCATAACAATTTAAGATTGTTTCATTTCGTAACATATTATTTTATTAATAACGAGGGTGTTCCACAGGGATTTATTTTAGGGACGCAGCTTCTCTGTATTTTTGTTAATGATCGTCATGAGTCTGTCGTTTTTGTTTCTGCAGATGAAAGTGTTTAATAGTCATTTATTTACACTAGATTTAATTTATTCTGATCAAACTAACACATTTCACCTTGTTCAAAAATGCTTCATAATTGATAATGTTTTTAATTAATAACTTTAATAAAATCGCAGTCCTGGGCGTTGGCCACAGCAGTGACTGAGCGCCATCCTGTTGTTTGAAGGCTGGAAAATAAATTTAAGTCATATTCAGAATAACATTAGCGTCTAATGTTCCTGTATTTGGTTTGGTCCATCTGCTCCGTGATACCAAGTCGCTAACTGTGAGTTAATCAGCCGACGTTACGAAGCAATCGACAGCAGATCCATGTAAAGAAGCTACGTGACAGCTAGCTGGCTAACATTAGCTCAGGGAACATTAGCTCACTGGCTGCTCCTGCATCAGTCTGGCCTTGTAGAAAACACTTTGTATTGTTAGATTGTTTATTGTTGGATAAATCAGCACCAATGGTCATGTGTATTTTATTTTTTGGTTTGTACATGTAAATCTATCCAAAACCAAAAAAGTAAAACAGAAAAACAAAGAAATGAGTGAGGAGAGGTGGAGACGTCACAGACTGATACAAACAGACCTCCAGGAGAGAAGAGGACAGAAGAACTGAGCCAACACTGAACAGAAACAACAACAGGAAGTGCGCTGAGCAGGCAGAGAAAAATATCTTTATATAAAAGTCAAGAAATAATGAGACATGACGAATTAAACTTTATAAAGTGTTGTCAGGATAACGAGAACATTCAACTTTTCACATCCGTCTCCTGTCTTTTCTTTACATCTATGTGTAATTAAGATTTAGTGTGTGTTTAATCTGTGTTTAGTGTGTGTTTAACATGTTTAATGTGTTTAACGTGTGTTTAATGTGTGTTCAGTGTGTGTTCAGTGTGTGTTCAGTGTGTGTTTAGTGTGTGTTTAATGTGTTTAATCTGTGTTTAACGTGTTTAATGTGTTTAACCTGTGTTTAATGTGTTTAACGTGTGTTCAGTGTGTTCACTGTGTGTTTAGTGTGTTTACTGTGTTTAATCTGTGTTTAGTGTGTGTTTAACGTGTGTTTAATGTGTTTGTGTGTTTAATGTGTTTAGTGTGTGTTTTTGTTTGATGTGTTTAATGTGTTTAGTGTGTGTTTAATGTGTGTTTGATGTGTTTAATGTGTGTTTAGTGTGTGTTTAATGTGTGTTTGATGTGTTTAATGTGTGTTTAATGTGTTTAACGTGTGTTTAATGTGTGTTCAGTGTGTTTAGTGTGTGTTTAACGTGTGTTTAATGTGTGTTTAACATGTTTAATGTGTGTTTAATGTGTTTAGTGTGCGTTTAATGTGTGTTTGATGTGTTTAGTGTGTGTTTAATGTGTGTTTGATGTGTTTGGTGTGTGTTTAATGTGTGTTTAATGTGTGTGTAATGTGTGTTTGATGTGTTTAGTGTGTGTTTAACGTGTGTTTAATGTGTGTTCAGTGTGTGTTTAATGTGTTCAGTGTGTGTTCAGTGTGTGTTTAATCTGTGTTTAGTGTGTGTTTAATGTGTTTAACGTGTGTTTAATGTGTGTTCAGTGTGTGTTTAGTGTATGTTTAATGTGTTTAACGTGTTTAATGTGTGTTTAATGTGTTTAACGTGTGTTTAGTGTGTTTAATGTGTTTAACGTGTGTTTAATGTGTTTAACATGTGTTTAACGTGTTTAACATGTGTTTAATGTGTGTTCAGTGTGTTTGATGTGTTTAACATGTGTTTAATGTGTTTAACGTGTTTAACATGTGTTTAATGTGTGTTTAATGTGTTTAGTGTGTGTTTAATGTGTGTTTAATAGAGTATGTTGCTTCGTTGGCTAACAAACAGTATTTATGTTAACAAGCTAACATTAGCTTAGCCAGCTGAAACCACAGTATCATGTTGTCTTCAGGCTCGAGAGGACGGGCAGGTTTTGTCTCAGGATGTGGACTCTCTGTCCGCCAGAGTAGCAGGCTCCACCCCCTCCAGCCTTGACTCCGCTCAGTGCCTCGCCAAGGAGATTGGAGTCCTCTCTGATGTAAGTACCCATGGTGCATTGCAGCTCCTGCGAGGATGATAAAACATGTGGTGTGTGCCTCTTCAGTGCTGTTTGACCCTGGGCTTTGTCTGTCAGGCTGTGGATAACACCCCCATCCCTCAGTGGCAGCGCAGAGAGCTGCAGAGTCGTCTCCGAGCTCTGCAGAGGACCAGTAACACCACCGTCAGGAAACTGGAGACCAGAGAGGTGACCACACACACCTGAGAAACGCTGTGACTCTCACACACAGTGGGAACACTTTCACACACTGAATAAGCGCATCAACCAATCACCTTGTCCATTAACTTTTTGAGGAGTGTAAACAACACGGAGGCACTGAAGTATGAACCAAGATGGCAATGTTTACTTCTCTTGACAAAGGCAGCGCCTCTGTTCTTATCTTTTACCACTGAACAGGAAGTTGGAGGTGTCTCTGAGACAGAGCCGCTCCTTCACCTTAACATTAGGTGGGCACTTAACCAAAAGGTGGAGACTTTCTGTCGTACCACCCTCTTCCTGTTACTGAGACAAATATTTTCATTGGGGGTGCAGGTTTCGGTGGGGGGCTGGACACAGGGTGTTAGTTACTGGTCACCCTCATTATTTTGGTCTCAGATGGAGAATTGGCCGCTTGGCTGGGCGCGCACACGTCCTCCTCGCTGCTACTAATCGGCGCCCTCAGCCTGGCGAGGCCTCGCTGTCAGGGAAAGCCCGTTAGTGATGTCACCTGACTATGTGGAACAAGAAGGAATGTCTAACGGTCCCTGGTCCCTATATCTGGATTACACATCTAGATCGAGTTGGGATCTGCCTCTAAACACGATGGGTGGGAATCGTGATACGATGTCTTCACCATACGCTGAGTATTGTGATAAAATAAATATCGATTTATTACCTTTTATTCCAACTGCAGATTATTTCCCCAAAGGAAACGTTGTCAGTGTCAGTTTGACCTCCTGAGATAAAAGTTTAGGTCTCTTCATCTTTAATCATTTTTATTGCAGCAGAATGTGACGCAGAGCAGACAGACTGACCAACAGGGTCATGACACCTGCAGACACCTGCTCTAGTTTGGAGGACGTGAGACAGTGTCTCCTGTCCTCTGTTGATTAAATTTAAATCTCTTTATAAAAAGTAATGTCTTCAAGACAAAGTCATCAACACTCTCCTGTATCTACACAAGAAAAAAAAGGACGACACAAAGTGAGTTAAAAATTTAAAGTAGAAGAAGAAAAGGTGATTCAGAGTCAACGTCCAGGAAATAAACCCGCCTGAGTCTGTCTGGCCTCTTTATACGCTCTGTGTAGGACTGCCCCTCCCCTCACCTCCCTGCTCTGCTGACATCATCAGAGATTCCACTTACGTCACGCTCTCTGACATCATCAGAGAACACGCTTATGTCACACTCTCTGACATCATCAAACAACAGCGCGTAGGCAGGACGATCGTGTGCGGATAGAAAGAATGATTCCATGATATAAAACTGTTACAGGTGAGTTTATTGCAAAAATTAGGCCTATCCTGACCCGAAAAGATGCAGAAAAATTGGTCCACGCTTTTGTTACCTCAAGGCTGGATTACTGTAACTCTCTATTATCAGGTAGCTCTAGTAAGTCCTTAAAAACTCTCCAGCTAATTCAGAATGCAGCAGCACGTGTACTAACAGGAACTAAGAAACGAGATCATATTTCTCCTGTTTTAGCTTCTCTGCACTGGCTCCCTGTAAAATCCAGAATTGAATTTAAAATCCTACTGTTAACTTATAAAGCTCTAAATGGTCAAGCTCCGTCATATCTTAGAGAGCTCATAGTGCCATATTATCCCACCAGAACACTGCGCTCTGAGAACGCAGGGTTACTCGTGGTCCCTAAAGTCTCCAAAAGTAGATCAGGAGCCAGAGCCTTCAGCTATCAGGCTCCTCTCCTGTGGAATCATCTTCCTGTTACGGTCCGGGAGGCAGACACCGTCTCCACATTTAAGACTAGACTTAAGACTTTCCTCTTTGATAAAGCTTATAGTTAGGGCTGGCCCAGGCTTGCCCTGTACCAGCCCCTAGTTAGGCTGACTTAGGCCTAGTCTGCTGGAGGACCCCCTATAATACACCGGGCACCTTCTCTCTCTCTCTCTCTCTCTCTCTCTCTCTCTCTCTCTCTCTCTCTCTCTCTCTCTCTCTCTCTCTCTTCTATTACTGCATCTTGCTAACTCGGCCATTCTGCATGTCACTAACTCGGCTTCTTCTCCGGAGCCTTTGTGCTCCACTGTCTCTCAGATTAACTCATATCACAGCGGTGCCTGGACAGCGTGACGTGTGTGGTTGTGCTGCTGCTGTGGTCCTGCCAGATGCCTCCTGCTGCTGCTGCCATCATTAGTCATTAGTCATACTTCTACTGTTATTATACACATATGACTATTGTCACACATGTATACTGTCAGATATTAATACATACTTTCAACATATTGTACCACAGTAGCCAGAACTATAACTATAATATTATTACTTTCATTAATGTTGTTGTAAGCTACTGTCATTACCTGCATATCTCTCTCTCTCTCTCTCTCTCTCTCATTGTGTCATATGGATTACTGTTAATTTATTATGCTGATCTGTTCTGTACGACATCTATTGCACGTCTGTCCGTCCTGGAAGAGGGATCCCTCCTCAGTTGCTCTTCCTGAGGTTTCTACCGTTTTTTCCCTGTTAAAGGGTTTTTTGGGGAGTTTTTCCTGATCAGCTGTGAGGGTCATAAGGACAGAGGGATGTCGTATGCTGTAAAGCCCTGTGAGGCAAATTGTGATTTGTGATATTGGGCTTTATAAATAAAATTGAATTGAATTGAAATTGAATTATTCTATCAGCAGGTGAGGATCTGTGTCGTTCCTCCATGTTTGAAGCTCTGACTGTGTTTTCCCATCATGCTTTGCACAGGCTGCGGTGAGAGCTCAGGCGCTGCTGGAGAAGAACGGCAGGAAGGATCTGCAGGTGGACTTGGTGGAGACGAACTCTCTGTCGGTGAGATCATTCAACCTGATCGATGACTAGATCCTACATTTCCCATCATGCATCTGTCTGGTAACAAACTGTTATCTCATGACATCACTATGACATCACACCTGTCCTGCTGTTTCCTGTCAGATTGTGATGAAGACGGTGAATCAGCTGAGCGCCGCAGCTCCTCTCAGTCATGTGATGCTGCTTGCTCACCAGAGGCATTCTGGGAAGGTTCTGTGTGCCTGCCAGGTTCCCAAGGTAACAGTGACACACCTGACAGTGACACTACAGAGGCTTTGTTTAAAGCATCTGATTGGCTGTCCTCTCTCTCTCTCTCTCTCTCTCTCTCTCTCTCTCTCTCTCTCTCTCTCTCTCTCTCTCTCTCTCTCCTCAGGACTCGCCCTCCCTCTTGGCCTCTGATTGGGCGGTGGCGGTATGTCATCACCTTGGGGGGAGCGCTGGGGGCTCCGCGCTGGTTGCCAAGGGAACAGGAAGCAGCAGTGACATCACTGAGGCTCTGAGGTGGGCAGAGGAGTTCGCTCGGCAGAAAATACAGCGATGAGGTCATAAACCAAGAGATGACATCATCCTGCTGGAAGCTGAGAGGGTCAAGTACCTGCTGCACAGAGGTACTGTTTCCTGTTTGAACAGGAATTCAGGGGGCAAGACGTGGAATTATTATAGACGTCTGTTTGGGAGCGAAGGGTGTGGCCTGGTTGGTAGGCGGGGCTTCTCTTTGCTGCTGTCAGCCAATCAGAGTTTTCAAATAATTTCACAATATTTATAATTCATCATAGAAACATTTAGCATGATGCTACGTCCTGTGACATGCTATCAGTGCACTGCATTAAAGGTACAGGTGACTGTAAGCCCCGCCCACAGCTGCAGTCAGGTCCTTCTTATTGGACAATACAGTCAGGTGTGAAGGTTTATTATTTATACCTGACAATATTTTATAAATCTGAACTTTTCATTTCTTTGTTTCACAATAAATCGCTGCTCAAACTGATTCACTCATTTATTGTCTTGATTATTGAAGCATTAATAACATGTTTATAACAGTGCACGCAAGTGGCTATTAAGGTGGTTATTAACACGTTTATAACAGTGCACACAGGTGGCTATTAAGGCATTAATAACATGTTTATAACAGGGCACAAAGGTGGTTATTAAGGCATTATTAACACGTTTATAACAGTGTGCACAGGAGTTATTAAGGCGTTAATAACATGTTTATAACAGGGCACAAAGGTGGTTATTAAGGCATTATTAACACGTTTATAACAGTGCACACAGGAGTTATTAAGGCGTTAACACATTTATAACAGGGCACACAGGTGGTTATTAAGGCGTTAACATGTTTATAACGGCACACAGGTGTTATTAAGGCATTAATAACATGTTTATAACAGTGCACACAGGCGTTATTAAGGCATTAATAACATGTTTATAACAGTGCACACAGGTGTTATTAAGGCATTAATAACGTTTATAACAGTGCACACAGGCGTTATTAAGGCATTAATAACACATTTATAACAGGGCACACAGGTGGTTATTAAGGCGTTAACATGTTTATAACGGCACACAGGCATTATTAAGGCATTAATAACATGTTTATAACAGTGCACACAGGTGTTATTAAGGCATTAATAACATGTTTATAACAGTGCACACAGGTGTTATTAAGGCATTAATAACATGTTTATAACAGTGCACACAGGTGTTATTAAAGCATCCGGTGTGAAGCAACTTTTCTAGCAAACACAAAACAATAAATGACCTAATGATGAAGTATAGAAACAATCTGCTGGACCAATCAGAACACATCTAACCATAAATAGAAGCAATCCCAACATGTAATAACTGATAAATAACAGACTATAATGTAGTTGTTTATTAATGTCTGCTTTGAGAATTAACAGCTGTGTAAACACTAATAAACATGTGATTATAACATGTCAATGAAGTAATAAGAAATGACCAGTTTGTCTCTGTGTCTTTAACATCCCTCTCCCTCGTGATTACTGTAGAATATATGAACCAGACTCCAGTGTTTCAGCTCCAGTCTGGGATCAGGTCCGGGATCAGCCTGGTCCTGGTTCCTCAGAGCAGAGACACGTTCAGCCACTGGAGGAGAACCACATCAGACTCATGTTAAATCACCTCTTGGTGCAAACTCTGTGTGTGTGTGTGTGTGTGTGTGTGTGTGTGTTTTATGTCCAAATCTGATTCTTTTTGTTTTTCAGGTAATCAAACTCCTCCCCTATAGTTTCCCTCTTGATCTCTGACACCTGCTGGGAGGTCTTTAAAAACCCAAACAAGCTCCACCACTTTCTCTCTTCCACCATGCAGCCTGGGCCAGCTGCATTGTCACCAGCCTCCATTTTCAGCTTTTGGTTATCCTTGGTTTCCTTTTGTGCAATAAATGTTACTTTAATTGCTCCACACGTTGTCTGACTCCTCTATGTTGCTTCCCAAGAGCCGGGGTCGTAACAATGTGTGTGTGAGCGAGAGAGAGAGAAACGTACCTCCAACAGGCTGAGCTGAATGTTTCCTGAGTCATCTTTGTTGAAAGTGTCAAACAAGTCTGAGGAGAGGAAACAACATCATCATCATCATCATCATCATCATCATCATCATCATCATGAGTTAGAGTGGATCCTGTGAGGATAGTGTGGTTTGTGGGGACAGCGGGGACTTACTGAACATGTTCTCCAGACGAACCAAACAACTGACGAAGTTGTCGAAGTCGATGGTGAGATCTGGTTCACTGTAACGAGCCACCAGGATCTGATGGAGGGGGTTGTTGAGACTGAAACCTGGAAGACACAGAGACAGGTCACTGAGGACACAGGTCAGAGGACACAGACACAGAGACAGACAGACAGACGAAGCGCCTCTGTGATTAAGAAACGTCCCGATGAAGAAAAGTGTCTTTGAGGAAACAACAGAAAGTGTTTTATTTTGAAAGGGTTTACCTGCTTCCTCCACAGCTGTCCTCATCTCAGCTGAGCTCATTGTCCCCGTATTGTCCACGTCCTTTTCTCTGTAAATTTTCTGTCACACAGAGACACAGTTAGAGCTCATGTGTCAAAGACACTTAACAGGAAGTCACAGGACACTAGCAGCCAATAGCTGCTGGTCTGTTCGTCTGACCCGTCCTCATGAAGGCTGTGTCTTAAGAAGGCCTCAAGAAATTTCACTCAATTTGGCACAAATGTTCTCTTGGAACCAGCGGGGGACTGATTAGAGTTTGGTGGTCAAAGGTCAAAGGTCACTGTGACATCATCATGATTAACGTCATGTCTCAGGAGCAGAAGGGGAGACATTTGGTCTGATCTTTACACTGCTGATTAGCTCTGTAACAAAACGTCCCAACTAAAAATATCAGTTAAAGTGTCCGAATCGTTCCACAGCTTCACCTTGATGTCTGCTGTGGGCGGAGTCAGCAACAAGACAGATTTTACACTCTAAAAGTTGAAGTGTACGATGTTCTTCACCTTTCTGTCACACAGTGAGTTCTAACAGGGAAATGAAGCTGTTATATGGCTCTCTCTCTCTTCAATGACAACACCAGTGATTTAACATGAGCTGCTGGTCACTGGGTGTGTCTGTGTCACTGGGAGACTCTGGTGTTTTACAGGCCTCATTCAGATTCACCAAAGTCTCCCAGTGACACAGACAGTCTGGCTGTGAAGAGAGCAGAGATGGGGAGCTGTTAACAGCTTGTCTGAACAGGCTGTCTGACAGAAAGGTGAAGGGGTGAAAACACTCTCAGTGTATCGTACACTTTACCTGATACTGATATCTTAGGTGTGTAAAATCTGTCTTGTTGCTGACTCCGCCCACAGCAAGACATCACTGAGCGTCAGTGTCAGACTCCACCTGCTGACTGACGCCTGCTGTAGGTAAAACACACAAACACACACACACACACACACACACACACACACACACACACACATTAAGTGGATGTGATTTTGTAAACTGATGACTTTCTTTTTCTGTTGTCTTATAATCCTGTAAGGGATGGGTCTTTGGACATGACACGAAAATAAAACTCATTCATTCATTCACACACACACACACACACACACACAAAAGAGGACCTGAGACCAGGTTCTGGATCTGAGACTCACCAGGTAGTTCTCAATTTTGGTCCATAGTACTTTGAACTCCACCACACCCAGTTTACCGCTGCCATCCTTCTGCAGCCCCCGTTCAGGAAGTGACACTGACATTCACACTTGCATTATTTTACCCATCAGCCACTGCAGCAGAAAAGAACTACTACTCTGGTTCCTGCAGTCTGAACAAGTTTTCACCTGAACCACAAACTCACGTTTATTAACACTGGAACTGACAAATATTTTCATTAATCTGTTGATTATTTTCTCTTTGAATCATTTGATGGTGTCAGAGTTTATTTTAATTATTTCTTTAACGAATACATAACAAGCATCTGGTTTACATTATTTGTCAACTTCATCTGTGATGGAAGGATACGTCCAGCATGTTGATCATGTTACGACACGTCGCGAGGCAGAAGCCGCTCGTCTGGATGTCTTGACCTGTCAGAGAAAGACAGGTGAGCACTGTTCACACCTGCTGATACACCTGAACACTGTTCACACCTGCTGATACACCTGAACACTGTTCACACCTGCTGATACACCTGAGCACTGTTCTCACCTGCTGATACACCTGAGCTCTGTTCACACCTCCTGATACACCTGAGCTCTGTTAACACCTGCTGATACACCTGAACACTGTTCTCACCTGCTGATACACCTGAGCTCTGTTCACACCTCCTGATACACCTGAGCTCTGTTCACACCTGCTGATACACCTGAGCTCTGTTCACACCTCCTGATACACCTGAGCTCTGTTCACACCTGCTGATACACCTGAGCTCTGTTCACACCTGCTGATACACCTGAGCTCTGTTCACACCTCCTGATACACCTGAGCTCTGTTCACACCTGCTGATACACCTGAGGCTGCAGGTTAAAAAGTGTCTCACGTTTGGTCACCACTTTGTTGAGGATCCTCTGCAGTTCGAAGGCTGAGATCTCACAGTCCTGCAGCACAGAGACGTTTCAGCGTCAGATCTTCTGGGTTCATTCACACTGTGTGATTAAGATGTGTGTGTGTGTGTGTGTGTGTGTGTGTGTGTGTGTGTGTGTGTGTGTGTGTGTGTGTGTGTATGTGTGAGAGGCTCACCCCTCCTGCCAGCTGTCCAAACAGACTTCTGAAGCGACTGTCCACATCTCCCTCATCGATCTCAATCTGAAACAAGTTGACACACCACAAATTAAAGGAGCTATCTGTAAGAAATCTAAAGCAAACAGTCATAAAATCCTCCTAATATGTCACAGAGACTAAGGAATAATGTTCATATAACACACTGATCTCACCGACAACAATAGTACAGCCAGAATATTCACATTTAAAAAAAATTTTACAGTCTGCAAATCATGTTTATGTTTTAAATTTGTGTTTTGGCCTGTTGCGCCACCCACCGCCGTCTACCAGTCACACAGTCAGTAGAGTCTCAGCATCAGTTACAGTTACAACTGAGCTACAGCAGCACGGCAAGCAGCATTAACAGTGTCCCAGTACATAGCATTAGCAGCGAGCTCCTCCTCAGCTGTATCCCGGCAGCAGCGTTAGCAGCAGAGAAGCCGGACTTGCTCGAACGGTCCGCTGGAAAACCAAAGATCAAGGACATGGTGACGCGGCCCTGCCACGGCAGCCGCCCGTGGGCAAACAAATCAGTCTCCAGCGTGCCGCTGTCCAGCAACCTCGAATCTGTAGGGGAGGGGGGGGGCGGACACGACTCGCGGCAGTACTTTGATTTTGAGTGCAGTAACCGTTTTGGCCACATTCTTACATACAGCGCCTTTATTTACAAACATAGGTACAGACACATGACGACAAGATCATCAGATCAAAGATCATCCATTAACAGCAGATTATGATCTCTGGTGACATGTGTCCCCCTCAGTCCACGGCGTCCACGCAGCTTTTTTTCTGGTCACCAGTGTCTTTTTTTCAGTTGAGCAGAGAGCACATGGGAAAACGCGTCCACCCAACTTCTCCTTCTTTTTCTTTTCAGAGCGCTTCGGCTTTTTTGTGCGAACGCTCCAAGCGCTTCTTGTAGAAAATCTCGGAACCAGTGATGTCACTGCGTCTTTATTGGACACCTTATTAGGCGGCTCACCTTTACAAACTGACAGTGGACACCTCGTCAGGCTTTGTCCTTTAATTAACTGACAGATTGAAAATAAAGCTCTCTGTTAGCGAAGCTCGGTTGCTTATCTCGCCCTCTGTTAGTTCTTCAACCCTCGCTGCCACACCGTCACCGACAACAATTCAAAGTCTTCCATGACTTTTCAAGGACCCATAATTCTTTTCCTTGCCCCACTTGTCAGACCTTTTTCAAACATATTAAACTATTCAAACTTAATTTAATCGAGCCGGCACACACGGAGGGAGAGACAGAACGCCAGGAATAACACAGAGGACTGAATGTGATCATAAACAAAACATCACACACGTATTTGAGTAACGTTACGTTGACAGCTACAGAAATTAAATTGGATGTTGTGTTACAGCAAATGGAACATTAGTGTTTGTGTAGGGAAACTGTTACAATGTGATCTTTCCAGCTTTTCCATGACAGCTGGACCCCGTCCAACCAGCAACACGTTTGTTAGTCAGACCCCCCATCAAATCTCACCTTCTCCACTCGGCACTCGATGGGGTCGTCCAGCTCTCTACAGGAAATCAAACGTGAGACATCAAACTCATTTATTATTCAAAAATTTAAGGTCATTGTTTTGTATCAGTTTCCAGTTTATAAAATCTAAATAAGCAGAAATCAAATGAGCTGCTGCAGAGTTCTAACAAAAGAACTCAGACCACATTAATGACTCTGCAGTTCCACTGACATCCACCAGAGGCTGCTGCTGTGACTCAGACACATCTGACCTGTGGACATTTTCAGTGTCTCACGGTTTGAATCAAACTTACTGGAAGTCGGCCTGTTTCTCTGAGAAGACTCGCACACAGAAGTCTCCGTTCTTCTGTGGCTCGAAGGTGGACGGGACGATTATATACTCGCCAGGCGGCAAAACGAAGCGGCTGGACACTTCTCTCAGGTTGATGAAGGTTTCAGAACGAGCGGCGGAGGCGTGACGCAGGAAGAAGTTTCTGTTCAGGTGGATGTTCCTCTGACCACAAAACTGGCGGGAGACAGCAGGCGAGACATCAGAGACAACAGATGAGACAGAGGAAATAGATGAGACAGAGACAACAGGTGAGACATCAAAGACACCAAGCGAGACATCAGAGACAACAGGTGAGACAGCAGATAAGACAGTTGAGACATCAGAGACAGCAGGCAAGACATCAGACAGCAGGTGAGACATCAAAGACACCAAGCGAGACATCAGAGACAACAGGTGAGACAGCAGATAAGACAGTTGAGACATCAGAGACAGCAGGCAAGACATCAGACAGCAGGTGAGACATCAAAGACACCAAGCGAGACATCAGAGACAACAGGTGAGACAGCAGATAAGACAGGTGAGACATCAGAGACAGCAGGCAAGACATCAGACAGCAGGCAAGACATCAGAGACACCAGGCAAGACATCAGAGACATCAGAGACACCAGGCGAGACATCAGAGACAACAGGGGAGACAGTAGATAAGACAGAGACAACAGGTGAGACATCAGAGACAACAGGGGAGACAGTAAATAAGACAGAGACAACAGGTGAGACATCAGAGACAACAGGGGAGACAGTAAATAAGACAGAGACAACAGGTGAGACATCAGACTGGATGTGTTGCAGCTAAAGGTGTAAAATGTTGAGCAGCAGGAAGTGAGCAGCTGATCTCTTTCGTACCTCATCAGGAACCTGGAACAGAAGAAAGAAGAAGAGTAAACAAACCTTCACTCCGTCACAAGTTCTACTGTCTGAAATCCTGACAACACAAACACGTTGTTGTCTGAGACAACTCGAACACGACCTAACGGATCAAACTCTGATAAGCAGAACAACCTGAGATCCTGTGACCTCACAGCTTAGAGCCACTCCCGTGGACCAACTGTACTGACCATGATCCCCAGGGACAGCGCTGGACACATGGTAGCCGAACCCATGGATGTAAAAATCGACCTGGATACAGCGCCAGAGGAGGGACCACATTCATTCCTATGAAGGTTGCTCAGTGGTGCATGAAGCCAAACCCGTTGAACTGCCGGTATTAAATAACCTGGATCCTCCACATCATCGGGCCCATAGAGCAGAGGTACTATAGACCTCACCAGCCTGTTTAGTGCTCAGCTAACCTGAATGGGGATAAATGACCCGATCGTTCAACTCTTCTAGTGTTTCCAAATGTTACCGCACCAAATGGATCAAATCCTGACAGTGAAAAAAGCAATTTCTCAGATGTATTTACAGACGTATCTTTCACAGTGTAAGTCAAGGGAAAAAATTCTTTTCAGACTCAGTGGCATCAGGTGACAGTGTGATGTCACTGTTTGGCCACCATGAAAATGCCTGACACTTCCTGGGGACCTGGCCAAACCATGCAACGACAACTTCCTGGTCCGTCACATGATGCCATAGGGCCGAAAAGACAGAGACAGAGACTTTTGTAAATCATCCATCCACCTAATTTTCTCTTATTCTGGGTCAGGTCTCGGGGGCAGCAGGCTGAGTAAAGCACTCCAGACGTCTCTCTCCTCATCAACACTTCCCAGCTCCTCCTGGAGGACCCCGAGGTGTTCCCAGACCAGATGAGATCTATAATCCCTCCAGTGTGTTCTGGGTCTGCCCCGGGGCCTCCTACCAGCTGGACCAGGAGGATCCTGATCAGATGTTGAACCACCTCAACATGAAGGAGCAGCGGCTCTACTCCGAGCTGCCTCCAGATGTCTGACTCCTCCCCCTATCTCTAAGGCTGAGCCCAGACACCCTACAGAGGAAACCCATTTCAGCTGCTTGTATCTGTGACCTCATTCTTTCAGTCACTACCCAGAGCTCATGACCATAGGTGAGGCTTGGGGCGGAGATGGACCAGGAAATGGAAAGCTTTGCCTTCTGGCTCAGCTCCCTCTAAACCACGACAGTCCAGCACAGCGCCCACATCACCGCACCAAACCACCGACCCATCTCATGCTCCATTCTACCCTTACTCGTGAACAAGACCCTGAGATACTTGAACTCTTCTCTTGAGGCAGTAACTCTGTCCCAACCCAGAGGGAACAATCCACCATTCTCCAGCAGAGAACCATGACCTCAGAACAACACCCACTGAGAACCTGTCTGATCAGGTTCAGATGCCTCCTAGCAAGGAACCTGATACCCTGGAGTTAAACGTCAACAATTTGTGTGGGAGGCAGATTTGAGCCGTCGTAACCACAGGGTAAACAGTAGGACGAAACAGAGACAAAACATACAACAAGTTGCTGTCTCACCTCATAGATGGCGAATCCAACCGTTTGCATGTCCTCTCCCATCTTCCTCATGCGTCTGCGGTTCTTCTGGATCAGACCGACCACTAAGCTGCAGCCTTCCTCTCCATCGTCCGGGTCATCGTCCTCCTCATCAAGCTTGATCACAAACTGAGGGTTCTTCCAAAATGTGTCTGCCGTTTAGAAAGAAAAGGTCAAAAACTCAAGTGAACACCACCTGCTCTCTGCCTGACAGGATCACTCACTGGGATAGTTCCTGCAGCCTCCAGCAGTGGATCCTCTCCTCCAGCTGCCGTTGAACTTGGACAGAGCCCATTTAGAGATGGAGTCATCGCTCAGGGCGTCGGGCGTCAGGTTACAGATCTCCAGCCGGGAGTAATGTCTCAGGAATTCATTGAAAGACATCCTGGAAGACACAGCATTCACTTGACATACACACACAGGATGTGATGATGAAGTTCAGGTAGTTTGGAGTTAAAACAACATTTTACCAGAACTCTCCGTCCTCTGAGCGATGACTCAGACGTTCTCTGTCCTCATCACTGATGTAATGCCACTCAGACGAGCTGTCAGAGCAGGAAACGGTTTCGTTAACTTCACCGAACATAAATTTAAACGCACAGGTGAGTCTGATCAAACATCATCATCATCATCATCATCATCATCATCATCACTACACAGGTGAGTCTGATCAAACATCATCATCATCATCATCACTACACAGGTGTATGTCGGGACGGTCACAGTAAAACGTGATATTTGGTCACATGACACAGATGGACCTCCCTCTGACTGTCAGCTGAGCTCAGCATCAGTGAGTCAATCAATTCAATCAATTTTATTTATAAAGCCCAGTATCACAAATCACAATTTGCCTCACAGGGCTTTACAGCATACGACATCCCTCTGTCCTTATGACCCTCACAGCTGATCAGGAAAAACTCCCCAAAAAACCCTTTAACAGGGAAAAAAACGGTAGAAACCTCAGGAAGAGCAACTGAGGAGGGATCCCTCTTCCAGGACGGACAGACGTGCAACAGATGTCGTACAGAACAGATCAGCATAATAAATTAACAGTAATCCATATGACACAATGAGACAGAGAGAGAGAGAGACAGAGACAGAGACAGAGAGAGAGACAGATGCCAGACAGACAGTAAGGACAGTAGCTTACAGCAACATTATTGAAAGTAATAATATTATAGTTATAGTTCTGGCTACTGTGGTACAATATGTTGAAAGTATGTATTAATATCTGACAGTATACTTGTGTGACAATAGTCATATGTGTATAATAACAGTAGAAGTATGACTAATGACTAATGATGGCAGCAGCAGCAGGAGGCATCTGGCAGGACCACGGCAGCAGCACAACCACACACGCCACGCTGTCCAGGCACCGCTGTGATATGAGTTAATCTGAGAGACAGTGGAGCACAAAGGCTCCGGAGAAGAAGCCGAGTTAGTGACATCCAGAATGGCCGAGTTAGCAAGATGCAGTAATAGGATGAGAGAGAGAGTGAGAGAGAGAGAGAGAGAGAGAGAGAGAGAGAGAGAGAGAGAGAGAGAGAGAGAGAGAAGGTGCCCGGTGTATTATAGGGGGGTCCTCCGGAAGACTAGGCCTAAGTCAGCCTAACTAGGGGCTGGTACAGGGCAAGCCTGGGCCAGCCCTAACTATAAGCTTTATCAAAGAGGAAAGTCTTAAGTCTAGTCTTAAATGTGGAGACTAGGGTTGGGATCCGGATCTTTTTTGGAACCGGGTCCAAAGTTCCGGTCCCGGAACCGGTTCCATCACATTTGGAGTAACAGTACCTGCAAACGGTTCCTAGATTGAGAGTGATTGAGAGAGATTAGACTGGTTCCTACGGTAACGAACTGAGCAGACATGCTTAAGAATAGCTCCTGAACAATATTATTGTTTTTTGTTCAGAAATAAGATAAACAATGAACAATAGTAAAGAACTTGAATACAGAAGTCAACACAACAAGCCAGAGAAGAGAAAGAGAGGAAAAACAGCTGGAACAGGACCCTGGAGACAAAGATCAAGACAAAGATCAAGACATTTAGCCGGTTGGATGCAATGTTGCTAACAATGTTGCTAACCTAAGCAGTCAAAACAACTAGAAGAAAAGAAAAGAAGAAGACAGAGGAGGACTCAACTAAACAAACAAGAAGACTAAGTGAAAACTACTGGACACTGACAGTAAGTTTTAACACTTTAAATTACAAATAAAATCCCAACTGAAATATTAAAGCTAACAGCTAACTAGCTTACACTAGCTAAATAACAGTTGGACGGTTGCCTAGCAATGGCATCAGTGGCATCAGTGGCATCAGTGGCAGTAGTAGCAGCAGAACTTTCCTGTTAAAAATCAAAACTCACAGACCTCAGAGAGAGTAACTGCTGTATCATGATGTCTACCTGCTCTGAGACAATAGCATATCCCCCAGCTGTAAAAAGCAAGACTGCAAGGGGCAAGTATAAACAACAAGTTCTCCGGGAAGAACCAGAAACACTCTTTCTCGACCTGTATAAAGATGGGAGGGCATGTACTTTAATCTTCTACTCTGATGAAGCTTATGCCTGGCTGGATGTCATCAGCTCCCACTACTCCTCAGTAAAGAGAACAGGTATCTGCAATGGATGGAAGATAAGTGTACTGGAGGAAAATGACCCAGACAACGCCATCATGACAGTCAACCTGTTTAAACATGGAACTGCCATGGTTCAAGGACACCTGGCAAAGTTTGAGGGTGACTTCCCCGCCATGAAACTCAGGGCTCAAAAGGAGAAGGAGGGTCTTACAAATACCCCACCAACCCATGGAAGCAAAACCTCCACCTCTTCTCTCCCCACGTCTGACAGAGAGCCTGCAGACGCTGACACTGACCCTCCCCTACTGGAGCACTCAGAGGCTCTGAACATCATGAGGGAACAGTTCTCCCAGATGGAGATAGAGCTGGTACAGCTCAGGGAGCAGCTGGACCAACAGCAGCCGAACTCTCCGTCCTTCCAGGATACCCTGACCATCTTCAGGAGAGAACTGGAGGACATACTCAATGCTCGGCTGAGAGAGTTTCAGCAGGACAGAACCAGTCATAGCAGACAGCTGGACTACCTCAGTGAGGAGGTGAAGCAGCTGAGAAGTGACAGAGACAGCTGTAAGGCAGAGATAGCAGCACTGAGAGAGGACAGAACTCTGCTCAGTCTACAGGAGAGCCTGAAAACACAATGCTCTCTACCTACAGTCACCCCTCAGAGCCAGACCATCCCCACCCAAACCAGCCCTGCACCTGCTCAGCCTCCACACAGCCCTACCCCTGGGAGCTCACCCCACCTCACTCAACCAGCTCCAGCCTCCAGCCACAGCCATGTGCCCACCCCTGCACAGGGGGCTGAAACTATCCTGCTCATGGACTCCAACGGAAGGTTTCTAGATGAACAGACACTTTTCCCGAGACATAGAGTCGAGAAGATCTGGTGCCCTGACACCCAGAGAGCCCTGGAGCTCTTGACCGTGGCTGAGCTAGGATCACCCAGCCATATTATCATCCACACAGGCATCAACGACCTGAGGTCCCAACAGGAGAGAGTGGCAGACTCACTCAGGAGAATGATTGAAAAAGCCTCCACCACCTTCCCAACCAGCAAAATCATCATCTCCACCCTCCTGCCAAGAAGAGACTTCCACCCCCACACCATACACAGGGTGAACGCCAGCGTCTCCAGGGACTGTGCCCTAAAACCCAATGTGTGCCTGGCTCACCACCCGATACTAGGTCCGGACTACCTGTATGACCATGTACACCTGTAAAGAGAAGCAGTCCCCATCCTGGCCAAGACCCTGAAGGACATCGCCTTCAGCAGGAACCTCACCACCACCCAGAGGAGCAGTCAGCCAGCACAGACCCCACCCAGACCTCCTAGACCTCCCAGACCTTCTAGACCTTCTAGACCTCCCAGACCTCCCATAGCCCCTAGACACCACCAGCCCAGACTACCAGCAAGGATACCCAGGACACTCCAGCCCCCGCAGGATCACCAGCATCACCAACACACCCCACAACCAAGTCAACACAGGCCCCCACAAACCAGCCAGAGCACCCAATCAAAGACAACCAAAACCCTCTAGATGCTTCAATAACAGAGCAGGAACTGACGGAAAGCATCCAATCCCTGAAAGCTAAAAAGGCCTGTGGAGTCGACAGCATCTTAAATGAAATGATCAAATATTCTGACCATAAATTAAAATTGGCTATTCTCAAACTTTTTAATATAATTCTAGCAGTTGGCACTTTTCCTGACATATGGAATAAAGGTTTAATAACACAACTTAAAAATGGAGATAAATATGACCCTAATAATTACCGTGGGATCTGTGTAAATAGTAACCTGGGAAACAACATTATGAATAAAAGACTCATCAGTTTTATCAGTGACCAAAATGTTTTGAATAAATGCCACATTGGATTCTTACCAAATTTTCGCACAACAGACCACATCTATACCCTCCACACCCTGATTGAGCAAGAATCAGACAAGAAGAAAGGAAAGGCCTACGCATGTTTTGTTGATTTCACAAAGGCCTTTGATTCCATCTGGCATGAGGGCCTTTTCTACAGACTACTCAACAGTGGCATTGGAGGAAAAACATATGATGTCATTAAATCTATGTACACAAACAGTAAATGTGCAGTTAAAATAGGAGACAAACAAACAGCCTTCTTTTCCCAAGGTCGTGGGGTGAGGCAGGGATGCAATCTTAGTCCAATCCTCTTCAATTTATATGTTAATGAATTTGCATGTCAATTAGATCAATCCACGGCACCTGGCCTCAACCTGAATGGCACAGAAATGAAGGGTCTCCTGTGCGCAGATGACTTGGTGTTGCTGTCACCAACAAAAGAAGGTCTACAGCAGCACCTCAACCTCCTGCATACATTCTGTCAGACCTGGGCCCTGACCGTTAACCCAAAGAAAACCAAAATTATGATCTTCCAGAAGCAGTCCAGAGGTCAGGAAAACACACACAATTTCTATTTGGACACCACTAAATTACAACATGCAAAAAACTACACATACCTTGGCCTCAACATAAGCTCCACAGGAAGCTTCAACTTGGCTGTGAAAGATCTGAGAGACAAAGCAAGGAGAGCTTTCTATGCAATTACAAGAAATATTAAACTGGACATTCCAATTCAAATCTGGCTAAAAAATTTCCAATTTGTATTAGAACCGATAATTCTCTATGGCAGTGAAATTTGGGGACCAAAATTAAATCATGAATTTGAAAAATGGGACAAAACAATAACAGAATCTTTCCACACAGAGTTCTGTAAGAACATCATGCACGTCCAGAGAAAAACACCAAACAACGCTTGTAGAGCAGAACTCGGCCAATTCCCCCTCATATTGAAAATACAAAAAAGAGCAATTAAATTTTACAGTCACCTAAAAACTAGTGACCCCCAGACGTACCATCACAAAGCCCTAACCTGCCAAGAGCTGAAGCCAGAGAAGAGCCCCCTCAGCCAGCTGGTCCTGAGGCTCTGTCCAGACAACCTAACATGCCCCGGACAGCCTCGGGACCACAACACCAAGCCAATCAGACCAAACCAAACTATCAAGAAATCTATATCACATACTGGAAGGAAACAACTAAAACACAGAGTAAATTAAAAAAAAGAAACTTCACATTAGCAAATGATCTGAGCACAGTAAAAGATCCTAAATTAAGAAAAGCCTTGACTATGTACAGACTCAGTGAACACAGCCTAGCTATAGAGAAGGGTCGGCATAGACAGAGCTGGCTGCCAGAGGAGGAGAGACTCTGCTCCCACTGTGACAGACAAGAGGTGGAGTCAGAACTACACTTCCTCACCTCATGCCCCAAATACCAGGCTCTGAGAAATGAACACTTTCCCAAAATAATACAAATACACCCTGAATTTGAAAACAAGACAGACATGGAGAAACTCCCATATTTACTTGGGGAAATACCCAAATGTGAGAACATTGCAGCTAAATTCATCATCTCATGTCACGACCTGAGGACAGCCAGTGGAACCTGAGAAACACAACTCACTATTTACTTCTTCTTTTTAATTGTTTTTAATTGTTTCATTCTTAATTATTTATTTATTCATTTATTTCTCGTATCAACATCAACACACACACACACACACACACACACACACACACACTAACAACTTCAACACAAACTTCCACAGTCTTTGTGCCTGCCATAGACTGAGAGACAGGAAGTGACATACATATTTGCTGTTTGTTGTTTTCTTCTCTTTGTTACTACTGTTATTATTATTATTATTGTTATTACTGAGATTGATTGAATGTGACTATGACTGTGATTCTGTGATTGAGTCAATCATAGCTATACATATACATACAGTATTACCAACAGTATAGATTATAACAAATTTATTGTTATTATTATTTTGAATTCCAAACACTTGCTTTGGCAATATATACAGTGTTACCTCATGCCAATAAAGCCATTTGAATTTAATTGAATTTGAACTGATTAGAGTGCAGCACGGGCCACATATTTCTGTCTGAACCCGACTGAGCCCAACATTATTTAATTACTAAAGCACTGAGTTTGTGTCACACAGTTGTCATGGTTACAGACTATTTAACAGGCCGGGCGTGCGCCGTGGGTGCTCTGCAGAGAGGGAGACCTCCGTGTTTGAGACGGGAGCGGGTGGCGGGAGGTCCGAGGCTTCCAGCGAGGGGAGAGGTAGAAACAAACAGCCAATGTGTGTGTGTGTTCTGTTCAGGTGTTGTCACGAAAATAACAGTGCCCAAGCATGAATGCATATAAGTATTTTTTATTACATTGCTGTGGTTAATTTGAGGTAATAGTGTTACTGTAGAAATCAGAGAATCACTTTTTGTTGTTATATATTCTCAGGGAGATGATACAAGCTCTAAATCTGAAATACACACCACACACAAATGTGTATTTTCATCTAATTGTACTGTGCAACAGTTAGAATAAAGTTTTTGTATTTGTATGATTGCATTTGTGTTTATTATATACTTGTTTAAGTATAGCAAGTATAATGAATATAATGTAGGAATCGGTAAGAGGAATCGGAATCGTTAAAATCCTAACGAGTCCCAACCCTAGTGGAGACGGTGTCTGCCTCCCGGACCGTAACAGGAAGATGATTCCACAGGAGAGGAGCCTGATAGCTGAAGGCTCTGGCTCCTGATCTACTTTTGGAGACTTTAGGGACCACGAGTAACCCTGCGTTCTCAGAGCGCAGTGTTCTGGTGGGATAATATGGTACTATGAGCTCTCTAAGATATGATGGAGCTTGACCATTTAGAGCTTTATAAGTTAACAGTAGGATTTTAAATTCAATTCTGGATTTTACAGGGAGCCAGTGCAGAGAAGCTAAAACAGGAGAAATATGATCTCGTTTCTTAGTTCCTGTTAGTACACGTGCTGCTGCATTCTGAATTAGCTGGAGAGTTTTTAAGGACTTACTAGAGCTACCTGATAATAGAGAGTTACAGTAATCCAGCCTTGAGGTAACAAAAGCGTGGACCAATTTTTCTGCATCTTTTCGGGTCAGGATAGGCCTAATTTTCGCAATATTACGCAGATGAAAAAATGCAGTCCGTGAGGTTTGTTTTAAATGAGATCTCCAGGATAATAATTTATTTGAGGAATTTCAGTCAGGATTTAGAGTGCATCATAGCACTGAGACAGCACTAGTTAAAATTACAAATGACCTTCTGATTGCTTCAGACAAAGGACTCGTCTCTGTACTTGTTTTATCAGATCTTAGTGCGGCGTTTGACACAATTGACCATCAAATTCTACTGCAGAGACTGGATCACCTAATTGGCCTAAAAGGTTCTGCACTAAGCTGGTTTAAATCTTATTAATCTGATCGTTTGTTGACGTTCATAATGAATCATCCTTACGTACCAAAGTTTGTTTTGGAGTTCCGCAAGGTTCTGTGCTCAGACCAATCCTATTTACTCTATATATGCTTCCTTTGGGTAACATCATTAGAAATCACTCTATAAATTTCCATTGTTATGCGGATGATACACAGTTGTATTTATCTGTGAAGCCAGGAGAAAGTAATCAATTAACTAAACTCCATAACTCCCTTAAAGACATAAAAACCTGGATGAGCACCAATTTCCTGATGTTAAATTCAGACAAAACTGAAGTTATTGTTCTTGGCCCCAAACAACTCAGAGACTCTTTATCTGATGACATAGTTTCTCTAGATGGCATTGCTCTGGCCTCTACCACTACCGTAAGAAACCTCGGAGTAATATTTGATCAAGATTTGTCTTAATTCTCATTTAAAACAAACCTCACGGACTGCATTTTTTCATCTGCGTAATATTGTGAAAATTCTCTCGTATTCTATTACTGCATCTTGCTAACTCGGCCATTCTGGATGTCACTAACTCGGCTTCTTCTCCGGAGCCTTTGTGCTCCACTGTCTCTCAGATTAACTCATATCACAGCGGTGCCTGGACAGCGTGACGTGTGTGGTTGTGCTGCTGCCGTGGTCCTGCCAGATGCCTCCTGCTGCTGCTGCCATCATTAGTCATTAGTCATACTTCTACTGTTATTATACACATATGACTATTGTCACGCATGTATACTGTCAGATATTAATACATACTTTCAACATATTGTACCACAGTAGCCAGAACTATAACTATAATATTATTACTTTCAATAATGTTGTTGTAAGCTACTGTCATTACCTGCATCTCTCTCTCTCTCTCTCTCTGTCTGTCCGTCCTGGAAGAGGGATCCCTCCTCAGTTGCTCTTCCTGAGGTTTCTACCGTTTTTTTCCCCCGTTAAAGGGTTTTTGGGGAGTTTTTCCTGATCAGCTGTGAGGGTCATAAGGACAGAGGGATGTCGTATGCTGTAAAGCCCTGTGAGGCAAATTGTGATTTGTGATATTGGGCTTTATAAATAAAATTGATTGAACTGATTGATTGATGAGAATTAAAAGACAAATCTTGATCAAATGTTACTTCGAGGTTTCTTAAGTTTAAGTTTAAGTTTATTTCCTTTATTAATCCCCCTGAGGAGAAATTCAATGTTTTCACTCTTGCTTGTCAATTACACACAGGTCTGAAAGACACACACATGCACAAACAGGACCTATACATGCACAAATTGGAGAGATGTCAGAGTGAGGGGGCTGCCCTTGGTGAGGTGCCCTGAGCAGTTGGGGGGTTCGGTGCCTTGCTCAAGGGCACCTCGGCAGTGCCCAAGAGGTGAACTGGCACCTCTCCAGCCACCAGTCCACGCTCCATATTTTCCGGACGGGGACTTGAACAGGCGACCCTCCGGTTCCCAACCCAAGTCCCTAACCCAAGTCCCTATGGACTGAGCTACTGCTGCCCCCTACGGTAGTGCTAGAGGCCAGAGCAATGCCATCTAGAGAAACTATGTCATCAGATAAAGAGTCTATGAGTTGTTTGGGGCCAAGAACAATAACTTCAGTTTTGTATGAATTTAACATCAGGAAATTGGTGCTCATCCAGGACAGTTCTACTGCTAACAGTATAAGTATGACTAATGATAACAGCAGCAGCAGGAGGCATCTGGCAGGACCACGGCAGCAGCAATAGTAAAGGAGGAGCTAAAGTCCAGAGGGAGTGAGACCAAACCAACTTGTTCCATGAGGTCAGATTATTTTTCTCTTTAGCAGAAATGTTTCCTGATGGTTTGTGTTATTGTTCACTATCGCACAGTAAATATGCTCTGATTGTGTTGTTAATATGCTAACTGGCTAACTAGCATCACAACGCTCTTCCTGTTTCCCTTTTTCAATGATGGACATAGACGACCGCCGTCTGCTGCTGTGGAGACTTATTTCCTCTCAGCAGGAGCAGAACGGACATGATGGTTGGCCTTCGTCTGTCGTCTGTGACCATCCTGAGACTCACCTGTGTCATGATGATGCTGTTTCATCAGACTCGCCTGTCAGGTGGGCGGATGATGATAATGATGATGATGATGATGACGATGATGATGTTGGCTACTAAATAAATAATAAAAATAAGAAATAAATCTGAGGGTATAAAAACAGTCTCAGATCTTTCACTTAATGCTTATAAAAATAGGAGTAAAACCAAAAGAATTGAGTTCATGTTTTGCTCTGAATAAATATCGGTCCATGCCCCGTAAACCAGAAACTCTGTAGATACTGAATGTGCCCCCCGTAGCTCATCATCTGTACTGACAGAGGTCTGAATGATGTGTGAGCAGCTCCTGTCTGCAGCACGTCCACACCTGTTCAGACACCGACCACCTGAAGAGAATGTTACAGTGTTTTTCTGCTGCTGGGAAACACCCTGAAGCCCCTCCCCCTCTGTTGGCGGGCGAGCTGTTGGGGTGACCTACTTGTCGCTCCAGGCTCCAGTCCACTCCACCTGACCCCACGGGTTTCTGATCCGGATCAGCTTTTCCATGTCGCCGTGGTATTCCACCTGCAGCCAATGACACGCAGAGCAGACCAGAGTTACACCTGATTGGACAACCCATCACTTCAAATTCATCATGATAGAGGTGAAGCCCCGCCCCTCTTCAGGTGAGCCGCTGTGAGGCGTTCACACTGATCTGAAATCATGTCTCAGGTGTCCTGACAGGTGAATGAGGGGGGCGTGTCCTCTTACCACAGCTGCCCCTGTCACAGAGTAGGCGTGGCCTTTCACCAGCTTCTGACGGGTGACAGCCTCCGAGTCGGCTGAGCTCGTGATCTGAAACATTTAAAAAAATAAAATCAGTTTATGAATAACTTTCATAAAACGTCCTGAGAAGGTTCTGTCACTAAACATCTACACTAAACGTCCCTGTTATACCCCTGTGGTTCCCCTGTTGTACCCCTGTGGTTCCCCTGTTGTACCCCTGTGGTTCCCCTGTTGTACCTCTGTGGTTCCCCTGTGGTTCCCCTGTGGTACCTCTGTGGTTCCCCTGTTGTACCCCTGTGGTTCCCCTGTTGTACCTCTGTGGTTCCCCTGTGGTACCTCTGTGGTTCCCCTGTTGGACCCCTGTGGTTCCCCTGTTGTACCCCTGTTGGACCCCTGTTGGACCCCTGTGGTTCCCCTGTTGTACCTCTGTTGTACCCCTGTGGTTCCCCTGTTGTACCTCTGTGGTTCCCCTGTTGTACCCCTGTGGTTCCCCTGTTGTACCCCTGTGGTTCCCCTGTTGGACCCCTGTTGTACCTCTGTTGTACCTCTGTGGTTCCCCTGTTGTACCCCTGTTGTACCTCTGTTGTACCTCTGTGGTTCCCCTGTTGTACCCCTGTTGTACCTCTGTTGTACCCCTGTGGTTCCCCTGTTGTACCCCTGTGGTTCCCCTGCTGTACCCCTGTGGTTCCCCTGTTGTACCTCTGTGGTTCCCCTGTGGTTCCCCTGTTGTTCCCCTGTGGTTCCCCTGTTGTACCTCTGTGGTTCCCCTGTGGTTCCCCTGTGGTACCTCTGTGGTTCCCCTGTTGTACCCCTGTGGTTCCCCTGTGGTTCCCCTGTTGGACCCCTGTGGTTCCCCTGTTGTACCCCTGTTGGACCCCTGTTGGACCCCTGTGATTCCCCTGTTGTACCTCTGTTGTACCCCTGTGGTTCCCCTGTTGTATCCCTGTGGTTCCCCTGTTGTACCCCTGTGGTTCCCCTGTTGGACCCCTGTTGTACCTCTGTTGTATCCCTGTGGTTCCCCTGTTGTATCCCTGTGGTTCCCCTGTTGTACCTCTGTGGTTCCCCTGTTGGACCCCTGTTGTACCCCTGTGGTTCCCCTGTTGGACCCCTGTTGTACCTCTGTTGTATCCCTGTGGTTCCCCTGTTGTACCTCTGTGGTTCCCCTGTGGTTCCCCTGTTGTACCTCTGTGGTTCCCCTGTGGTTCCCCTGTTGGACCCCTGTTGTACCCTTGTGGTTCCCCTGTTGTACCCCTGTGGTTCCCCTGTTGGACCCCTGTTGGACCCCTGTTGGACCCCTGTTGGACCCCTGTGGTTCTCCTGTAGTAACCCCCCCAGTTCCCCTCTGTGTTCTCAGAGTGATCTCACGTCTATGGAGCAGCCCATCAGTGACCCGCGGCACTGCGCTTTCTGGATGATGTGGAACAGATGTGGATCAGGTCGAGCCAGCTCGTGGACCTCAGCGATTCCTCCGGTGAAATCTTCGAAACCCTCCGTGGTGGATCCTCCAGACAGAGCCTCGTAACAGCCATTCAACCTGTGGTGACATCATGTGTCATTAACCCGACACCCGAGGACTTGACAGAGACAGGCAGGTACAGGAAGTGGATGGTCTTTGACTATAGATCACAGTCTGTGGTTTTGGAGGAGTTCAATCAAACAACCAATCAATTTTATTTATAAAGCCCAATATCACAAATCACAATTTGCCTCACAGGGCTTTACAGCATACGACATCCCTCTGTCCTTAAGACCCTCACAGCTGATCAGGAAAAACTCCCCAAAAAACCCTTTAACGGGGAAAAAACGGTAGAAACCTCAGGAAGAGCAACTGAGGAGGGATCCCTCTTCCAGGACGGACAGACGTGCAATAGATGTCGTACAGAACAGATCAGCATAATAAATTAACAGTAATCCATATGACACAATGAGAGAGAGAGAGAGAGAGAGAGAGAGAGAGAGAGAGAGAGAGAGAGAGAGAGAGAGAGATGCAGGTAATGACAGTAGCTTACAACAACATTAATGAAAGTAATAATATTATAGTTATAGTTCTGGCTACTGTGGTACAATATGTTGAAAGTATGTATTAATATCTGGCAGTATACATGTGTGACAATAGTCATAAGTTCACCTCTCTCACAGTAGGTTTACTTTTACAGATCATAAAAATAAAAACAGCAGAACGAAAAAAATCAAAAACTGAATGAAACAAAGATCCATGTCCAAATCAGCATCATCGTTTCCTCATTGGTCAGAAACGCTCACGCCTGGTTAGAGTTGTACTTCTCTTTTTATACATGCACATATAGGAACACACCTTATTTTGTGTGTGTGTGTGTGTGTGTGTGTGTGTGTGTGTGTGTGTGTGTGTGTGTGCGTAGGGCGGGGCTCTGACTCTCCCTGCTGGATATACAAATGTGAAGAATGCAGCGACGTGTAGGAACTAAGACCTGAACATACCTGGCACACTGTATATTATCACCTGTACGACTGCACTGAGCACAGCTGGTCACAGGTCATACTGGGAGGAGACACTGGGACAGTGAGAGGACAGAGTAAAGGACTTTGGGGTCCTCTTGGTCCTGGGCTGGTTCTCCTGGATTGTTTCAGACACTGACCGTGTCGTCCTGACATCCCTGGTCCGGGTCAGGTTTTGTTCCATGTCATCCTGAGGCTGCACAATTAATCTGATATCAATCATGAATTTGGCCTCCCACAGTTAAATGAACATGACGTCATCTTGATGTTTAAAACAGAAAACTCCACATCAAGTCAAGCGCTCCCTAAACTAACAGCAGCACGTTTTCCCTGCAGGCTGTGGGACCTTCAGAGAGTTGTGACTGCAGACGACAAAACCAATATCAGTTGTTCATCAGTCACCGTCTGTTGTTGAATAACACTGCTAATGTTAGCTCACTGAATCCCCATCTCACCTTGTAACGTATGGTGGATCCCCGTCTCCTCCGGCTTGCTGGCTGTGTCTCCAAAGACCTTCCCGTTTCAGGTCACACCTTCCTGCACCGTCTTATCAGACTGCTGTCATAAAGGTCACAACCTCAGTACGACCTTCACTACGACCTTCATACCACATTCCATACAGCAAGCAGCGCTCATGTTTCTTCTGCTGCTGACCATCGTCCCGTCCCGCCTCTTCTCGTCTCGTCAGACGTAGTTGAAACTCTGCCTGGCATTAGCAGCTGAGGCTTTTAAACATGCTGCTGAAATGTCACTAGAAGTGGACGCTGAATCATCCAGAGATGATGACGATGCTCATCTGATGTCACCACTACACGTTAAGGTGCTCTGACATGTTCTCCCTGTGTCAGCGTGGGTTTCCTCCAGGTGCTCCGACATGTTCTCCCCGTGTCAGCGTGGGTTTCCTCCAGGTGCTCTGACATGTTCTCCCCGTGTCAGTGTGGGTTTCCTCCAGGTGCTCCCACATGTTCTCCCCGTCTCAGCGTGGGTTTCCTCCAGGTGCTCCTACATGTTCTCCCTGTGTCAGCGTGGGTTTAATCCAGGTGCTCAGACATGTTCTCCCTGTGTCAGCGTGGGTTTCCTCCAGGTGCTCTGACATGTTCTCCCCGTGTCAGCGTGGGTTTCCTCCAGGTGCTCTGACATGTTCTCCCTGTGTCAGTGTGGGTTTACTCCAGGTGCTCTGACATGTTCTCCCTGTGTCAGCGTGGGTTTCCTCCAGGTACTCTGACATGTTCTCCCTGTGTCAGCGTGGGTTTCCTCCAGGTGCTCTGACATGTTCTCCCTGTGTCAGCGTGGGTTTCCTCCAGGTGCTCCGACATGTTCTCCCTGTGTCAGTGTGGGTTTCCTCCAGGTGCTCTGACATGTTCTCCCTGTGTCAGCGTGGGTTTCCTCCAGGTGCTCTGACATGTTCTCCCTGTGTCACTGTGGGTTTCCTCCAGGTGCTCCGACATGTTCTCCCTTTGTCAGCGTGGGTTTCCTCCAGGTGCTCCGACATGTTCTCCCTGTGTCAGCGTGGGTTTCCTTCAGGTGCTCTGACATGTTCTCCCTGTGTCAGCGTGGGTTTCCTCCAGGTGCTCTGACATGTTCTCCCCGTGTCAGCGTGGGTTTCCTCCAGGTGCTCTGACATGTTCTCTCCGTGTCAGCGTGGGTTTCCTCCAGGTGCTCTGACATGTTCTCCCTGTGTCAGCGTGGGTTTCCTCCAGGTGCTCCAGCTTCCTCCCACAGTCCAAAGACATGCAGGTTAATTGGTGACTCTAAATTGTCCGTAGGTGTGAATGGTTGTCTGTCTCTATGTGTCAGCCCTGTGATAGTCTGGTGACCTGTCCAGGGTGAACCCTGCCTCTCACCCAGTGTCAGCTGGGATAGGCTCCACCCCCCGTGACCCCTAAAAGGATAAGCAGTTACAGAAAATGAGTGAATGAATGCAATTAAAGTATTTTATCCCTAAAAACAGTCAATAATTAGAATTATTATTTTGGCCCTGCATCATCCACTTTTTATCCATCTGGTAACCACAGGGGTACAACATGGGTACAACATGGGGTATCCACCTTGTTTCCTTTCAGTGTTCCACTGCTGGTTGTGACTGAAGCAGCTGCAGTTCGGAGTATTATCAAAAGGTAACTGTGATTAAGTGTAACAGTTCACTGTCATCTCTCTATATCATCTCTCACTGCTTGCGATTGGTTGGAGGCATAAATGGGCAGGAGCTTGATACCGGCGGGGATCGATACTGCGCAGACAGCTGGTGTTTGTCGGAGTCGAGGAAGGATCCTTAAATGATTGAATTTCAAGGAGGCTACACCATCAAATCCAAGGACTGTTCCAACTTTAAGGTTCCACTGATTTCTACTAAGGACTGAGTCCTTCTTTCAGAGAATTTTCAAGGATACATGTGTATGTCCTCAGTGGACGGGGCCTCTTCAATGACCTGGCCACTCCCTAACCTGTTCCACCATGTGTTCATCGAATGTAAGGAAGGAGTCCTGCCTAGTCTGTGTAGGACCTGACTTGGGAGGACCCGTCCTAACGAGGAGGCATCCTTGACTTTGCGAGGCACTGACAGTCTGTGGCTCGGACCTCTGACATCACAGATAGTGATACTGACTATTCAAACTGGATGATGTCTCTGGATGATGTCATTAAAAGAGACTGTTGCTCTTTAAATGAATGAATGAATAAATCAACTGTCTGAAGAATTAGCACCACCTGCTGCTTTTCTCCATTAAATAACTCTCGTTATCTCGTCCACAGCAGTGATGAGAAATACAGAAATTTACTTTTTCTTGTTCTGGTTGTCTGAAAATTATTTTACGGTTTGATCTACGTTTGGATGACGGATAGCGTCCAACATCATCTTCACTGCGAGCTCGTCACATGTCCACGTTTGGTCATCGACTTTCCACGTCCACATATGACGTCCAAGGTACCCTGGGTGTGTTGGTTGTTGACGTTCTGGGACGCCGTGTCAACTTCAGCCTGTTACATGCATTGTCCTGTTTTCAAAATACACTTCTGTTTTCACAGGAAATGTACAGGTTGCATACAGTCTCTTTCAAAATAAAAGCACTATGTCAGTACAACACCGCCAATGAGGAGAAAGCACAATCTTTTTCGTCAGTGTCTGATGCCAAAAGTCCTTAACCAAGCGCCAGTTTTCACTGACTGCAGAGTGAGAGCGGTTGGCGGCAGCTTTGGTTCATCAGGTTTTAACGCACGTTTAGACCTGTGACATTTAATCAGCGTCTGGACGCTCTGACTCAGTCTCACACTCAGCTCTTACTTGGCGTAGGCCTTCTCCAGCAGGGCACTCCAGAACTCCCTCCCTTCCGCCGAGTGGACAAACAACAGCTCTCCGTCTTTGGCCGGCAGACGGTCATCGATTACCACGTCCACCCACTCCCCGAACTGCCAGAACTACAGACAGACAGACAGACAGACAGCTGGTCAGAGGTGGGTTTGGTGTCTTTAGGTGTTTCCAGGTGTTAGTGGCAGACTGTCTGTGGACCTGGAAGTGGAAGATGCCCGCATACTCTCCGTCCCTGAAGCTCTGTCCGTGTGGGACGACTCGAGCCAGAACCTCCTCGTTCAGCGTCAGGGAGGCGATGGCGGCGAGCAGCCAGCAGTCACCTGTATGACACACAGGGAGAGGGCAAGCTTAACCAGTAACTGGAGCCCAGCAGTAATCACAACATGGCTGTCAGATGTCGCAGTGTCCTTAAACACATCATCGGGTAACCTGAAACCTGACTGGCCGGACTCTCTCAGGTGTTTCCCTTTGTTACTACGGAAACTATTTCACTGTTGTGAGTCAGCTGCCGCCCACCTGTGTGTATACTGACAACTCCCTCACACACACACACACACACACACACACAGCTGAACCATGACATGACGTGAGATCAGTGTGTTTTCACGTGGATACATCTCCATGGTAACGGCTGCTGCCTCCCTCAGAGAGAACAGGAACCTGAAGGTGGTTCTCACCTGTTAACTCTGAGCTTCACACGTTCATACAGTCTGCACATCCGTCTAATGGGTGGGTGAACTCAACAACATTTTACAAGAGTAATTAAAGTTAGTGGCTGAGTGGATAATGAGCAATAAATTAATTCTTAATGTGAAAAAAACAAAGTCTATATTATTTTGCTCAAAGTATCAGTTCAAACCTGAATTGACACTGACATTAAATGTAAACAATATTTCAGGTGAACATGTATATGAGACAAAAGTGCAGGGTGTAATCTTGGATCATAATTTGTCGTGGTCCAAACAAATTGATACTGTTGTTAGAAAAATGGGAAGAGGCATGTCAGTCGTAAAAAGAATGTCTAAATTTTTGTCTCCAGATGTTAGGAGGCAGGTTTTGAATGCTGTGGTTTTGTCGCAACTCAATTATTGTTTTGTAGTTTGGTCAAGTATTTCAGGTAAGGACTTGAAAAAATTACAAGTAGCTCAAAATAAAGCTGCACGTTGTGCTCTGTCGTGTTCTTACAGAACCAATGTGACCAGCATGCATGATAGTCTGGGCTGGTTATCTATAAGACAAAGGTCTACCAATGCTTTATTAAATTTTCTAAGAAATATACTTGTGACAAGAGCACTGAAATTATTGTATGAAAGATTACTCTCCCATTTTGCTCAACATAGTTATCTAACAAGAAGCGCATCAGAAAGGAGGTTCATATTGCCTAAAGTGAGAATAGGTGTAATACAGAGAACAGTTCTGTATAGAGCTATGGTTGGCTGGAATCCTCTGCCAGTTCATATTGCTCATGAAAGGTTCAAAATGCAGTTTAAACAGTATCTATTAGTATTTAATGAATTATGATTTAACATATTTCATATTGTTAAATTGGAATAATTTTAGTTTGAATGGAACTGTAGTCAGTGTATATCCTTTTTAGAATTAATGTGTGTCAAATGTGGTCAAAATACAAGGATAAGGACTGATTTTCTTTTTTTGGTGTATTAATATTACATTATTCAAGATAGTACAGTACGGAATGAAATCTGAATGTGGAAAATGAGTTAAGGGATTTTGTAAATCTGTGATGTCCATTAAATGATGACCAATATATTTTCCTATGTGGTTTGTTTACTACTAAGGGAGCTGTCGTTGTTTTGTTTTGTTTTGTTATATTATGTGTAAATGTATGTTTGATATTTGTTTGTTATGTATAAGTGAGAATGTTAATGTGTATGTTGTATGTATGTTGGACCCCAGGAAGAATAGCCGATGCTGTTGCTGGTGCTAATGGGGATCCTAATAAAAAGAAAGAAAGAATACAGCTAGCTTAGCTTAGCATAACAACTGGAAACACAGGGAAACAGCTAGCATAGCATTAAGACTGGAAGCACAGGGAAACCGTTAGCTTAGCATTAAGACTGGAAGCACAGGGAAACCATTAGCTTAGCATTAAGGCTGGAAACACAGGGAAACAGTTAGCTTAGCATTAAGACTGGAAGCACAGGGAAACCGTTAGCTTAACATTAAGACTGGAAGCACAGGGAAACCATTAGCTTAGCATTAAGGCTGGAAACACAGGGAAACAGTTAGCTTAGCATAACGACTGGAAACACAGGTAAACAGCTAACATAATTTAGCATAAAGACTGCAAACACACAGAAACAGCTAATGAGAGCTGGAGTAGCTGTCTTTCATATTCAGTCAGTCAAAGTAAAGTGAGTTTTTAGTGATCACAGATCAGATCACAGATCTCAGATCCGTCAGGTGAGGTGTAGTTCTGGTGGTTGATGCGTTGTTGTCTTGGTTCAGGTTGATTTTAGAGCAGAAGGAGCTGCAGCCTGCAGGCAGACACACCTGCAGACACACCTGCAGACACTACTCAGGGCTGAAAACCTTCCTGCTGACTGGTTTTTCAAGTTAAAAAATAATTTCAAGTATAATTTCATTTCCTGTTACTATAAGACTGAAGAACTGTCCATCAGTCGGCGACGTCTCTTTCCATTCTGTTTGTGTGCAGCGACTAATAAAGTTATTTGAGGTGGAGCTGAGAGTGTCAGTTACTGGGACCAGTTCTTCCAGTCTGACCAGCTGCAGGATAAATAAACTGCGTTTTAGTTACACAGTCCTCCTGAACGCACCGAGGACATTCACTCTGCTGAAGGACGACTCTGAGGGACTGAGGGACCTGAATTCATCATGTTCTACTTTATACAGTTCTTTACTGCTGAGCACACACCTGACATACACACCTGACGGACACACCTGACGTACACACCTGACGGACACACTGGACAGATACACCTGACGGACACACCTGACAGATACACCTGATGGACACACCTGATGGACACACCTGACGTACACACCTGACAGACACACCGGACAGATACACCTGACGGACACACCTGACTTACACACCTGACAGATACACCTGACGTACACACCTGACGTACACACCTGACGGACACACCGGACAGATACACCTGACGGACACACCTGACTTACACACCTGACAGATACACCTGATGGACACACCTGACGGACACACCCGATGGACACACCTGACAGATACACCTGATGGACACACCTGATGGACACACCTGACGTACACACCTGACAGACACACCGGACAGATACACCTGATGGACACACCTGACTTACACACCTGACAGATACACCTGATGGACACACCTGACTTACACACCTGACAGATACACCTGATGGACACACCTGACGTACACACCTGACGGACACACCGGACAGATACACCTGACGGACACACCTGACTTACACACCTGACAGATACACCTGATGGACACACCTGATGGACACACCTGATGGACACACCTGACAGATACACCTGATGGACACACCTGATGGACACACCTGACGTACACACCTGACGGACACACCGGACAGATACACCTGACGGACACACCTGACGGACACACCTGATGGACACACCTGATGGACACACCTGACATACACACCTGACGTACACACCTGACGGATACACCTGATGGACACGCCTGACAGACACACCTGACGGATACACCTGAGGGACACACCTGATGGACACACCTGACAGACACACCTGACGTACACACCTGACGGACACACCTAATGTACACTTCAATAAAGATTTTACAAACCCAGCTCAGCACAGCAGGAGATAAATCCCACTCCTGAGGCATCAGTAAAAACTATCAGACAGAATTCTGTGTTTGTTTGTTTGTTCTCACCCAGAGCTCCCTGGCAGATGTCGGTCCTGCTGGCTCCAGAGACGATGAACTCGGGGTCACTGGTCAACTCCTGCCCAGGAAACACAACAAACATCAGGTCAAACTTTCAGGTGTGATGATGTCATTCACACGCCGTCTGCAGAACGGGAACAACAGGAAGTTCAGTCAGCTGTGTTCTTGTTGAGCCGGTTTGATATTGAGACAACACTAGAACAAACTGATTCACTGAATCCGACCACAGCCACCAACCAGACTCAGCTGCCGGCTTAACAACAACATCACTGTTTGATTTGCCACAAGGTGTCATCATGACTAACACTACCTCAGCCGGTTTGTATGAAATCTAACCAGTTTAATCTCGTACTGCAGAGCGAACTGACACCGGGAATCTGTCAGCAACACTTTTATTATAGAAACATGTCACGTCTGAAGCACAAGACCTCAAACAACCGTCTTTTCTTCACGCTGTGTTTGGTCGGCTGTGATTGGTCAGCTGTGACTGGTGGGCAGTGATAGGTAGGCTGTGACTGGTTGGCAGTGACTGGTGGGCTGTGATTGGTGGGCTGTGTGGAGGCTGTCAGAGGACAGGACAAACTCTAATAATAATGGTTATGACAGACTGCATTTTTTAAGGACGCTTCAACTTTGAGTAAAACCGTCACCTTTTAGTCAGCTATCCAATCACAGTGGAGGAGGAGCGAGGAGCAAAAAGCCTATCACAAAGACCAACGTCACATGTCAGCTCAGACAGTATCTATTTTTACATACCTTCTTGAAATCTTACCAGGGTTTCTGACGCCATCTGTGCGCATCACAAACTGGAAAAAATTTAATTCAGTAAAACGTAACATCTCGTTAGTCTTGTTGTCTCATCGTCTCGTCAACGCTCCGAAAATCACCAGCTGGTTTGGTTCAAGTTAACCCTTATTTAACCGATTAAGTGGGATTTGTACTTGTGCAGCAGACTCTACACCGCAGCCTACACATGTGGCCTACGCTGTACGCGGTGGTGTGTCTGTGTCACTCTGCAGTTACACCTCCAAAACACTAGTAGGCAGCAGAGGTTTCTGTGAAATGCTGTAAAGTTTGGTTGATTCAAAACTCACATTAAACACACAAACACACATTAAACACACAAACACATTAAACACACACTAACCACACATTAAACACACTAAACACACATTAAACACACAAACACATTAAACACACACTAAACACACATTAAACACACAAACACATTCAACACACATTAAACACACTAAACACACAAACACATTCAACACACATTAAACACACTAAACACACATTAAACACACAAACACATTCAACACACATTAAACACACTAAACACACAAACACATTCAACACACATTAAACACACTAAACACACATTAAACACACAAACACATTCAACACACATTAAAAACACTAAACACACATTCAACACACTAAACACACATTAAACACACAAGCACATTCAACACACATTAAAAACACTAAACACACATTCAACACACATTCAACACACTAAACACACATTAAACACACAAACACATTAAACACACACTAAACACACATTCAACACACATTCAACACACTAAACACACATTAAACACACAAACACATTAAACACACACTAAACACACATTCAACACACATTCAACACACTAAACACACATTAAACACACAAACACATTAAACACACACTAAACACACACTAAACACACATTAAACACACAAACACATTAAACACACACTAAACACACATTCAACACACATTAAACACACACTAAACACACATTAAACACATTAAACACACATTACACACACACTAGACATATTAAACACACATTAAACGCACATTAAACACACATTAAACACACATTAAACTCACATTAAACACACATTAAACATGGCTTAATAGAGACAGTGTCAAACACAAATCAGCTTCACTATAACTCGCAGCATTCACAGACAAACACTTGTCTTTATCTGGACACATTTTCCCCACAAATGCAACATGCTAACATTATATTAGCACCAGCCTATGGCATTTTACATTGTATAAATTAGCCTAGTGACCAGCGGAGATTTCTTCTTCCTCCATCCTGTCACATGTCCTCCATCAGCTGATGGAGTCGCCTCAGATCACAGATCTCTGCTCTCGTCCATGTTGGACTTGACTTTGGACTTTGATATTTTCAGTAAATTCATTATTGATCGATCTGAAGTGAATATGTTGGAGTATCTTCTGTTCCATTGATCAGAAACCTTTTTATTTTTTCTCCTCAGGTCTTTATGGAGCAGCTCCACCCCAAAACACTCAAACACTCATTACAGTGGGAGTGGCCCAGTTTAACCACAGCTCCTATTGTCAACCTGCAGCTGGGCGTCGGCATCACAGAACTGACTCTGATCACACTTAACCCCGTATACATGTCACCCACAATCTATAACTGATGTATAATCTATAATCTCATCTATAATCTATAATCTATAACTGATCTATAATCTAATCTATAATCTATAATCGATCTATAATATATAATCTATAACTGATCTATAATCTACAATCTAATCTATAATCTATAACTGATCTATAATCTATAATCTAATCTATAATCTGATCTATAATATATAATCTAATCTATAATCTATAACTGATCTATAATCTATAATCTAATCTATAATCTGATCTATAATATATAATCTGATCTATAATCTATAACTGATCTATAATCTATAATCTAATCTATAATCTATAACTGATCTATAATCTATAATCTGATCTATAATCTATAATCTAATCTATAATCTGATCTATAATATATAATCTGATCTATAATCTATAATCTAATCTATAATCTATAACTGATCTATAATCTATAATCTGATCTATAATCTATAATCTGATCTATAATCTATAATCTAATCTATAATCTGATCTATAATCTATAATCTGATCTATAATCTATAACTGATCTATAATCTATAATCTGATCTATAATCTATAATCTAATCTATAATCTGATCTATAATATATAATCTGATCTATAATCTATAATCTAATCTATAATCTATAACTGATCTATAATCTATAATCTGATCTATAATCTATAATCTGATCTATAATCTATAATCTAATCTATAATCTATAACTGATCTATAATCTATAATCTGATCTATAATCTATAATCTGATCTATAATCTATAACTGATCTATAATCTATAGCGCACAGTGTGAGGTCAGTCAGGTGGAACAGGCCCAGCAGGTGCTGCAGCTGCAGGAAGTTACACAAACCTTAAACCAGACTTCATTCACAAAGTCCTGACTTGTAATTCCTCCTTTCTTCACAAACAAACAAACAAACAAAAGCTGATCAATCAGATCAGATCAATCAAAGTCATCAGACACCACAGGATCAATAACAGACAGTATTGATTACTGATTAAATGACTTTCTCCTCCTGAACCAGCCAATCAGAGCCCAGCTCACTGATGAGGTGACGTCAGTATTAAAGAAGTTAGTTTTTTATTGAAGTGTCTGTGTGTGTGTGTGTGTGTGTGTGTGTGTGTGTGTGTGTGTGTGTGTGTGTGTGTGTGTTGTCTCCTGTCAGCTGAGCAGGACCTGGTGTCGGTGGGACTTACCGTGGGTCTCTGCCAGGACACCCCCCGGACCTTGTAGGATCCCGGACCCAGGTCCTTGAAGCCCAGGGAGGAGCTCGTCGCCGGGAACGTGTCGTCCTGGAACAGGTGGCCGGTGTCGAAGCAGCGCTGCCGCAGAGTCTCGTAGTCCTGGTTCAGGTACTTCACCGCCTGGCTCCACGAGCCGATGCCCCGGTCCACGTCCCGGCGGTGCTGCAGGGTACTCGCGATGCCCGCCATGCTGCTGGGTCTGGAGCCTGGAGGGTCTGTGCGGTCCGGAAAAGTTTTGGAGAGTCTGCAGGAGAGTCCGCAGGTTTGCGATGCCAGGAAAGTTTGAGTTTGACTGTTCTGGGATCTGAGACACACCGCCAAGATGACGGAGTCACAGGTGAGACTTCCGGCCAGTACCTTCACAATAAAAGCCTCCTGTTGAGTCACTTTTTAGGATTATAGATACGAAACAACATGACGTCATTAACAGGTTTTACTTCTTCAACACCTCCACTGTGAGACTGTGTCCATGTCCCCCTCTCAATCAACCAATCAATTTTATTTATAAAGCCCAATATCACAAATCACAATTTGCCTCACAGGGCTTTACAGCATACGACATCCCTCTGTCCTTATGACCCTCACAGCTGATCAGGAAAAACTCCCCAAAAAACCCTTTAACGGGGAAAAAAACGGTAGAAACCTCAGGAAGAGCAACTGAGGAGGGATCCCTGTTCCAGGACGGACAGACGTGCAATAGATGTCGTACAGAACAGATCAGCATAATAAATTAACAGTAATCCATATGACACAATGAGACAGAGAGAGAGAGAGAGAGAGAGAGAGAGAGAGAGAGAGACATGTTCCCTCCACCTGTCCACACAAAGACACAGACACCGATTCTGTGTGTCTCTGTGTGTGTCTCTGTGTCTCTGTGTGTCTCTGTGTCTCTGTGTGTGTCTCTGTGTCTCTGTGTGTCTCTGTGTGTGTCTCAGTGTCTCTGTGTGTCTCTGTGTGTCTCTGTGTCTCTGTGTGTTTCTGTGTCTCTGTGTGTGTCTCTGTGTGTCTCTGTGTGTGTCTCTGTGTGTGTCTCTGTGTGTCTCTGTGTGTGTCTCTGTGTGTGTCTCTGTGTGTCTCTGTGTGTGTCTCTGTGTCTCTGTGTGTGTCTCTGTGTGTGTCTCTGTGTCTCTGTGTGTGTCTCTGTGTCTCTGTGTCTCTGTGTGTGTCTCTGTGTGTGTCTGTGTGTGTCTGTGTGTCTCTGTGTGTCTCTGTGTGTGTCTCAGTGTCTTTCTGCACTATAAACACAGTGATATATATTTTGGGACGCTGAAACAGGAAACAGACACATCACATTAAAATCCATTTAAGCTTTAACAGCAGCTGCAGGTTTGTTCATGAGGTCACTTCCTGTATTCACATGTTTGAGTCTGTGTTTTTGAAGCTCTTATTGTGAAGGGTCAGCGTGTGCTGTAGTCTGTATGAGATGTGTCTTGACTGAGCAGGAAGGGCGCGTTCCTGTTGGCTCCATGAAGCTTCATTCTTTACAGCTCAGTCACTCCCTCCACCCACACACCGTCACACACCCATCATCATCTGTGTCTGCTCTCCCCATGGCACACTCTGATTGGATCACAGAGATGATGATGTCACATCTCGGAGAAGATCTCAAGTTTTATCAACATGAGAAGAAACTGAGGATGCAGAGACTCACAACACGTCCACATTGTTTGTTTGTTGTTGTTGTGCTTTTCTCTGTGTGACATGTGACGACTCTGATGTGGTGATGCAGGTGAGGTGGGCGGGACTTTGGATGAGGCGTGGCGCAGTTTCCTGTTTGTACTGAAGAAACGCAACACTTTTATTTTTGCTCCTTTTTTTCACAGGTTTGATTCAAAGATGTTGAAAAATGTTTTTATTCCCTCAGTAAATATATTTATTTATTAATCTTAGTGTCAGTTAGACATCTTCATCTGTCCACCTACATCATCATCATCATCACTACACAGGTGAGTCTGATCAAACATCATCATCATCGTCATCACTACACAGGTGAGTCTGATCAAACATCATCATCATCATCATCATCATCATCACTACACAGGTGAGTCTGATCAAACATCATCATCATCATCATCATCATCATCACTACACAGGTGAGTCTGATCAAACATCATCATCATCATCATCATCATCATCATCATCACTACACAGGTGAGTCTGATCAAACATCATCATCATCATCATCACTACACAGGTGAGTCTGATCAAACATCATCATCTTCATCATCACAGGTGAGTCTGATCAAACATCATCATCATCATCATCATCATCATCACTACACAGGTGAGTCTGAACATCATCATCACTACACAGGTGAGTCTGATCAAACATCATCATCATCATCACTACACAGGTGAGTCTGATCAAACATCATCATCATCATCATCATCACCATCACTACACAGGTGAGTCTGATCAAACATCATCATCATCATCATCATCATCACTACACAGGTGAGTCTGATTAAACATCATCATCATCATCATCATCATCATCATCACTACACAGGTGAGTCTGATCAAACATCATCATCATCATCATCATCACTACACAGGTGAGTCTGATCAAACATCATCATCATCATCATCATCATCATCATCATCACCATCACTACACAGGTGAGTCTGATCAAACATCATCATCATCATCATCATCATCATCATCACCATCACTACACAGGTGAGTCTGATCAAACATCATCATCATCATCATCATCATCACTACACAGGTGAATCTGATCAAACATCATCATCATCATCATCATCATCACTACACAGGTGAGTCTGATCAAACATCATCATCATCATCATCATCATCATCATCACTACACAGGTGAGTCTGATCAAACATCATCATCATCATCATCATCATCATCATCATCATCACTACACAGGTGAGTCTGATCAAACATCATCATCATCATCATCACTACACAGGTGAGTCTGATCAAACATCATCATCATCATCACTACACAGGTGAGTCTGATCAAACATCATCATCATCATCATCATCATCACTACACAGGTGAGTCTGATCAAACATCATCATCATCATCATCATCATCATCATCATCATCACTACACAGGTGAGTCTGAACATCATCATCATCATCATCATCATCATCATCATCATCATCACCATCACTACACAGGTGAGTCTGATCAAACATCATCATCATCACCATCACTACACAGGTGAGTCTGATTAAACATCATCATCATCATCATCATCATCATCATCATCATCATCATCATCATCACCATCACTACACAGGTGAGTCTGATCAAACATCATCATCATCATCATCATCATCATCATCATCATCATCATCATCATCATCATCACTACACAGGTGAGTCTGATCAAACATCATCATCATCATCATCATCATCACTACACAGGTGAGTCTGTCTATATGAGCATTTACACTGAATCAAAGAAACTGCGCCCCCTCTGGTAGAAAGATGGAAAGTGACTTTGATATGAGTGTGTAAAATAAGACAGATATGACCCTGTCATGTTTTAGATATGAACAAAGGAACAGACATGTCTGTGACTGACTGATGTGCACACATGAAGAACACGAGTTAGGAAAGTAAATACAAACAAAACTCTGACATCATGACATCATGTGATGGAGCCGTTTTCATTCGTCGGGCAGATCTGAGGTCAGACTGTCACTGTTTCCTCTATGAGCCCATAGACTGTGTTTTATTATGTGTTTGTTTTATGGCTTTAATTCTTTTTATTGCTGTGAGTTAAAAGTGTTGTGTTTCATTGTAAAGTGCTGAGTCACTGTTAGAAAGAGTGTGAACAAATAACGTGTATAATCATCATTATTAACATTTATCTCACGTGTTGGTTGGCCCTCAGTTACAATCAGTGAATTCCTTTTCACATGTGATCAGTCAGTTGATGGGTGGGTATAAAAGCAGCGATCACAGTGCGTAAACATGCACGATGGCTTATTTGGCACTGTTAGAGGATGTGGTGGATGGGAGACTCTGGAGGGAGCAGATCCTCAGGGACCAGCAGGACCTACTGGCCAACGATGATGAGTGGCTTATGAGCCGGTTCTGACTGCTGCGTGTGGTGCTGCTGGATCTCTGCGCTGCGTTGGGCCCAACGTTACAAAGAAGCACCCACAGGAACCAAACTGTGCCGGTGCTGCACAATGTGGCACTACTGCTTGATGCCCTGACCCTGACCTCTATCCCAAGTAGAGTGGGGACTGGTTAGGATTTTAACGATTCCAATTCCTTACCGATTCCTACATTATATTCATTATACTTGCTATACTTAAACAAGTATATAATAAACACAAATGCAATCATACAAATACAAAAACTTTATTCTAACTGTTGCACAGTACAATTAGATGAAAATACACATTTGTGTGTGGTGTGTATTTCAGATTTAGAGCTTGTATCATCTCCCTGAGAATATATAACAACAAAAAGTGATTCTCTGATTTCTACAGTAACACTATTACCTCAAATTAACCACAGCAATGTAATAAAAAATACTTATATGCATTCATGCCTGGGCACTGTTATTTTCGTGACAACACCTGAACACAACACACACCACTCCCCTCGTTGTAAGCCTCGGACCTCCCGCCACCCGCTCCCGTCTCAAACACGGAGGTCTCCCTCTCCGCGGAGCACCCACGGCGCACGCCTGGCCTGTTAAATAGCCTGTAACCACGACAACTGTGTGACACAAACTCAGTGCTTTAGTCATTAAATAATGTCGGGCTCAGTCGGGTTCGGACAGAAATATGCTGCCCGTGCCGCACTCTAATGGAAATGCACGTGGCGTTTTTTTTTTTGTTTTTTTTTTTTTACAATCGTTTGATCGTTTGCAGGAACCGTTACTCCAAATGTGATGGAACCGGTTCCAGAACCGGAACTTCGGACCCGGTTCCAGAAAACACCCGGATCCAGGTCCCAACTCTAATCCCAAGGCATTTGAGCCAAGTGCTTCTGCTGCTGTGCGCCAGCGTCTGGATGTGATGCGTCGTTTATGAACTGTTTATGACTCTGGAAGCTGTAGAACTGAGTCCCTCATTTAGAGTGTTTATTTCAGACAGTCAGCTTTCAGTCTGATTAAGTCAGCACCCATGAACACATTCATATGTGACACTTCTTCTTGACTTGTGACACAGTCTGACAGTGACGGCAGCATTTACAGCATCAGTCACCAGCTGCAGTTTGAGCCTCGGTAACGTCCACACTGAGTCCACCAAACATTGTCTTTCTCTTTTTGATCTCTCCAACAACAACTTCAGATTCACTGTGTCAACTTGTCAACTTCCTGTTAGCCGAGCTCTGCTTCCTGCTGCTTCACTGGCCATTTATAGGCACCTGTGGGCGGGGCCAAACGCTTGCTCACCTGTGCCACATTTCAAGCTGATTGTGATTTATTAAGGGAAACGTGTGGGACATGCGTGGGACATGTGTGGGACATGCGTGGGACATGTGTGGGACATGCGTGGGACATGTGTGGGACATGCGTGCGCAGTGTTATAAATCAGGATATTTCTGAACTTTGTTCGTTTGTCACCTTTTCTGTGCAGTTTTATAAATGAGGCCACAGGACATAAAAGTTGACATAGCGGCTGCTGCGGCTAACATGCTAAGCTAGTTAGCTTTAGTAGGAGTGTTGTCATGGAGATTTAGCTGTTGGTTCATTAACCAATGAGGCGTTAGCTTTAGCTGAGGTTAGTAGTGGTGATCTTTGTGTCCTGTTGTGAGACACCATGAAAAAACATTCAAATCAATCACAAACAGAAATGTTTATTGTTTCGTAATTAATGACATAATGAATCAATAATGAATCTTTATGTCTGTAATAAAACGTGTTTTATTCAAAGATGAATACAGTTTTGAAAACATTGAAACAGACTTCCTGTTACAGTTTTAATTAGGACATCAGCTGCAGGTGAAAACTCCCAGCATGCTCCTGGAGCCAGCGGCTCTCAGTTGATGGCGAGGCACAGCCACTGCAGGAAGAGAAGAAGAAGAAGAAGGGCTCACTGATGATGTCATGTGACCAACATACAGCCTGTAGAGGGCGCCAATAGCACTCTGTGTTGGTATAATGGTCTGAGTAGAGACCAGTACAGGATAGGGCTGTCAAAATTGCTCAAAAATGACATTTGAATATTCCTTCTAAAAATAACTCATAGGTTCGAACCATTCGAATTTTTTTTTTTCCGCATTATGTCCACAAGAGGGCAAACTAATACGAGGAAACATACTTGTATATGTATTAATACAAGGAAATATACTTGTATATGTATTACTAGCCTACTTGTAGGTATTTTTAGTTCAACATAAACGTCTTTGAAAATATTTACATACCTACACATTAAAACACATAAAACAATTATCTATAACATTACCTTATATTACGACCGCGGACCTCTCGCTCGCCACCTCCCCCCACCCCCCACCCCCTGACCCGTCAGGCCACACCGCTCGCGGAAGAGCTGCGAATAGCCTCGAAGCGCCGAGAAGCGAAGCCAGTTTCCTTTCTGCGCCCATGTTAACCGATTGTGTCATCCACACTGGCTGTGCCGCGCCGCGCAGCTCTGTGGCCGGCTCTGGTCTATTTTCTGCACGAGCGAATGTGTCGAGCCGGGTGACGGAGACAACAGCTGGGAGCAGAACCGCTTGTCGCGTCTGATGTGAACGGAAATGCTCCGGCTCGTGCGCTGCGCTTCACAGCACCTCCGCAGGCAGTGTGGCCTTATGCAGTGCATTCGGTGCAGCGGCCCAGGCCAACGTCCACTCGCAAAGAGGACAGCTGCGGTGGTGTTTTTTTTTTTCTCCACAATCGAATATCAATTTTCACATTTGAAGGTCCATTTTTTTTCAAATTCTGATTTAAATTCGAATTTAGAATATTCGTTGACAGCCCTAGTACAGGACCAGGTGTACCTGCTGCAGGTCCAGTTGGATCTTCCCCTGGTTCTTCTTATCCAGAGTTCTGAACATCTCTGAGGAGGAAAATAAATAAACTTTATTTAAAATAAATGAAAAACTTTATTCAAAAAGACAACAGGAAAAAAAAATAGTAGTTAGTATTAACAGTACTATTAACAGTATTATTAACAGTAGTATTAATACTACTGTTAATAGTAGTATTAATAGTAGTATAAACATTAGTATTAATAGAAATATTAATAGTATTAATAGTAGTATAAACAGTAGTATTAATAGAAATATTAATAGTATTAATAGTAGTATAAACAGTAGTATTAATAGAAATATTCATAGCAGTATTAACAGTAGTATAAATAGAAGGGTGCTGGACAGTGCCCCGACCGGGGACTCCATTGTTCTGCTGGGGGACTTCAACGCTCACGTGGGCAATGACAGCGGGACCTGGAGGGGCGTGATTGGGAGGAACGGCCTGCCCGATCTGAACCCGAGTGGTGTTCAGTTATTGGACTTCTGTGCGGGTCGCAGTTTGGCCATAACTAACACCATGTTCAAACATAAGGATGTCCATCGGTGCACGTGGCACCAGGACAGCCTAGGTCGCAGGTCAATGATCGACTTTGTAGTCGTATCATTTGACCTGCGGCCATATGTTCTGGACACTCGGGGGAAGAGAGGAGCAGAGCAGAGCGAGGGCAGACGGGGACATTGAGTCTGAATGGGACTTGTTCCGCTCTGCCATTGTCAAGGCGGCGGTTGCGAGCTGTGGCCGCAAGGCCGCTGGGGCCAGTCGCAGCGGTAATCCCCGAACCCGCTGGTGGACACCAGAGGTGAGGGGAGCCGTCAGGCTGAAGAAGGAGGCCTACAGGGCATGGTTGGTCTGTGGGTCTCTGGAAGCAGCTGACGGGTACCGGCGGGCCAAGCAGAGCGCAGCAGCGGCAGTCGTGGAGGCAAAAACTCGGGCGTGGGAGGAGTTCGGTGAGACCATGGAGGAAGACTATCAATCGGCTCCAAAGAGGTTCTGGCAAACTGTCCGGCGCCTCGGGGGGGAAGGCGGCAACTTGCTCACACTGTTTACAGTGGGGGTGGGGAGTTGCTGACGTCAACTGGGGACATTGTCGGGAGGTGGAAGGAATACTTTGAGGAGCTCCTCAATCCCACCAACACGTATTCCAGTGAGGAAACAGAGACGGGGGTCTCGGGGGCGGGTCGTCCAATTTCTGGGGCAGAAGTTGCCGAGGTGGTGAAACAACTCCGAGGCGGCGGAGCCCCGGGGGTGGATGAGATTCGTCCTGGATATCTCAAGGCTCTGGATGTTGTAGGGCTGTCTTCATTGACATGCCTCTGCAACATTGCGTGGACATCGGGGGCAGCGCCTCTGGAGTGGCAGACCGGGGTGGTGGTCCCCATTTTCAAGAAAGGGGACCAGAGGGTGTGTTCCAACTACAGGGGGATCACACTCCTCAGCCTACCCGGTAAGGTCTACTCCAGGGTGCTGGAGAAGAGGGTCCGGTCGATAGTTGAACCTCAGATTGAGGAGGAGCAATGTGGTTTTTGTCCCGGACGCGGAACCGTGGACCAGCTCTTTACCCTCGCCAGGGTGCTGGAGGGGGCATGGGAGTTTGCCCAACCAGTCCACATGTGTTTTGTGGATTTGGAGAAGGCTTACGACCGTGTCCCCAGGGGCATCCTGTGGGGGGTGCTCTGGGAGTATGGGGTTGGTGGCCCCTTGCTAAGGGCCATCCAGTCCATCCTGTCTGTGCTTCTTTGCTGAGGCTGCTGCCCCCACGACCCAGACCCGGATAAGCGGAGGACAACGAGTACGAGTAAATAGAAATATTAATAGTAGTATTAATAGTAGTATTAATAGAAATATTCATAGCAGTATTAACAGTAGTATTAATAGAAATATTCATAGCAGTATTAACAGTAGTATAAATAGAAATATTCATAGCAGTCTTCACAGTAGTATTAATAGAAATATTAGTAGTAGTATTAACAGTAGTATAAATAGAAATATTAATAGTAATATTAATGGTAGTATTAACAGTAGTATTAATAGAAATATTAATAGTAGTATTAATAGTAGTATTAATAGAAATATTAATAGTAGTATTAACAGTAGTATTAATATAAATATTAATAGTAGTATTAATAGTAATATAAACAGTAGTACTAATAGAAATATTCATAGCAGTCTTAACAGTAGTATTAATAGAAATATTAGTAGTAGTATTAACAGTAGTATTAATAGAAATATTAATAGTAGTATTAATAATAGCATTAAAATTAGTATTAATAGTAGTATTAACAGTAGTATAAACAGTAGTACTAATAATAGAAATACTGATAGTAGAGCCCCCAGTGTAGACCTTGTCCAGTGTGTTAGGTCCCCTGGTAGCACACTTTACATGCTGGTGGAATTTAGGGAGCACTGCTTTTAAATCCCCATGATTAAAATCCCCCACAACAATATGCACTGCGTCTGGGTGCTTGTTCTGCTGGCTGCTAATGCTGTCATACAAAAGTCCCATTGCCAAGTTAGCATTAGCATCTGGTGGTAAGTAAACAGCAGTAAACATGACCACAGTAAACTCTCTGGTAAGGTAGTTGGGTCTGCATTTAACAGTCACATACTCCAAGTCTGGGGAGCAGTGTCTGTCTACAGTCACTGTGTTAGTGCACCAGGTGTTGTTGACGTACACACACAGGCCCCCTCCTCTGCTCTTACTGGAGTCACTGGTCCTGTCATGACGCTGTGCTGTGTAGCCTGCTAGCTGAATAGCAGAGTCCGGTATCAGTGGATGAAGCCAGGTTTCGGTGATCAGCAGGATACAGCTGTCCTTTATGGTGTTGTTTGTTGCCACCTGCAACTTTAGTTCATCCATCTTATTTGCAAGGGATCTGGCGTTGGTGAGGAAAATGCTGGGAAGTGGTGGTTTGTATGGCTGCCTCCGTAGCCTCACTAGTGTGCCGGCCCTGCAGCCCCGCTTTTGTTTCCGTTCCCTGCGGAACCGGCGCCTCCTCCCTGTGGGGAGGGTAATCCACTGGGAGCCAGGGCTCCTTGCTATGTCCACCGAGATGCTGTGTGAGCAGTGAAACTCGGCCGTAACACTCCTCTCACTGCAGATTCCAATCTTCCGGAGATCATGCCAAGTGTTATCCTGACCAAACGTACATGAAACGATAAACAAAACCAACACAAACAGACGTACAAAGCACCAAAAGGAAAAGCTCCTAGCCGCTGCAACTACTCGCGCCGCCGTCTTTCTCTCTCCAAGCCAATTTCTCCAGGAAAGTCCCCTTGGTTCACCAGGCTACATCCCTATACCACCTGAGCCATCCTCTCACTTTGATACCACCCTCCCGAAATGGTCTGAAATCAACCAAGTTGTTTCACTAGCAAGAGCGGCCTCTGCAGCTAGACCAAACGGAGTACCTTACAAGGCCTATAAGAGCTGCCCCAAGACCCTAAGGCTCTTGTGGAAGATGATGAACGTCATATGGAAAACCAAATCCATTGCACCAGCGTGGTGCAAGGCGGTCACCACCTTCATACCGAAAGAGAAAGACTCCCGTAACATCAACCAATTCAGAGGCATTGTGCTGCTGAATGTGGAAGGGAAAATCTTTTTCTCGGTGATGGCGAGGCACATATCCAACTACCTTCTAGCCAACAAGTACATAGATACCAGCTGTCAGAAGGCAGGTGTGACAGGATTTCCAGGCTGCGTGGAGCACTCCATGATGATCTGGGAACAGATTCAGAGAGCCAAGCGCAGCAAGTCAGACCTCCACGTAGTTTGGCTGGATCTGGCTAACGCTTATGGGTCTGTCCCCCACCAGCTCATCTGGTATTCCCTCAGTTTCTTCAACATCCCACCATGCATCCAGGACCTCATAACCAGCTACTTCAACAACCTCCAAGTCTGCTACTCTGCATCAACAGCAACAACTGGGTGGTACCAACTGCATAAGGGAATAGCAATGGGTTGTTCCATCTCCCCAATTCTCTTCACAGCAGCCTTTGAGGTCATCCTAGTCAGAGGAAGACATATGGTGAGAGGAGTCAGAGCCCCATCAGGTCAGCGAATTCCAGCCATCCGAAGCTACATGGATGATGTCACAACGCTCCTCCAGACTGTAGCATGCACGAATAGGCTACTGAAGAGGTTTGAGGAACTGTTGACATGGGCCAGGATGAAGATCAAGCCATCAAAGTCTCGCAGTGTCTCAATCCGTAAAGGAGCCAGGAGAGATGACATCTCCTTCTCAGTGGACGGTGAGGAGATTCCACGCTTAGCAAAACAGTCAGTGAAAAGCCTGGGAAGGCTACACACACAGCCGACTCGTCAGACAAAAACATGGCTGTCTCTGTGACTTCACAGCTCACCGCTGGTCTAAAGAAGATCGACCAAAGCCTACTACCTGGCAAGTTCAAGGTCTGGTGCTACCAGTTCACCCTATTCCATCGCCTTATGTGGCCCCTAAAGCTTTGTGACATCCCCGCTTCAGCAGTCCTGAAGATGGACGCTAAGGCAAATAACTACATCTGGAAGTGGCTAGGCCTTCCCCGATGCCTGTCAAACTCGGCTCTATTGGGGAAAAACATCCTGAGGCTTCCATTGAAAACCATCAGCCTGGGCTACAAACTGGAGAAGGTGAGACTGCTGTTCAAACTAAAGGATTCTCCTGATCCAGTGGTGCAGAGTGCCAAAGCCCAGGTCCTTACCGGAAGAAGATGGGATGCGGTGCAGCATGGCACAGCAGGGTTTGGATCGCGTACACCACCCAAGCCATGGTCCAAAGCCTCAAGGGACGAGAAGAAGCAGCTCGTGATTTTGGAAGTCAAGAGGGAGGAAGAGGAGGGCTACAAAGTCATGGCTGTGAAGGGAGATGGACAACTTGGGAGGCCATCACCAACAGGTCCATTGCATGGTCTGATTTGTGGAAGTTGCCCCAAGCAAGGCTAAGTGTCCTGATTAGAGCTACATATGACACCCTCCCAAGCCCCCAAAACCTGCACCGCTGGTACGGCACAGAAGAACCGTGCCATCTTTGTGGCCATCAAAGCCCCAGCCTACAGCACATCCTCTCTGGTTGCCAGACTGCACTGACCCCAGGGGCGCTACGGGTGGTGCCACGACCGAGTCCTGCGGAAGCTAGCAGAAGCCATCGAGGCACGCAGGCTCGAAGTAAACAGGGCCAGCCCATCAACATCACACCTGCCCATCCAGTTCATCAGAGAAGGAGGAGAGGCGCTCAGCAGCACAGTGAGAGAGAGGTCCTTGCTGAAACCTGGAGGGGAGTGGGCCCTTAGAGCTGACCTGGGTCGCCAGTTGAAGTTCCCTCAGGAGAGCACCACAACCTCCCTCCGGCCAGACATTGTGATATTGTCACGTTAAACAGCTGAGAGTGGGGACACAAAAGCGAGACTCGGAGACAGGAATCAGTTAAAGGTGCTTTAATTGAATGTTGTGGCTGGATGGCGAGGCAGTGCAGTGAGGCAGGGCGAAGGCAGGGTGGAGAGACGAGGTGGTGGGGCACAACGGAGAGGCACGGTGAAGGACGGGGGCGGATCCAGCAGGCACAGGCAGAATGCCGGTGAGCGAGGAGGATTCCTGATCACAGGAGAAACAAGGGAAGTCACAATGAAACAGCAACAGGAAACACTGGCAACAAGATTACTGAAGGAGTCGAGAGTCAAAACACAGTATACCGCGTGGGAAACTGGACGATCTGACGACGAGTGGCTGGAGAGACCGGGCTTTAACTGAGACTGATGAGAATGAGGAACAGGTGCATAGCCTGCACACCTGCTGGCTCACTGGACCCGCCTCTAGGAGAGAGGGAGACACAGACACGGGGGAGGGGAGACACACTGGGAACACAGACTCATGACAGATATGGTCCACCATCACAAAGATGATCGTTATTGCCGAACTGACCGTGCCATGGGAGGATGGGCTGGAGGCTGCCTTCAAATGGAAGAAGGAGAAGTATGCAGAACTTGCAGCTGAATGCACACAAGCTGGGTGGAGAGCACACACCTTCCCAGTGGAAGTTTGGCTGTAGAGGCTTCACTGGAACCTCCACCCAGCGGGGTGGAGGTTCCTTAAAACCCTTGGCATCAGAGGCGCCAAACTGGAGAGGCTCCTGAAAGACCTGGCAGAGGAGGCAGAGCACGGGAGCTTCTGGCTCTGGCTCCGCAGAAAAGATAAGGCTTGGGGGAGAGACGGATCCTAGGGCTGGGGGTGGCAGGGAGACGTCCCTGCTGCTGCTCCACCACCCGGAGATGTTCCGGGATTAAAGGAGCGAAACATCAACTAAGGGTGGCTCCCGGGTGACGACCCTGCAGCCGCACCAAAGACACTGGCGGAAGTGTGACAGGCAGAAATGCCTTGCAGGTGGTCTCACTTGTGCTTACACCTGATCTGCACAGGTAAAGTATTTTTGTGAGATGTGATGTTATCAGGGAAAGTGATAGATGGAATTTGATGAAATTTAGTGATTGATTAAAAACTTACTGATTTGAACTGGATTATTTTTTTTAAAAAAAGTGTAAGTAATAAAAGAAAATTTCCATATTTAGAAAAATTCTGATTAAAAGTGAAATTAAAAGTAATTTCAAGATTGTTTGAAATAGGTAAATAAATTAAATTTATTTAAAAGAGTATAAATATTTGGTTTGCAGTGGTATTTTTTAAAAATAGCATTAAACATCATTGACAATCGTAATAAATATATTTAATAACATGAAATTGATTGTTAAAGTTAGTTAATGATGTTTAATGTTTAATCTGATTAATGGGTATATTTGTTAACTGATGTCTGACTGATTCTGATTAATACTGTAACTTTACTGATTTAACTAAAGTGATGAAGATAAGAGATATCAGTTAAATTGATTTGATTGATTATACTAATTGAGTTGACTGATTTAATTAACATGATTTTATGGTCTTTTCTTTAAGGTTATCAACCTATAACTGACTTTTGTCTTTGTGTGGAAAACTAACTGCTTCTTTAAAGAAAAGGAAATGAATGGAGTTGTTCAGCATCCTCTGTCCTCCTCTATGCCGAGTCAAGTTTAGGCAGGCATTGAGGCTGAAAACCAAAAGAACTCAACAAGTATTAACAGTAGTATTGAGAGTATTATAAGTTGAGACCCACTGAAGAGCAGCTCCAGTCGGATCAGGCAGCTGATGAAACAGTCAAAGTCAATGGCATAACTGTTGTCGGCATATCGACTGACGATCTCCTGAATTACTGTGCTGTTCACCTGGAAACCTGAATACAGGAAGAGGACCAGGAAGAGGAAGAAGAACAGGAAGAGGAGGAGGAAGAAGGAGGATCCAGCAGATGGAGATCAGGAATCAATTTTGTGTTGATCTAAGTGGTAGAACTGTTTCACTAAGGAGAACCATCTCTGAACCTTTCTGTCATTTCTAACTTTTATGGGACCTGAATCATCTTTAGGGAACCATGAAACTTCCTTCAGAAACTACAAAAGCTCCCAGAACATGTGGGATGAAACTGGAAACATGGGGCTCTAGTTTCCCAGCGCAGCGCAGGTGGCGCAGGGTGGCAAACCCCACGCAGAGCTAGTTTCGAGTAGCGCAACCCAAGGCACGCTCAGTTTGGTAGTTTGGCAGACCCAGGTGCGCTGAGATGGGTGTGGCGGCGCAGCAGGGGGAGGTGCCGACAGATCCAGCTTGGCGCAGTGACAGTTTCGTGCCAAAAGGCTTCACCGAAGGTGCGCTAAAAGCTCGCCATCTGAAACCAGGTCTACTATCAACGCAGGGGGAGCGCAGCCGGTGTAAGCCGAAGTTTGGCTGACCGGCGGACAGTGCACACATGTCACCAAAACCTCACAGGCAGGTTTCCAGAATATCCGGCACATTAACGATACAATAAATAGCCACAAAACCACTATTCAATGCAACTATCTGCAATCAGCACATAAATGTATCTCTATATCGACTGTCCCGTCACATCTGATGTCAGATCAAAGGGGATTGGCACAGTTTGGCACGTTTGGCACGTTTGGCATGCGTAATGGAAACCCAACCTGATTTGATTAAACAGCTGCAAACTAATGAGTTCACATCCCTCTCAGCCAACAACAAACAGCCACAGCATCAGATAGGGAGTATATATTCAGCATCTGTCATCTTAGAAAAGTCAAAAGAAAAGAAACATAGTGAGACTGCGAGAGAGAAAGAGAGAGAGCACGCACGAGAGAAACGCAGCATTGATTTACAATTGTGGTGACCTCCTCCCAGGCTACCTTTGCATCATCACAGAAACATAAGTTTCCTCCTGGGAGGAGTTTGGCCATCTGACGCTGCTGCTCTCTTCTTCAATGGCGAATTCAGTAAACTCTCATTACGCCTTCGCGCGGCGCATTTAAAGGCGATGAGAGGGGCTCATCTGATTGGTGTGATGTGTGTAAAACCCACTCCACGCCTTCTCTCCTCCCTCTTTCCGACTTGCGCAGGTAGGAGGGACGGAGGTGGGAAAGAGGAGTAGCTGCGCCAGGCGCACGGTGTGCCAAACTTACAAAATCTGCCTGGCCACACCCGCGCCCGGTCTGCGAAACTAGAGCCCATGTTCTCTAAATAATCAACAGAATCATCCAGTAAAGATATTCAAACAATAAAGATCCAAAATGTTCTTTTGACCCCGTCGGTCCAATGAGGAGCTCTGGACCTTCATCAGGTTCTGCTTAAAGAACCCCTTGAACCCTCTGTAAAGAACCGTGGGTATCAGATCAGGATCCTCACCAGCTTCAGCCAGAGCTGCTCTCATCTCATGACTGCTCATCGTACCAGAACCATCTGAGTCGTGACTCTTAAAGATCTCCTGCAGAACCAGTGCACACCAAGAAGAAAAGAACAGTGACAGAGTGGCAGGACAAACAACACTTGCCTCCTTGAATTTTTTTTTATTTATATATTGTATATTTTTTGTATATTGTATATTTCTGTATATTCCACTTTTTCTGAATTTTTGAGTACTTATGTCAATTCTGGTACACTGAGAGCAAGTCTACTGGAGTCAAATTCCTTGTATGTACACACGTACTTGGCGAATAAAGCTGATTCTGATTTGAATCCACCTTAAATATGAAAAGTGTGACTGAGTTTAGTTTGTATTCAGTTACTGTAAAACTTATATTAAAGGGCCAGTCTCTTTTACTAGCCACTGGTGTGAACACATTTAGACAAATAAAGGCCTGTCTCAAATATAGGCCTGCTGACTTCAGGGACTGAAGCTAATAATAGCCCGGGGCTACTGATAGCAGTTTTACGATATTAAAGCCGCATGACATCAGACGTATTAATTAATAATCACAAAATAATTAATCACACTTTGAGACAGTCAATCAAGAATCAGGTTTGTTTAGTTTAATTCTTTTAATGTTTCTGTCTGTCTTCCTGTCTCACCAGGTATTTCTGGATCTTCATCCAGAGACGATGAAACTCCAACAGACCCAGTTTACTGCTGCCGTCCATCTGAAGATCAGTTAAAGATCCAAACAACAGAACTGTCTGCCTGTCTGTTTGTTTGCACACGTTGAAATCTTAATATATGTTTTTCTAATTTATTCTGTTTGTGATATTCATGAACATGATCTCGAGATGCAGCCGGAGGGAGGAAGGAGTTCAGTTCGGAGATCTCAGAATTGCGTCTCTGCTGTTTGCAGATGATGCAGTTCTGTTGGCTTCATCACACCGTGACCTCCAGCATGACCTGGGACGGTTTGCAGAGTCCGCTCCTCCCAGTCTGAGGTCATGGTTCTCTGCTGGAGAATGGTGGATTGTTCCCTCTGGGTTGGGAGAGAGTTCCTGCCCCAAGAGAAGGCGTTCAAGTACCTCAGGGTCTTGTTCACAATGAGGGTAGAATGGATTGTGAGATGGATCGGTGGTTTGGTGCGGTGTTTGCAGTGATGCAGGTACTGTGCCGGACTGTCATGGTTCAGAGGGAGCTGAGCTGGAAGCTTTTGATTCCCTGGTCCATCTGCGTCCCAACCCTCACCTATGGTCATGAGCTCTGGGTAGTGACTGAAAGAATGAGGTCACAGATACAAGCGTCTGAAATGAGTTTCCTCTGTAGGGTGTCTGAGCTCAGCCTTAGAGATAGGGGGAGGAGTCAGACATCTGGAGGGAGCTCGGAGTAGAGCCGCTGCTCCTTCATGTTGAGGTGGTTCAACATCTGATCAGGATCCTCCTGGTCCAGCTGGTAGGAGGCCCCGGGGCAGACCCAGAACACACTGGAGGGATTATAGATCTCATCTGGTCTGGGAACACCTCGGGGTCCTCCAGGAGGAGCTGGGAAGTGTTGCTGAGGAGAGGGACGTCTCCTCAGCAACCTGGCAAAAAAGGATGGATAATTTTACTAAATTCTTGTGATCTTTACATAATTATATGCTGAAACCATGAAAACACATAAGCACATATTAAACACACAGAAACACACATTAAACACACATTACACACATTAAACACACATTAAACACATGAAACGCACATTAAACACATATTAAACACACATTAAACACATAAACACACATTAAATACATTAAACACACATTAAATACATTAAACACACATTAAACACATAAACACACATTAAATACATTAAACACACATTAAACACAAACACACATTACACACACATAAACGCACATTAAACACATTGAACACACATAAACACATTAAACACACATTAAACACACTTTGAACAATTAAGCACACATTACACACACATTAAACAATTAAACACACATTACACACACATTAAACAATTAAACACACATTAAACACACTTTGAACAATTAAGCACACATTACACACACATTAAACAATTAAACACACATTACACACACATTAAATAATTAAACACACATTAAACAATTAAACACATATTAAACACACATTTTACACACATTTTACACACACATTAAACACACATTAAACACACGTTCGTTCGTTTTTGCTTTCGTTGAAAAGTTTGCCGTCTGTCCTAGTGTGTAGGTAGACTCCTTCAGTTGAGGTTCCAAAGGCTTGGTGCAGGAGGAGGGAAAAGAATATGGCAAACAGAGTGGGCACCAGCACGCATCCCTATTTCACACCACAGCAGATCCTGAAGGGGTTAGAAGTACTCCCATAATGCTGGATGGTGCCATACGTGTCAGTGTGGAAGGACCAAAGAGTGCTGAGGGGTTTTGGAGGGCAGCCTATCCATTCGACCAGTTGGAAGAGGCCTCTCCTGCTCACAAGATCGAATGCCTTGGTCAAATCAATGAAGGCCATGTAGAGTGGTTTTCGCTGCTCTCTGCACTTCTCCTGCAGCTGTCTCAGGCAGTAGATCATGTCCAAGGCAGATCTTCCGGCTCTGAACCCTGCCTGTGATTCAGGGT